>JANIJH010000002.1:51570019-51586198 GCA_024520975.1 Erythroxylum areolatum
GTAAGTGCAAGTCCACTCACGTTTCAGTACATGTTTTCGAATTATGATTTCTAGGTTGGGCTCCGGTTTCAAAAATCAAGTCCCAACATCTGTGGTATCAAAGCAAGATGAGATTTTCAAGGAACCACGCTTAAGATGTGATCATGATCTTATGTTTAATGATGTTTTGCAAGGCAAGGTTGGGTTCCGGAAGCAGGATCCAACAATAGCGCCAATGAAAGGGGAAAAATATGGAAGATGCAAACACGATAGATGATTGGGACACTTGCACTAGCCAGCGGTTAATAGCTGCGACAAAGTGGAAGTTGGTGGTGGTTGGCTTATGGCAGCACAAGATGAGCTACTAGGGTTTTTCATCTTTATGTTTTTGGGTTTTGTTAATGGGTATTTTATATTGATTTTAGATACATAATTTGCTAAGCTCTTGTCCATTTAATGTTTAAATTACACTAATTAAGAGTTATTTGGTTTAATTTTAGGCATATATTGGATTTGGAACATTTAAAAGCATAAAGCAAGAAAAGCCCTCAAAGGAAGCAAGGATTAAAAAATGTTAACATTTTAGTCACCTAAAAATGTTAACGTTTTGACATAACAACAGCCACAGGTTTTGCATGAAGAATAGGCTAAAAGGTGGTGAAAAAAAAGTGGAAAAAAAGAGACCTTAATGAACGTTCAATAGATAGAGACAAAAGAATACAGCTAGCAGTAGGGAGTGAAAAAAGGAAGAGGGTTAGGCGTGAATGAGAGAGCTGATGGACATTAAAAACAGAGAAAAAAAGAAAACAAGTTGGCGGCGAAGAGAAGAAAACGAGGGCATGAGTGTGAGAAAAAGGAAGTGGACCAAAAACCTTGATAAAAATCATCAATACAAAGGAAAGAAGAGAGCAACTGGCGACGGCAAAAGAAAAGAACGAAGTTGGCGGCAATGAGATAGGAGAAAAAAAGAAATGTTGGCCAAGATAGCAGTAGCTGTGCATGAATAAGAGGAGACAGCATGAGCAGTAGTTGTGCGTGAACAGGAGGAGTTTATCAGTCACATCAATGGAAGAAGAGAGCTACAGCTGAAGATAGAACCAACACATTTTTCAATCCCAGCAGCCACGGTTTTGCTGGGATTTAATTTGTTTTTATTCCTTATTTGTTTTAATTTTTTTGGATTTAATACATGCAATTATATATTATGACCATGATTTGTATTACATTGATGAATATGTATAAGTAAGTTTTTTTTTACAGTTAGGATTGATATTAGATTAGGAAAATTTTTGTAGTATTGGTTTTTGCTTGATTGAATGCATAGTTTGTCCTATTTTAGCTTGATCACCTAGATTAAGCCTTAGATGACTGAATTCCATAACTAATGGGATTTTTTTGTTGGAAAATTAATTAAGCAACTTACTTAAGATTAAAGTGTAGACTAACCTTAGGATCTTGTGTGAGGATACCTAGGATTAACGAACTTAATTTTAGGCTTCTTATATTGAATGCCTTTTATTCCAAATTATCTATGAACTAGGTGGCTAACTCGGATTTAGAAGAGAAGGGAATTCCTATGAACATTGGGTTTGACTTGTTTAAGTGAAATAATTCCTAAATAAATCCACCGTTATAAGTTTTAGTGTCCAATCCAATTAAAATTTGATACCTTAGTCAATTTCTGTCTTTTGATTAAGTCTAGTTATTTTTAATTTGTACTTTGCATTTTGCATATTTCCTTGATTCGCTTACTATATTTTATTTTCAAATCAATCCATTCTTGATCGTCTGTGTAATTTTGCATCGTTTAATTTAATTGTCTTGCGTGCTGGAATCCCTTGGGTACGATATCCGGTTCTTACCATTTTATATTACTTGTCAACGGGGTACGCTTACCTCTAATTGGTCTAGATAGAATTTAATTTATAATGCTTTGCTTAGACCGCAACAAGTTTTTGACGCCGTTGTCGGAGAATATTCTTTATTGTGAATCATTAGGTTAGACAGTATTAATTGTCTTAGATTTAATTCTTGCTTCATTGTTTATGTGCATATTATAGTTTTCTGCTTGATTGCTTTATTTTGATGTATTTTATTTTCCATTCTTAGCTCTGTTATTATTTGTTTTTTATTTGTTTCAATTTTTTTATGCTCACTCGTGGTGAAAAGCTTAAGAATTTACTACTAGATACTGAGATTGAAAAAACTGCTCGTAGGTTGCGTAAAGAAACCAGATTGGCCCGGGATAGTAACACAAAAGAAGGGATTAGAGAAGAGTAGTTTGTAGAAATGGAACAACATAGAAGGGGTTGATGCCACATCCTAAAGAGAGAAGGGAGTTGATTATGGGGCACAATAATAGACCCATGCCTCCCACTATAAGACCAACGATCACAGCTGCGAGTTTTGAGATTCCTCATAGCATTACATCTATAGTGAGAGCATCTCAGTTTGGAGGATTGCCTTCGGAGGATCCAAACACCCATTTGGAGACCTTTCTGGATATTTTTGATTTATTCAAGCAGAATGGAGTGTCGGATGATGTGGTGAGATTAAGGTTATTCTCATTTTCTTTAAGGGATAAGGCTAGAGTATGGTTAGCCAGTTTGCAGTCAGAATCGATTACTACATGGGATAAGATGATGAGATTATTTTTGGCTAAATTTTTCCCTCCTAACAAGATTGTAAAGATGAAGAATGAGATCACTTTGTTCACCTAATATGAAAATGAAAGTCTATATGAAATGTGGGAGCAACTTCGAGATATGTTGATATAGTGTCCTAATCATGGGTTTTTTCACATGACAGAAGGTCAATACTTTTTATACAGGAATGACCCTATCAACCAGGAGTACCATAGATGCTACAGCACAAGGTAGTTTAATGAGGAAGATGCCAGATTAGGCCTACAGGTTGATTGATGAGAAGACAACTAGCAGCTTTCAGTATCATACAGAAAGGCATCCTAGACGACCTATAAAAGCTCGTGTAGTAAACAATACATTGGCTTTATCAGCTCAAATGGATGTTTTGATGAAGAAGCTGGATAATCTAATGCACAGTGTGAGAGGAGGAGCTAGTTCTTCATTGAGGAGTTGTGCTATATGCGAGCATTGTGGTGGAGATTCCTATGCATCTTCTGAGTGTCAAGTTGAGAGTCCTTTTACTCAAGAGACAGAAGAGGCCCATTATGTGGGCAATTATAACAAACAGAGAGGGGATCCATATTCTAACACCTACAACCCAGGGTGGAGGAATCATCCAAACTTCTCTTGGCGGAACGATCAGATGGCACAGTCACAGTCATCCAATGTTTGAAGACAACTACCTCTAAGTTTCAAGGCTCCTAATCTAGCGACACCAGAAAAATTTAATCTAGAAGAGATACTCTCAAATTACATCTCCGCCACTAAGGTTAGGATGTAGAATCGAGAATCTTCTATCAGAAATTTGGAGAATCAGATGAGCCAAATTGCAAGTTTGTTGAAGGAAAGACCTTCGGGTTCATTGCCTAGCACTACTGAGGCCAACTCGAGAGAACATGCGAAGGCAATCTTATTGAGGAGTGGCAGATAGCTTTAGGAAGTTAAGGAGAAGTAGAAGGATAAAGAAATGGAAAAGAGTGAAGAAGAAGAGAGTTAGGAGAGTAACAAGGAGGCCAAGGAACCACCAACTGCAAAGGAGAATCATCCAAGCTTATTTGCTAATCCCATCACACATTCAGTAAGACCTCGAATTCCTTATCCTCAAAGGTTCAAAGGTATGCAATTAGATAAGTAGTTTGGTGGTACTTCATTTAATGCATACTTGGATAACTTAGAGAATGTCTTGATTAGGTGTGAAAAGATCCATTTAGTGCTTAATTGGGAAAAATGTCATTTCATGGTATAGGAGTGCGTTGTTTTAGGTCATAAGATTTCTAGCAAGGGTATAGAGGTAAACCCATCAAAAATTAATGTTATTAAGAAACGTTCACCACCAAGCAATGTTAGATCCATTAGAAGTTTCTTAGGAAATTTTGTTTTTACTGTAGGTTCATTAAGGATTTTTCTAATATTGCTAGACTTTTGACTGAGTTGCTTAAAAAAGATGTTGTGCTTGCCTTTGACGATAAATTTTTGACATCTTTTTAATTTTTAAAAGATATACTTGTGGCTACACCTAGTCTTATATCTCTCGACTGATCTCTTCCTTTTGAATTAATGTTTGATGCAAGTAATTATACAGTGGGTGTTATTTTAGGCCAAAGATGAGGTAAGACCTTTCATCCCTTTTTTTATGCAAGTAGGACATTAAACAACGCACAACACCATTCGACCAATACAGAGAAAGAGATGTTGGCGATTTTGTTCACTTTTGATAAGTTTCGCTCTTATTTGGTTTTGTCTAAAGTAATTATATATACTGACCATGCAACCTTAAAATACTTGATGACAAAACCTGACGCTAAACTAAGACTAATTTGTTGGGCGTTACTTTTGCAAAAATTTGACATTGAGTTGAGGGATAAGAAGGGAATCGAGAATTTTGTAACTAATCATTTGCCAAGATTAGATGAAGCTGCCATGGAGAGTGCAACAAAGAAGGACATTCAAGAGACTTTTCGTGATGAGCATTTGATGGTTATGACAGTCACTCATTAGTTTGCAGACTATGTAAACTACCTTGCTGGTAATATATATCCCCTTGATTTTTCTTATGCTCAAATTTTTTTTCTGAGGTAAGATACTATCTTTAAGTTGATCCTTTGCTTTATAAGATTTGTGTAGATGGTATTGTTAGGCGCTACATTCCTGAAGAAGAAATGTCCACTATGTTACATCATTGTTATTCTAGAGAGGTTGGGGGACATTATGGTGCATCTAGGACAACTCATAAGGTTCTAGAGTGTGGTTTCTATTAGCTCACCTTATTTAGGGATATGATTTTTCAAATCTTGTGATAGGTGTCAAAGGGTCAGGAACATTAGTAGGAGACATAACATGCCATTGACTAACATTCTTGTCTGCAAGGTTTTTGATGTTTAGGGCATAGATTTCATAGGACCATTCCCTAAGTCTTTCTCCAATTAATATATATTGGTTGCTGTTGATTATGCTAGCAAGTGGGTGGAAGCAGAGGCATTGCCCACAAATGAGGCTAGAGTTGTTGTTAAGTTTTTGAAGAAGAATATTTTTACATGTTTTAGCACACCTAGGGCTATCATTAGTGATAGGGGGTCGTATTTTTGCAACAAACTTTTTGATTCATTATTAGCTAAGTATGGGGTGATCTATAAGGTTGCTACTCCATACCACCCCCAAACTAATGGGCAAGTTGAAGTCTCAAATAGGGAATTAAAGAAAATACTAGAGAAAATTGTTAATGCTTCTAGGTGGGACTGGTCTTTAAAGCTAGATGATGCACTTTGGGCATATAAGACCGCATTTAAGACACCCATAGGCATATCACCATTCAGGATAGTGTATGGAAAGTCTTGTCATCTTCCAATTAAGTTAGAGCATCGTGCCTACTGGGCTACCAAATTTCTTAACTTTGATTTGTCTTTTGCAGGTTCTAAGAGACTTATGCAGCTTCACGAGCTTGAAGAGTTCCATTTGGATGCTTATAATAATTCGAAGTTGTATAAGGAGTGTGTGAAGAAGTTTTATGACAAGAAGATCCTCCACTGAGACTTTAAGGTAGGCAACTAGGTACTGATCTACAACTCCCGTCTTCATCTTTTTCTAGGGAAGCTTATGGTTCATTCAAGGTGATCCAAGTCTTTCCATTTGTTGTCCTTGAGGTAAAAAGAGAAAATGAAAACCCTTTCAAGGTAAATGGATAACGAGCTAAATTGTATATGCCTAGGTTTATGGATAATTCTAAGGAGTGATTGTCTCTTCATGACACTTCGCCTCCTTGATCACAGTGCATACCTTTCAGTAGGACTGTAGTTTTCTTTCTTTTCTTTTCTCATTGTTTCCTTTGCGTTTCTTTCTAGTTTAATGCATTTTTTTGAGTTGTTTTGAGTTTTCTTAGGGTTTGTGTGGTTGGTGACAAAGAGTTATTGGTCGATTCTTTTTCAGGGAAGTTTCTTCTTCCTCTTTCCCCTTTTTGTGTTTGATTATTGACTACTTGAACATTAGGGACAATTTTTATATTAATTATGGGGAATTGAGATTATATACATGTTGATGTTTATGATATTGATGTTGATGTTGAGAGATATACACTTGAATGGTTGTGACTCTTTTGGTAGCTAACTTGGGTCCCACTTTTGATGACTTTGACTATACGATTCTATCAAAGTAGTTGGAAGGAGAATTGAGTTGTATGTGTGAATTTGGATTAGGCAACTTGAGAGGATAGTGAACCATGTTGATTGATTGAATTGGTTGATTGTATAAACTTAGTCAATAACTGATGCTGAGTAATGAGGCAATGTATAGAGTTTTGATGGATTTTCATTTAAGCACATGTGAGTTCTTGAGCTATATGACTGTATCTCATAGTCATTTATTTTCTTTGTTATATGTGATGCTTCCCTATATGGATTAGCTTCAAAACTTGCCGTGAAACCCGTTTGATACTGCTAGTTACATGCTTTATGGACATGATAAAGGCCTTCTTTGTTTTTAATGTTTAGCTTAAATGACCCACCAAGTCATTTTTCCCTTGTTACCCCTTTTTGAGTCTTTGACCTTGTTTGTTTTTGTATTAATCACATTACATTGAAACTTGAAATTTATTTTAGCCTGACGCTTTCATAAGTTGAATGAAGTACTAAGTATTTGATGTCCTTGACTTAGGGACCTTTGTTTTATATGTTATTTTGAGATGTTTTAGAGGTACATCTACTCAGTTGTTGCTGAGTTGTGCTACTACTATCTTCTTTTATGTTTATTGACACCAAAAAAACAAAAACAAAAAAACAAAAAAAACAAAAAAGAATAAAAAAGAAAGATCAAATAGTAGCATTGGATAGTGATGAGTAATTGTAATCCCGTGTTTCTATTTGCACACTCCATAATTTCTTTTTGATTGTCTCATATTACTTAGTGCGTTATGAATGTTTGTGAGTAACCTTTGCCCTTTTTACTTTACCTTAACCTAAGCCCCATTATAACCCTTACTAAAAGCCCTTTTGATCCATGATGGCATGTACTTTATGTAGTGAAAAATAGGTGAATTTGCAAGCCTATAATATTGTAATCTCTTAGAGGAAGCTTTGAGTAAAACACAACCCTTATACACTTGAGTGACATGATTGAATATCATGAGGAAGGTCCATTTTAATTTTATGCTTGCTTTTGATCAAAGATACCTTTGATTTTGTTTATGTGCATTAATGAAAAGATTATGATATATGTAGTAGCTTTATACTTGAGTTTTTCGAAGTTTAAGGGATTGCAAACACTTGATTTTTGTTGAAAATGAAATGACAGAATATGTTGGTTGTGATCTAAGTAAGTTGCTTGAAGACAAACAACAATTCAAGCCTGGGGGAGTTATTAATGGGCAATTTGTATTGATTTTGGATACATAATTTACTAATCTCTTGTCCAATTAATTTTTAAATTAAATTAATTAAGATGTATTTGTTTTAATTTTAGGCATATATTAGAATTGGAATGTTTAAGAGCATAATGCAAGAAAAGCCTTCAAAGGAAGCGAGGATTAAAAAACATGTTAAAGTTTTAGCCACCTAAAAACGTTAACATTTTGACATAGCAACAGCCAGGGGTTTTGCCGAAGAAAAGGCTAAAATGTGGTAAAAAAAAGAGTGGAAAAAGAGAGACCTTAATGGACGTTCAATAGATAGAGATAAAAGAATAAGGTTGGCAGCAAGGAGTGAAAAAAGGAAGAGGGTTAGCAGTGAATGAGAGAGCTGATGGACATTAAATATAGAGAAAAAAAAGAAAACAAGTTGGCAGCGGAGAGAAGAAAACGAGGGCATGAGTGTCAGAAAAAGGAGGTGGACCAAAAACCTTGATAAAAATCATCAATACAAAGGAAAGAAGAGAGCAACTGGCAGCGGTAAAAGAAAAGAACAATGTTGGTAGTAGTGAGAGAGGAGAAAAACAAAGAAACATTAAACAAGATAGTAGCAGCTGTGCGTGAATGGGAGGAGATAGTGCGAGCAACAACTATGCATGAATAGGAGGAGTTTATCTATCACATCAATGTAAGGAGAGAATTGCAGCTAAAGATAGAACCAACACATTTTTCAATCCCAGCAGCCACGGTTTTGCTGGGATTTAATTTGTTTGTATTCCTTATTTGTTTTAATTTTTGTGGATTTAATCAATGAAATTATATATTATGATGATGACTTGTGTTACATTGATGAATATGTATAAGAAAGTTTTTTTTTTAGGTTAGGAATGATATTGGATTAGGACAATTTTTGTGGTATTGGTTTTTGCTTGAGTGAATGCATAGTTAGTCCTATTTTAGCTTGATCACCTAGATTAAGGCCTTAGACGATTAAATGCTATAACCAATGGGATTTAATTTGTCAAAAAATTAATCAAGCAACATACTTGAGAATAAAGTGTAGAACAACCGTAGGATCTTGTATGAGGATACCTAGAATTAATGAACCTAATTTTAGGCTTTGAATGCCTTTTATTTCAAATTATCTAAGAACTGAGTGGTTTACTCGGATTTAGAAGAGAAGGGAATTCCTATGAACATTGGGTTTGACTTGCTTAAGTGAAGTAATTCCTAAATAAATCTATTGTTAAAAGTTTTAGTGTCCAATCCAATTAAAATCAGATACCTTAGCCAATTTCTGTCATTTGATTAAGTCTAATCGTTTTTAATTCGTACTTTACATTTTGCATATTTCCTTAATTCACTTACTTTATTTTATTTTCAAATCAATTAATTCTTGATCTTCTGAGTAATTTTGCATCGTTTAATTTAATTGTCTTGCGTGTTGGAATCCCTTGGGTACGATATCTGATTCTTATCATTTTATATTAATTGTCGACAAGATATGCGTGCCTCTAGTTATTCTAGATAGAATTTAATTTATAATGCTTTGTTTAAACTGCAACAAGTTTGTAACAAGAGGATGAAGGTGGATGGCCATGAAGTTTAAGGTGTCTTAAATTGGAATAGGATATTCCAAGTTGGGATTTATTTTGTTTGGTAAGGAGGATTAATGTAATCCAATTTTTTTAGTAATTCCATAACTAAGATAAGTCAATCCCTATTAAGAGTATCTTTATTTCAATTGAAATTTAAAAGAGTTTTAAATTTAAATTCAATTCTAAAATTAAAGTAATTATTTTTCTTAATATGATTAAGATTAATAATTATATTGATTCCCAATTAATTTTAGAAAAGCAGTTTCTTGCTTTTCTAAAATTAGAATTAGTTAGTTTCAATTAGATTGAAATTAATTAATTAAAAAAGTAACTTCTAAAATAAGATTATTTAGTTTCAATTAGATTGAAATTAATTAATTAGAGTCCTTAAAATTAAGAAAATTGTTTTCTTAAGTAATCAAGAAAATTGTTTATTAATTAAATTCATTATTTCAAATTTATTGAAATAAAAAAATTATAACTTTATTTGTTTAGAGAATTATTATTCAAATAATTTAGAAATTGTTTCTTTATTTATTAATAATAATTTTCTTAATTTATTAGAAAGGATATTTTCTTGATTAAATTTTAAAAAGTGTTTTCATTTATTTATGAGAAAAAGGAACTTTCTTTAATATTTTGAAAATAGATTTCTAATTTATTAAATAAAGGTTTTCTAATTTATCAAGAAATCAATCTCTAAATAAATAATATAAAGGACTTTCTTAATTAAATTTACAAAGTGTTTTATTTAATTTTAAAAGTGGTTTCCTTTTAATGTTAGAAAATAGTTTTCTAATTGCGGAAAAATGATTTCTAATGAGATTAGAAATAGTCTTTTAATCGGATTAGAAAATGTTACTTACATAATTTAGAAAAGGAGTTTTTCTAAATTATAATAAGTAAGAAGAATAATTTACTGAAAATTTTTTCAATTAAAATTTGTTAAAGGAGTCCGGATAAATTGGAAATAGTTTCTAATTGGATTTGAAAATTTGTTTTCAAATTGAATTAAATTTCTACTTGGAATAGGAGTTTAATTTATTTAGGAATCAATGATTTTAATCTAATTTAATTTTTCCAAAGAGTTGGAAATGTTATTTTAGATTATGAAAATCAATAACTAGAATCAAATGAAACTTGATATTTTATGCATATAATTTGATTATAAGTAACATAAGTTGCATATTTTATTTATATGGTTGATATATATATATTGAATGCATTTTAAATTGTATGTTTATTTTATATGCAATTTTGTGTTTGATGAGATTAATGAAATTAAAATTCCTCATTAAAATATTAAGTACACGTTGAGAATGTGATTGTTGCCTTCTATTGTTATAAGAATAAACCAAAGTTCTGTTTATTGTAGGCTTATTGAGCAAACTTAAGGCCGCTTTAACACGAACATGTTTAATCTTATGATAATGGGTTCTACTTAACCAAATTTGTATGATTTAGATGAGCAAACTCATGATCATTTGAATTTAGAGGCAAGGTTAGGAACAATATATAAGATATATTTTGACAAGAGTTATCACCTAACTGATGTAGGAGTCACATCAGATGTGATTGATAAAGTTGTTTTCTACCTAATTTAAGTCTAATTGGTTTATTGAGCAAACTCAAGATCAACTATATTTGAATAGGATCCTAGCCCACTAGAAAGATTAGAGTAATCTTTCTGAATAGTAGTGAGGGCTATTATTTTGAATAAAATAATAGGAGTAGCCAAATGCATGATTAAAGTCCTAATCTTATTTGGTAGTCATGGAATATAATTGATTACTTACTTTCTTACATTTATTTTGTTATGAGTGAAAGTTACCTTGTTTAGTATATTTGATGCTAAGTTAGTGAACCCAAGTTCTTAAACATAGGATATGTTTGAGAAGTGTTCTTAAAAGTTAGAAAAGAAAATTGTATGTCCATTATGCAAATTTATTGTATTCCTTGTTAAGGATTTGGTATTAAAGTTTTAGAGATATGTCAAATTCATATAGATGACAAAATGTATTAACATTTTGAGTTGACAATGTCTCATAAACTTTGATGAAAACATGTAAGATACATGTAAACATTATGATAGTAAGATGTAAATGGTTGCATGGATTATAGCTAAAAGGCATAGTACCTTGTTGAAATTATTCCACTTAATTTAGCCTACTAAAACCATAATTATAAACTACAATTAAATACTTAGCAATAGTATGATAAATAGTTGTCATTAAAAGAAAATGATTGCATGACTTTTCTTGCCTATATGTGATATGATAGAGATCAAATGTATTTCTATTTCGTGCTTATGAGTATTTGATACTGAATTTAGATTCAACATTATTGTAATGTTCAATGCATGGTTATAAATAGATTGTTAAGTCAAAGTAGTTGATCCAAGTTTATACAAATAGTTTGTATATGTGTTGGATCAAAGGAGACTTATGCTTAACATAAATGGCAAGAATAAAAAGTTGGATAACCGAGACAATCCTTTTATGTCATGTTGGTTAAATCAACAAAATGAGAATCATAAAGTTACATATAAGGATATGTGTATCCTTTTGATTATGAATTATATGAAACTTGTAAAATTTGTCAAGTTGAAGAATAACCAAAACGACCTTTGGTGAAAGGATGATGATAGTATTGAATTATTAAAACTTATATATGAGATGTATTGGATAGAATAATAATTCATAAAAAGGATAATACTTATATTTCATTAGATTACTAATGACTTTATATGATATAGTTATACATATTAAATGAAATAATGATTTTAAAATTTGAAAATTTCAAATTGTTTGAATCTAAGTAGAAATTAAGCATTGAGAATGCTGAAGCATTTCGATGATTTCGATTTGGTGAGTTTTAAATTTTTGGTTATCTAAATGGAATGATATTTTCTAGTAAATACCTTCATAACTAAATTCATAAGAGTATGAATTTTTGTAAGGAGTAAAATACAAAATGAGATATTGTATGATGAAACAATATTTCTTTTATAGCAATGCACAGTATAATGACTTACCTTCTATAGTTCCAATTTAATCAATTAGTAAGATTTCATATTTGATATTAAACGTTAAGTCTTTGAAAAACTCAAAATTAATGATTCAAGAATGTGATGCTTGGTTAAGCATACATTATCCATTAAGTTTAAAACTAAATAGGATAATAAAAGGTTATGAGATGTCTAAAAGATTAAATATAATCTTACAAATTCATTGAACAAATTGTTTGATTCAATGTATACTTAAATGGTTCTCAACATAAGTAGTGGGAGTAAGAAGGAATTTGAAAGGTTCAAATCTTATAACATTACATTTAATTGGAACTAATGCCTTTAATGATACACTTCATGTATAGTTGAAAGGCTACGAGACATTGAAAGATTCACTTTCACGATGAATTGAAAGAGTTTATTTTGGAGATGATTATGAATTTATAACATCTACAAGAAGGTAAGTGGGAGTATAGTTGTCCTCTTCAGTGGGACTATGTGGAGACATATTGCTCACAGAGAACAAAAGTTCTAACTTTCAATTGTCGAACACATAATTTTTAAGAACAATTCTTATTGGTTATGAAAAGATAACAACTTAATTACAGGAATTAGATCTATAGAGATAGATTGCACGTTGTTAACTTATTCTAAGTGCAAGTCCATAGATAATGTACTAAAGATGTTTAGTATTTAAGATATCAGATACTTGTGAAGTATTAAAGATATTCATTACTCTATGTGTGAGTTGATAATTGAGTTCAAGATGATAAGGATATAACTTTAGAAGTAAATCCTAATTAAGGTTTATTTACTTAAAATAATATCATTTAGGATTGGAAAATTTCCAATGTGGCAATTGGTTGTTAATTAAGCCATAATACATTTTTCGTTTAGTGGAAATGAATAATTGGATCAAGTTCTTTAGCAAACCTGATATAGTTTCTTTGTATTATTCAAGATAGTAATGTATTGTAAAACATTAGGGTCAATGGGCATGCATAAGGAGCTAATGTCTCATCAAAGATGCAAGAATATGTTTAGGCAAATTTTCTTAATTATGAAGATAATTAAGAAGGAAGTTGTAAGATTTAATCAAGTGCTTACTATAGAGAATCTTATAGAATTCTCTCATTAAGCCACTGCCCCGACAGTAGAATAATCGTCATATGATAATATGGTATGAGATACTTAAATGATTGGCTTAGTGCAAGTGAGAGATTGTTGGTTTATGCCCTACGACCAATCGCTTTGGTTATAGTTTAGTGACAAATTATTTAAAGGAATTCTTTATATTGTACATGTTTAGATGTATATGATAAAGTCCATAGGACAATTGTACATTGCAAATGAAATTATAAAGAGATTATAATTATGAGATTCATATTGCATTTATGTATTATTCCACAATATTTTTAGTTATTATTTTATTAAGATTGGACATTAATAGAATGTAAAAAGACTACCACATATTTTGTTTTTCCTTATAAAGGAAGTAGTCGATCTCATAAGCTAAAGTATAAAGATACTTAAATAAATGTGTGGGTGTTTGCTAAAGAACAAGTTCACTGAATAGACCAGATATGAGAAATCTATTTGGAACATTAGTTGTATGTCTATAGAATTCTCATTGTAAGGATTGTATAAGTGATCCTTTAACTTGATTTCAACAAAGTTATCTTATATGAGGATTGCAATGTTTTGATACTACTTATGATCTATTTAATCATAGGTTGTTTAATTGGTAGTCATTAGATGTAGCATGAACTATATGGAGATAGTTGAGTAATCAAGATATGATTCATCACCCTAAAGTAATTAGGGAGAATGTTTCGTTTTTCTCGATTAGTATTAATTCAGGAAATCCTTGGCTAAAGTGAAATGATATTTTGTAAATAGTTTACAAATGTCATTAATTGAATCGACATCTAATGGTGGAGAACTAATATGATTAGACTCAAAGTAGAGTAGACATTAATTTCATGCTCTATGTCTAATCGGAATATTGTATGATGAAAGGATTGAACCATACGAAAAAATTATGCACGGAAATGTTGGTCAAAACTACTTTGACATTCCTAAATATTTGGGTGGTCATGATGCGTTGCTAGACACCAATCTTGATCTATGATTATAAATTGTTTAATTGGAGAATCAAAGATAAATTAAAAGGAGATTTAATTTATCTAACATTTCCAACATATTTGGAAATCTAATGGGTCTCACATATAGAATGGGTTGAAGAGAGTAAAGTTAATTTAATCAAGTTGGACATGATTGTAAAGTTTGAGAAACTTTATGATTAAACCACCGCCTCTCGACCCCTTGACTGATTCTACCATAGAGGCCAACGATAGACAATAACTCCCCCTCGAACACAGCTTACAACTTTCATTGTACTGTGCTCTCCAAAGAGCAACTATTCTAAAAAATATGAGATATTTAATAAATAAGGATTAATATGAGATATTGAATCTTATATGGGCATAATTGATATTTAATTAGAATTATTCGTAATTCTAATTAAAGTTTAATTGAAATTAGAATTTAATTTCAATTAAATTACTAAAATGTCCAAAGCGTATTATAAATAGGCTTAAGCTTTATGGAGCTAGCTCTTCTTGCTTAACCCTCTCTGTAAGAAATATAGAGTTCTCTCAACTCATTTTGTGGATACCGTTAAAAGCCGGACATTTATGCAGCTATGATGGTTAAAAAATCGATTTCAAGAACAGTTCGAAAGATACAACAAGATAAAGATCAAGTTTTAGAATAAGGTATGGATTAAATTTCTGCGTTATTATAATTTAAGATGATCATTTTATAGAATTAAATAGATCTTGGTTTTCGGGAGATCAAAAGTCACAAAAAATTTCGAGATTATTTCACTGCGGACGGGATTGAATCTTATCCCAGTTTCCAACATAAATAACGACTTGCCATTATTTTTCTCCTTTCCCATTTCTTTAGACAATAAGAATATCTCTCACTTTAGACAAATGTGTGCTATGCTATTTCAATGAAATCGACACTTGAAAAGAAGGGTTTACACTTTACACTCATCGTGGAAATGAAAAATATTTTATTGCAAACTTATTACGGCTAGGACATAAGAAAACAACTCAAATTGTAACCCATTTATAGTGAATATTGTAACGTAGTAATGATAGTCTAGTAGACAAGTTTAGAAGTCTTCGTTCAACTTTTAGTATATCTTTTTGGGTTAATTAAAAAATTCAAATTTTATAATTTTAGTCCGAACTTAAAAAATGACAATTAAATACTCAAAACTTTCAATTTTTTCTAATTCTAGCCCAATGTTAGTATCTTTGTTATCATTTCTAACTTGGATTGTCACATAAGACATATATCATTAATACTTATACACGTCTTACTTAACTAAACTAATTAATTAAGTTTCATTCAGTTGTTTTAACTAAAGTACGCTAGTTTGGAATTGAAAAACTTTAATCAAACATGTTGTCTAAATCATTGGAATTGAAAATCGTAAATCAATTCGTTTTTGCACAGAAAGAGAGCCTAGGGTGATAAATTGAGATTTCATTTTGATTGTTAGAAACTATGTCGTTGTTCTCTTGCATCAGCAAGAGAGACTATTGTTGTTGTTTTACACTAACATGATAGAGAGATGTCATGAATTACACCTTATGATAGATTCCTCTTTGACCAACAAAACATTTTTGTTTGTTGCAATAAGCATTTCACACCTTTTCTTCAATTCCAAAACGATAAAGTTTGATTTAAGATCTTTCAATTCCAAAGCGACATAATTTAGTTACAACTTAGTGAAACTTAATTAGTTAGTTTAATGATGTATAATTGGAAAATTTGGAAGTTTTAACATTTAATTGATACTTTTTAAAGTTCGGGCCATAATTGCAAAAATTGAATAAAGTTTAAGCATTTTTAATTAACAATATCTTTTAACACTTCTAATGAAAAGTAATATTTTAAATAAATTTTAAATTTGAGTTCTAGTCCAATTTTTTGCTTGGATAAATTTTAAATATTAAGAAATTTTTGAAGTGAATCACACGTTAATACAACACTTAGAAAACGATATTTGGAATGCACTAGAAGGGGGGGTTGAATTGT
>JANIJH010000002.1:51592430-51607413 GCA_024520975.1 Erythroxylum areolatum
CCATCAAATTTTCAATCTTTATTCATACCTACTAAATTAATGACCCAATTCTAAAAATAAATAATTAAACCAACAAAAAAACATAAATAGATAATTAAGCAAATAATAAGTAATTTAGCAAAATCAGATCCAACAATAACTTTAATGAAGCCCTCGAAGGCAAATTCTATCTTCTAGAGGGTCAAAAATGGGACCAAATGATAGGATCGGATGAACAATGTGCTAGACGATATGACATCATCATATAATATGTCATCACCAGACGAAGCATCTTCACAAGACGATACATCTTCACCAGACGAAGCGTCCGCGCAAAACGATATGCCCTCACTAGACGAAGCGTCCTTATAAGATGATCCTTCCTCACCAGACAAAGCATCCTCACAAGATGATACGTCATCACCAGACGAAGCATCTTCACAAGATGATACGTCCTCACTAGATGAAGCGTCTTCACAAGACATCACGTCATCACTAGATGATACGTCATCACCAGACGATACGTCCTATACTCCTAAGCATCTCAACTTATAAGGACTATAACTTTTGACTCCAATATCTAAAAGTTTCATACTTTATATCGTTGGAAAGCTAGGAAGATAAGCTACAAGCTTTGGAGAAGACAACTTTGACTAATTTACCTAAATTAGTCGAGTTTTTCCCCTAAAGTCGGTACATAATTTATACACCTATGAAAGACTTAGATTATGAAATATACAACTAAAAAAGAAACATGAACATACACCAGGGGAACTTTTCAGTTCCAAACTCATTTGCCAAAGCGGGCAGCCGGGAGAAGGCTCTTGTTAACGTGCACGTGACGAACAGAATGGTTCCACTCTCGCCCAAACAAAAGCATATAATTGTTTTCTCATATGTTGATGCTTTTATGCTTTGTCTTCTTTTCGTTTAATACAAAATTCCATAACCTCTTTTCAGGTATAACATAGTCATATTTTATCATACATTTTCAACATTTACAAATAAATTAATTTCAAAAAAATCAATTTCAACATACACACATAGGCAAGAATTTGACCAATTACACTATAACCATAAATATGTTACCCACCCAATTAGTTGGCAAAAATCCAAGTCAAGCTTGCCCTTCCCCTTGCTCTTGGGTAGGATTTCCTTGGTTTCCTAAAATAGCCAAGGTTCCATTCAAAACAACATTCCAATAAAATTTATAAACTCAAAAATAAAAAAGTTTAAACAAACACAAATTAAACTCAAATCTAACCTACCCATAGTCCATCTAAGTTTGAAAACCTAAGATCTAGTTTAGAAACCCTAAAATCAATTGGGTTCTCCTTATCCATCTTCTTCCCACACAAGCCTCTTTTCTCTCTAACT
This sequence comes from Erythroxylum areolatum, assembly GCA_024520975.1. Classification (NCBI taxonomy): domain Eukaryota; kingdom Viridiplantae; phylum Streptophyta; class Magnoliopsida; order Malpighiales; family Erythroxylaceae; genus Erythroxylum; species Erythroxylum areolatum. The sequence goes on from JANIJH010000002.1 coordinate 51,593,787, forward strand.
CCTTCATCCTTAATACAACCCATTCCTTTAATAAAGCGAGAAGAAAAGATGGTTTGCCTAACTTAACAACTTGATTTCTCTTCTTTTCTTTTTCACCGAAACCTCTCTTCTTCTCTCCTATTTTCGTTTTTCACTCTCCTCTCTCTTCAATTCATGTTTTCCTCCTCTTATAAGCAAGACAGTGTATTTTTTTTCCACTTGTACCCTTAATGAGTCCAAAAAGTCCATCTTACCCTTCCTTATAAGCTTATGTTCTTTTATGCTTAAGTGACCTCCCAAAAATGCCTTTGAATGATATCAAGTCTTGGGACGAGGGCGAAGGAACAGGGTGGTGGATTTTAAAGCACCCCTCCATTCTACAGAGAGGAGGAAAGTATTCATTTCTGATCCCTTAATATTAAACAAATAGTAGTCCCAAAATATTTTGATTTTGATACGCTTAATAGGCTAGAATTGTGAGACAGGGTAGAGAATCTAGCAAAACGAATTCAATGGGCAAAGTTTATACAGTTCTAATATCCTACATACCAGGAGCTCATGCTCAAATTCTTCACTTCCCTTTATTTCAAACCTAGTAACCCTAAGGAAATATGGTTTAGGTTATGAGGACAAAATTATAAGATAAAAGTTGGAATCATGTATGATATTTATGAGTTTCCCGAATCTTCCATTATCGATCAACACAATGATTTTTGTGCTTCTCGCTATTGAAATAAGTTCACTAGGTTAGAGCAATTTGATGCTAAGAATACCCACAACAATATTATAAGAACCCATGAGCACTTGTTATTGCATAAGTTCATATGTCGATTGGTTTTTGACAAATCAGAAGCCAACAAGTACTCAACAAAGAACATTTTCTATTATGGTGGATGGATTACATCATCCTAGTGTGCACCTCCACATATATGCTAAATGCTATTATTGCGAATCTGCATAAGAGGAGCAACATTTTGGGTATAGGGAAATTGGTTTCCTTCATTGCTAAGTACTATGGCGTGGATGGTAGTGGCCTAACCATCTCACTCCATGATTTTCTAAATCACCATAATTTGTGGCGTGCTAAAATCCTAAGTCCTATAACATAGAACTCTAGGACATCATCTAAAAGACTCATGTAAAGATCAAGGCTAGTTAAGCGAGTTCTAGCACAGTGCCACCTCAGCAGGTTGAAGAGGACTTGACTAATAAGGATTCTGAAGAGGAAGAAGACATAGAAGAACTTGGTTGGAAGAAATTGCTCAATATAATCTCCGCTAACACTAAGGTAATTATAGATACTCTTACGGAGAACTTTAAAAGGATGAAGGAGATTGCCAGAACACAACGACATCAAAATTAGAATATACATCGTATTTATCATATTCATAAATACTTCGAAGCTCAAGGTGTCCAATTGCCACCACACGACACCATCCCTATCTCTATCATTGTGAGGCTTTGCTTCTAACCCTTTTCTTTTAAATTTAGTTTTTATTTTTTGTTTTGTTCTATTTTATGTTACTTCTCACGATGTTTGTTTGTTTGTCTCTTTCTCACAATGAGGACAGTGTGTTGTTTAAGTGTGGGGAGAGTTGTGTGTTTTGTTTTGAGTATGAATTTTGCATATTGCGTGATAGTTTATTTAAGTTTCATATTGTGTATGATCGTTTATTTAGGTTGCATATTGTGAATTGTGAGAATGTGTCGACGGCTTTGATGGAATAAAATAGATTTAACTTTAAACATAATCTATTAGGTTATGAAGAGTCATTAGCTCGTGAAATAAGTGATATAAGTTCTTTGGATAAAATATGCAAGTTAGTAAGGATTTAGTGTTAATTTATCACCCTCTAAATTGCCACATTCATTCATAATTTTAGGTCTTTCGATTAAGTAGCTATGCTAATATTTTTTTCATGAAAATGAGTAGCTAAAGCAATAAGATAGGCATCACATTAAAAAATTGTTTGGCTAGTAGCCAGTTGAGAACATGATGTAGCCAAGTAACCAGATTGACAAGCATCGCAAATGTGTGCCTTCACATCAAATGATATAATGACATTCCAACCAAGTAGCTTAATAAAAACTTGACTTAGTTGAGTAACCAAATCAACATTCGTCACTAATGTTGGCCTCCGCGTAAAAGACTAGATCTATATCTAGAAAAGGTAAATAAAATTAAAAATGGTTTCTAATAAAACCTATCGAACTTGTAAGTAGCTTAAATTTTCATGAAAACGTACTTAGGAGTAATTATAAAGTTTGAAGGACCAAATAATTATCAATGTGTGTGTACAATTGAAAGGGGTGAATAACTTAACATTTGGTTCTTGATTAATATGTATATTAGTCTAAAGTTCCTAGCCATTGTCTCATTACTGCATTGTGTGCTTTGTGATTTTCGTATGTTTGTTGTTTTGTTCTTGAGGACAAGCAAACGTTTAAGTGTGAGGATGTTGATAAGTGTTAATTACATCATGTTTTATGGCATAGTCTGATATGTGTTTAGCTGTTAATTCAATCATTTAGTATGTGTTTAGGTTAGAATTGTGTTAGTTTGTTAATTATTTATGTTTTAAGTGTTTTATGGGTTAGTACATGTCTTTGAGCTTAAATATTATATTTTTGAGGTACCTTGATGTGTTTGCTAGTGTTTCATGGTCAACATTGAAGAATGAAGAAGTTTCGGAGACATTTGGGCGGAAATAATGGACCACGATCGTTGCATGTCAGGCCACAGTCATGACAAAAGCATCAGATTTGGCACCTGTGGCGGGCAGACATGCAAACACTCAAGAACGTTAAGTTCCTATGGTTTTTTGGACCTGTTAGACCCAAGAAAAACCCTATGGTTACGAAAACATGATATGAAACTCATCATTCCCTTGAAGTAATCTTCTTTACTTACATAGAGATAAATTGCAACACTATAGTCTAAACCATAATCAAGCAACCAACTTGATTATTCAACTGTGAATCAATTATTTTACATTATAATAATATACATGTTTCTGATACATCTACATATATATGCATATTACTTACAAAAGAATCTTAGTACCTGATGACTAGTTATATTATGCTCATACAAATAAAACCAAACTCTTTTATTTTATTAATAATTATTATTTTCATTACAAAAAATAACTGGAAGAAAAGTAAGTTATAATTAAATACACTTGCTTTCCAGGGCAATATATTTACATAACTCTAACAATCTCCACACTCCAATAATCTCCCACTGGAAGAAAATAAAGTTATAAGTAAATACACTTGGAACATTAGGTTTGATAAGTCTATCAAAACCTATGGGTTAATACAAAACCTAGATGAGCCTTGTGTCTATAAAAGGATACAAGAAGGCAAGGTTAGTTTCCTAATTCTGTATGCTGATAACATTTTGCTCAATAGGAATGATGCTGAAATGTTATCTACGATCCAAGGATGGCTGAACGAATAGTTCTTAATGAAGGATTTAGGAGAGGCTAACTATATTCTAGGGATCAAGCTTATAAGGGATCGTAAGAACAAACAGATAGTCTTGTCTCAATTAACTTATATTGAAAACATGCTCAATAAGTTTGCCATGTAGTATTCCAAAAGGATTTTCACACCTACTAGACATGCAATCAAACTTTCAAAGGAGCAAGCACCTAAGACTCAAGAGAAGGTCGAACACATGCACAACATTTCATATGCTTCGGTAGTTGGAAGTTTAATGTAGGCCATGCTTTGCACTAGACTGGGTATCTGTCACACAGTGGGACTAGTAAGTAGATTCCGGTCTAATCCAGGAGTGGAGCATTGGACTGCAGTTAAGTGCATAATGAAGTATCTTAGTAAGACTACAAAATTAATGCTTGTTTACCCTGGAAGTGACCTTATTCTGAAAAAAGATACAAATTTTGATTTCCAATCACATGTTGATTCAAGGAAATCAACTTCTGGTTCTATATCACTATTAGGACGTGGAGCCATATTCTGGAGAATTGTTAAAAAATATTGTGTTGCTGATTTGACTATACATGCTAAGTATATTGCTGCTTGTGAAGTAGCAAAAGAAGCAGTCTAGCTCCGTAAGTTTCTAAATGATTTGGAGGTACTTCCTAAGGTTAAAAAGGTCATTACAATTTATTGTAATAATAGTGGAGAAGTGGCTAATTCTAAAGAACCTCGGAATAATAAAGCTACCAAACACATTAAGAGAAAGTATCATCTCATAAGGGAGATAATAAAATGTGGTGAGGTAAATGTAGCAAAGATTCCCACAGAGCAAAACCTTTCTGATCTATTAACAAAGACGATATCTCAAAAGAGTTTTGAGGGCTACCTAGAAGGGATGGTAATGAGGGATATGTCAAACTTGCTTTAGGACAAGTGGTAGATTGTTGGAGTTATGCAAATATAATGCCCTGGAAAGCAAGTGTATTTACTTATAACTTAATCTTCTTCCAGTTACTTTTTTGTAATGAAAATATTTATTATTAATAAAAACAAAAGAGTTTGGTTTTATTTGTATGAGCATAATATAACTAGTCATAAGGTACCAAGATTGTTTTGTAAGTAATTTACATATACATGGAGATGTATAGGAAACATGTATATTATTAGAATAAAAATTAGTTGATTCACAGTTGAATAATCAAGTTGGTTGCTTGATTATGGTTTAGACTATAGTATTGCAATTTATCTCCATGTAAGTAAAGGAGTTTACTTCAAGGGAATGATGAGTTTCAGATCATGATAGTAGTTGACTATCGATAATGGCACTATTAAATAAATTTGGAATCACATATATTTTTAAAGATTAAAGTAGTTTAATCTTAAAACATACATTTTAGCGTTCTTTTATTATAAACCAAAATCTTGATAAGTGACAAACTCATATGTGTTTCACTATAATTCTTGATATGATTGGAATGGATTTTTATAAAGTACCAATCTAGTGTCTGCATGTTGAAATTATTAATTGAAACATATATCAGGGAACATTCACTCAAATAAAGAGTTTATAGTGATATCATCACTTCTAGATGTTTTACGAAGATTGGTGATTAAATTGGCGCTAGTAATTTGATGGACTAGCTATCCATCAAGTCTTAACATCAAGATGAGATCTTGTGTTTTAATCACCATATAGAATTAAGGGCAAAATAGTAATTTTACCTTTTATTGTGCGGATGGCTATAATAAGGTTCATAATAGAGTTTGCAATTCAACATTGAATTTGAAACATGTGTTCTCATAATATTTAGTAATTTAAGAGTTCAATTAATTGTCTTTAGTGGAATGACATTTGGTTAATAAGTTGGAATTAATTCTAATGAGATTAAATTAATTCTGGGCTTGTTAGAGCTTGAATTATATAAGTCCAATTAGATTCCCCACTTAGCTTCTAGGAAAGGTTATCAAGCAAAGTAAGAAAAATAAATAGAGGTTACTGAAAAGAAAATAAATCAAAAGAAGAAAGGACCGAATTAGATTCGGAATAATATGACAACAACAATTTAATTAAGAGTTAATTAAATTAGGTTTTAAGCCTATAATTAAATGTTGGGCTTACACTAATTATTTGTTAATTAGAAGCCTAAAATGAACATTTAATATTGGGCTGAATTTTGGTTTGATTTGATTAATTAGATTAATTAAATTGAAACAATATTTAGAAAGAAAAAAGGAGGGCCAAATCGAAATCTACAATGATGTAGATTTTGGTTTTATACAGCTAAATGGACAGCTGGACATTTAGCATCGAATTTCTAAATATAATGTGGGTTTTCATCATACTTCATCATCATTAAATGGTTTAATAGTCTTATCATTGAATAGTTTAATGGTTGTCATTTAATGTTGGCCTGTAGAAAAACATCAAAACCTTTTAGAATTCATTTCATTAAAGAAGGAAGTAATGCATTTGCTGCTCTCTCCCTCCCTTCTTTCATCATTTAACCAAAAAGAGAGTGTCTTGTTTTTGTTTTTTTTCTTTTCATCTAGCAATATTAAACAAATGAGAATGTCTCATTTAATGCCCTCTCTTTCATTTTGATTAAAAGAAAGAAGTGGTGCATTGGTTGGTTTTTATGACTCTCTACTCCTTTATTTCATGAGCTAGTCAAAATTAGGAATGAGAGCGTCTCAATTTGATTCTTTCAACTAGTTGATCATAAAAGCAAAACCTCTATAGTATTTCTTCTCCTTTCCCACCAAAGGATCTTGTTAACTAAGTTGTCAAAGGAGAACAAATGGTAGATCGGATTGGTTGAGGATACAACAGCAAAGAGAGGAAACAATAGTAAGGAATCAAAGTTGTAGCAAAGGAGTCTATAAAATTCTAATCTTGTTCTTATGTTATTTATTTTTCTAATATCATATCATGTATGGATTAAACATGTTGATTTGGTTATCATGCTTCTGTTGTGCTTTGATTTCGAAAAATTTTTGAAATCTATCGTTTAGCCAAATCTAGTATGATATTGTTTTGGATCTAATAGATAGAGGGAGGTGCAGAACTTGATAACTGTATTACAAATAAAGGAGAGTTATAGAATGGAAATCCCCTAGGAGTTTAGCAACAGGTAGCTACCCAAGTGCCACAACAATCAAATATCATGCATCAGGTGGAAAATCAAAAGGAAAAGCTAAAATAAATACAAACTAGAAAGAGAAATTGGAGCAGTAGGAAGGCTCAAAAGATAAAATTATTACTACATAACCTTTCTAGTTTGGAATGTTAGAGGAATAAACAACCCTTTGAAGCTCAATGCCTTGAAGGAGTTTGTCTAACACGAGAAGCCTAAATTGTTTTGACTTTTAGAAATAAAAATCAGACTTGTAAACTTGAATAAATTATATTATTTTGGGAGTCAATGACAGTTAAAATCCAATCATCAGTACTATGGGTATGGAAGAATCATCATAGTCTATGAGGAGAGGATCTTATAGAGGTAGAGGTTTTTGAAGCAAATGAGCAATTTATGCATGCAAAAATGAAATTCAAAATGGAGCATACTTTAGTGTTAGCTACCTTTGTCTATAGTCATAATATTGCATTTCAAATAATGGACCTATGGAATTCAACGAGAAGACTAAAAGGGACAACTAGTGGCACACGGATCATTAGTGGCGATTTCAACTCTAACATTTATCAATCTAAAGCTAAAGAGAATTATAATCTACTCAGCTATTATACCGACTTGCTTGATTGCACTAAAGATATGGAAATTTCTAACTTAAAATATGAGGGTTACAAACTTAGAGCATTAGTAGCAGGCGGATCGGGAAGTGGTTCTTCTAAGGAGTAGCCTAGTTTTTCCAACTTGAGAACTATTCTCAAGTTCCTAAGCCAGTTTAGGAAGTTGGGTCCAGTCAACTTATTAGTTTCCATAAGTGAGCATAGGTTCACGCTAGTGGTCATGGTGTTGATTCTTGCAACCTAATGTCAAAGAAATAAATGATTTTATACTATACATAAATGCATGTCAATTCGGACTTTAATAACACATAGTATGGGTCCCACCATTTTCTTGTGAATCCATAACCCTCAATATGAATCAGAGAGAAATTGTATAGAAGTTCTTTTAGTGGGTCCATGTTAAATATCTCTAGGAATGATCTTGGTTTGCCCAATAACCACCCTAGGTCAACTAGTAGGTATCGGTCATACCAATTGCATTTACAATGCAAATATCGAATCTAGTGCTATCAACTATTGATGTGAGCACACACATTGGGCTCAACTCTTGATGCATATATATCGCATGTACACTACCCAACTTTGCCTTTGTCCACGTTGACCTTAGGTTTGCCAACAAATCAATGCTTTTAGTTAAAACAAACCCATTAATTTGAAAATTATATTTCTATAGATCGAACATATTCAGGTAGAGCGGGCTTAGGTTTACCCAACAACCCTAACTTTAAAAGAACTCTGGTTCTCACCATATTAATGGAAATCATTAGTTTTAACATTCTAAGTGATGGATTTTTACTTAAGTCTCATGTAACTATAAAGGTCTTGTATATACTATAACAATATGGCACGATATGGACACTCCAATCATATTGGGCTTAAGTTCATAACCATCCATCATGCAATCCCACACATACTCCAAACATACATCCTTTAAAGTATAATATTAAACACATCAAATTTAGTTGTGACAAGTTATGGATCCTACATTTTAGAAGTTGATTCAACTTTTGAATCAAATTTCTTCCTAAGTGTTATTTTGGCAAAATTTAATCTTGTATGTCATTTTAGTTTAGAATTTAATATTAATCAAATTAAATTAAACCCTTAATTCTAAAAATTAATTCACTTTAAAATTGATTATTTAATGTCAAAATTAAACATTTTAATTTTGTCACATGTCAATTTCTATTCTTACTAAAAAATAATTCTCTACTTAAATTAAATCAAAATTAATTTCCAAAATTTCCAGAACATCAAATCTTCATTCCTTACATCTCAAAGTCATTTCAAGTTAATCAAAATAACTTTAAATTCACTCAAAAATTATCAAGATAACTGAAACACAAATGAGATGCTAACAATGACAAATTTGATATCTAAATTTTTTTTTCGGAACTCTTAATTCAAGCAAAATCATTTTGTCTTGCTTCATTCATCAAAATAACGCATTTTAATGACATGAAAATATTTTTAAGGTTCTGAAACTAAAACATACACTCACAAAATTATCAAACAAAATAGTTCCATCAATTTTAACAAAACAGACCAGATTTGTTTACTATTTGAAAATTTAATTAAAATTTTCTGGAAAATTCCATAGGATTAATCACATTATAAATATGTTTACATAAAATTTCAAGAATAAAATTCCATTAAAAAACATGTTAAACCTCATTAGTTTAGCCAACCCACAACATATTTTTAGTAGAAAACAATTTTCCAGGATATTGTTATAAATTCGATAATAAATATTTCAATCACATTGAAATCAATTTTCAATCTTTATGGCATTTCCACTATGGCTAGAGATTCTCGAGTAATATCCTCGAGAAGAGGTCGTTGGTATCATCTCCTCCTATTAGGAGTGGTGAATCCTTTATTGACTACTCAATTACCTTCAAATATCTCAAGCTGTACCCAATCACCACCCTATAAGTAACCTCTAAGAGGCAACAAGGAATGAAGTCAAAGCGTATGATCAGTATCCAAGATATCCTTGAGCACCTAAAGTCTAAAGATATTTGCACCATTTCTATGATGACACTATTACTGGCACTAGATTATTATCCATATGATTATCTCATAATAGGTCATCCAATATACTTACTAGTCTTAGCAAGCATCCACATGTTAATTCTAAATAACTCATGGTTACAGCTTATAGGATCCACTACTTGATCTAATCAAAGAGTATAACATGTGCTAGTTTGTTTGGATTAATAATGTCCCATCTCATTAGTCCTATAACTAGGGATAATTTAGACACTAACATAATTACATATGATATAAATCTCATTATCATGATCTCATCATGATTTCCTTTATGCTATGTAATGTATCAAGGACTTCATTAATTCGATTTAATATCACTATCAATTCATAAAGAACATGAACATCAAATTAACAAAAATGCCTCTTTATTAAGCATAAAGATTTATACAATAAGTGCTAAAGGTGATTGCTTTTAGAGCACTTCTCTAACAAATGTCACAAAGCACAATATGTTGGGCATTATGGAGCAAACAAAATAGCAGATTGAGTACTCTAGTGTGGATTCTATTTGCCACGTCTGTTTAAGGATGCTCAAGCTTTTGTGGCTAAATGTGATCGCTGTCAGAGAGTGGCTAAATGTGATCACTGTCAATGTGTGGGGCATCAACTTCATGGGTCCTTTCCCATCCTTCATAGGAAATACAAACATTTTAGTGGGAGTGGACTACGTATCTCGCTAGGCCGAAGTTGTGGCATCTCTAACTAATGATGGGAAAGTTGTACAGAAATTCATCAAGTGGATATTCAACCAATTTGGAGTGCCACGAACAATAATAAGTGATGGGAGAATGTATTTCAGTAAAAGATCTTTTGATATTCTCCTAGAAAGGTACAGAGTCCACCATCGAGTTGTCACTCCTTATCATTAGCAAATGAGTGGACAATTGGAAGTCGTGAACTAGGAACTCAAACAAATTTTAGAAAAGAAGGTGAATATTTTTAGGAAAGATTGGGAATTAAAGCTAGATGATGGATTATAGGCTTATAGAATTGCTTTTAAAACACCATCAAAATGACACTCTTCTGACTCATATATGTTAAAGTTCGTCATTTGCCTGTGGAACTAAAGCATCAAGAATATTAGGCAATGAAGGTTTTAAATTTTGATGGAACCAAGTGGGTGAGAAATGACTTCTACAACTAAATGACCTTGAAGAGTTTCATTGCAATGCATACGAAAATGCCAAACTTTATAAGGAGAAGGTTAAGAGATGGCATGACTCTCATCTTAAGCAGAAGGAATTTAAAATGGGAGATGCAATTTTGCTAAATTATTCGAGGTTGAGACTATTCCTAGGAAAAATTAAATCATGATGGAGTGGACCATTTAATATCACTCAATTCTTCACCTTTAAGGTGAATGGGCATTGTTTCAAACTGTATCTCGACAAAGTGGTCTCAAAGGAAAATGAAGTAATTTCTTTCCTTTCGAAGAATTGAAAGCACTTCCTAAGATGAAAGGTCAAGCTAATGACCATAACCTAGCACATTTGATAGTTAGATTGAAATTGTTGTCTAGTTAGATTTGTTTTAAATTCTCAAAATAAGTTTTTAATGATGTGGAATGGTTTAGACTTCTAATTCTTTTATTCCTTTAAAAGCAATTTTAAAACAGGGCAGCAATCTTAGGTGTCAAGCGCATTTGGTTTCAGACTCTAATGTCATCACCACCTCAATCTCCATGATAGGTTCTTATGCTTTAGCCCATATCTTTTCATTTCTATCTTTATTTTTTTCTTATCTTTTTGTATTATTTTATTTGATTCTCACCTTGTATGTTATCTGTCCTTCTCACATATGGCTAGGGCTTAATGGAATTAGTTTAGCTTTGAACATAGTCTGTTAGGATGCTAAGATTTATTAGGTAGTGAAATTAGTGTCTTAGGTTGCTTTAGTTAAATATGCATTATAATTAGGATATGATGTTAGTTCGTTAACCCTAGGAATTTGACACATTCATTTATAATTTTAGGTTAATCGAATAAGTAGCATCATTAGTATCTTTTCATGAGAAAGATCAGCTAAAGAAACGAGGTAGGTAAGAAAATATAAAATAAAAAAGTGTGTTTTATTTAATAATTAATTATTCCACTGACTCTTTTTGGAAAAAAAATCAATTTACGAATAAAGCTAGTGGCTAGTTGAGAATCTAATCTAGCTGAGTAATTGGGGGACATTCATTACAAATGTTTACCTTTGCATCAAAAGACTATAATGACATTCCAACTAAGCTGCTTAATAAAAACATGACCTAGTTAAGTAACTAAGGAACATTCATTAGAAATGTTTTCCTTTATGTTAAAAAAGTATGTTCATGTTAATGAAAATTAACAAAAATAATGCGTTGAATAACTAATTGTCAATTTATGTTTGTGTGAGTGATAAGAGTGAAAAAATTTAACAATAAGTCTTGATTAGTGTGTATATTTAGTCCGAAGTACTTAGACACATATTTCATAAGTTATTAAGTTTGAACAACTTGAAGGATTATGTTTGTAATTAGATTTGTTTCGTGAAGTTCAATGCCATTGTGTCATTATTACATATGTATGTGCTATTTGAAGTATTTACATTTGTTTTTGTGTTTTGTCTTTCTTGCTTTTGCTTGAGGATAAGCAAAAGTTCAAGTGTGAGGATGTTGATAGTTGTAGGTTGCATGATGTTTTAATAGGAATTTTAATATGTTTTTAGTTGTTAATTAATTAATTTATGCATGCTTAGGTTTAGAATTATGTTAGTTGGTTAGATGTTTGTGTTTTGAGTGTTATATGGGTTAGAGCATGTTGTTGAGCTTTAATATTTTTTAGGTGCCTTGATGTGTTTGTTAGAGTTTGAGATCAAATATCGAAGAACGAAAAAGATTTGGAGGAAGCCCAATGGAGGACCCAGGATCACGATCGTGATAGAGACTTTTTTAGCAGGCCACGACCATGATAGAGACTATTTCAACAGGCCACAATTGTGGCTTGCGTGAGGATAGATTCGACTCGATCTCCTAAACTTAAGTTTTTGACAAGTTATTTTAAACTTTTGGTCCTGGATAAAACCTAGTTTTTAGCCCAATTAGTAAAGAATAAATAAGACAAGAGAAATGACCTAAAAAGGAGATACTCCATTTTGCCACTTTGGGAAAAAGCCGAGGAAGAGGAAGAAGGAAGAAAGAGAAGGTGGAGCTTCAGTTGCTGCTTCAACCTCCAATCCTCCAAGATATCTTTTTTTCTTTTCATCTTTTATTTCATTCAATTGATGTATGAGATGGAGTTCATGATGATGAATCTTGGTTCTAGGATGTTCTAACTTCTTTTAAGGATTTATACTTGATTCAATGTTAATCTAGTTGTTTTTATTGTTAATGATGTTGGGTTTTGTGATTATTTATTATAATTGCATGCTTCGGTAATAAATAACTAGATGTAAAATGAATAGGTTTGTTAATGAGAGTTAAAAATTCTAATAGACCATGCAAATAATCAAATCAGTAATTATACGAAGAGAGATATCATGTGAGGATCTAGTTGTTCATTAGAATGCTTAAGAACTAATTAGGTTGTGGGCTATTTTATTAATCAAAGGATTACATGTTTGATAATTCAACTTAATTAGGGTTTATGATTTAGGGCTTAGTGATTACAACTTGAGAGAGACTAATACGCCATTTGAAAGTTTAGGACCAACATCGCATTAACACAAAAGTGACTAAGTTAGCATTGATGATAGGATAAATCCCCTTTCTCATAATTTGTTAATTTTCCATGTTTGAATTTCAATCGTCAGTTGATGGTGCTTTAATAGATTTTTAATTGATTATGAAATTATTCCATAACACTTAGTGATTATTGACATGAAATTGCTTAAAATACTCACTTTGACTCATAAGTGATTTTATGCACAATTCGGAAGCAAAAAAGTTAAAATGAGTCAAAAGCACGATATTTGAGTCATTTTCTAAAGATTAATTTTCACTTGTCTTCATGGAGCAAGAAGAAGAATTTAAAAGATAAGAAGAAAATTAAAAGAAGAAAAAAATGGTAGCTACTGGGATAAATCATCAAAAAGGCAGTAGCAACAAGTATGAAACGACAACACAAAGAGGAGAACTAAGAAGACCAAAACACAAATGTTTGCATTAAACATAGGCAATTTTTGCATTCAAGTGACAAGGTTGTAGGTTTTAAACACAGGTAAATAATAGCATGGCCAACATGTTTAATTGTCACATCAGTGAATAGTAGAGAGGATAGAGAGCTTGCGGTAGAAACAAAGGGAGATGCAGTGAAAGAGCAACTAAGGGTCTTCGGTAGGTGTTACCCCCAGAATTTTTTTTAATGATAAGTCAAGCATGATTAGATTAATGGGGGTAAATTAATATAGTATTTAATAAAGTTAGCATGAATTAGCATA
>JANIJH010000002.1:51733650-51750407 GCA_024520975.1 Erythroxylum areolatum
ATACACAATTCAACCCCCCCTTCTCGTGCATTCATACATCGTATTCTAAGCCTTGTACTAACGTGTGATTCACTTCAGTATCCATTGCCTAAAATAAAAAGATTTGTTTTATCAGTTGAAAGGTGAAAGAGTGTTCTTAGCATTTGAGAATCGTGCTACAGACTTTGAAAGAGAAGTTATTTGCCAAATTAAAAAAATGTGATTTTTGGCTAAAGGAAGTTTCTTTCCTCATGCATATCATCTCTTCATAAAGTTTCAGGGTAGATCCAAGTAAATTTGAGGCAATTTTCAATTAGAGGCCACCTCAAAATGTGACAAAAGTAAGAAGTTTTCTTGGCTTAGCTTATTATTATCAGCACTTTGTCAAAGGCTTCTCAGTAATTGCTTCTCAAATCACAAAGTTACTTTAGAAAGGTACAAATTTTGAAAGGAATGATAGATACCAAGGTAGTTTTGAACAATTAAAGAAGATGCCCACTAAAGCTTCAGTGCTGACAACTAACTCCAGGCAAAGAGTATGCCATGTACAGTGATGCTTCTAAGAACGGTCTGGGTTATGTATTGATGTGAAATGGGAAAGTGGTGGTTTATGCCTTAAGATAATTAAAATCATATAAATATAACTACCATATATATGATTTAGAATTGGAAGCAGTGGTGTTTGCTTTGAAAATCTAACAACATTACTTATATAGGGAAAGATGTAGGGTATACACAGATCACAAGAGTCTCAAGTACCTGCTCATATAGAAAGAGCTAAATTTAAGGCAATATCATTTACTAGAATTTTTTAAAGACTATAATTGCATAGTTGACTACCATCTGAGGAAATCTAATGTGGTAGCAGATGCTTTGAGTAGGAATTTTATTCAGCTTTGTCATTACAGCATAGTAGATGGAGATTTGTACCAGATGGAGCTTTGATAACCTCGTTAAAAGCAAGCCCTAAGTTGAGACAAATGATAGTATATCCATAAAAAGATAATGCCAAGTTGCAACAAATTTTATAAATGACACAAAAAGGGAATCAAACTGATTTTGTTGTGACAGATGAATGAAGTATGTACTTTAAGAGTAGACTATGTGTACCAGCAGTAAAGAATGAACCTATAATACTATATTCACCATGCATCCTAGGGGTAACAAGATATACTAAGACTTTAAATAACATTACTGGTGGCCAAGAATGAAGTGTGATGTAGTGGATTATATGTCCAAGTGTTTGATTTGTCAATAGGTGAAAGTTGAACATCAAGTCTAGTATAGCCTATTAAATCCCATTCCAATTCCAAAGTGGAAATGGGATAATATCACTATGGACTTTGTTACAAGCCTACCCCTCATACATAGAAAGCATGATCCAGTATGGGTTATAGTAGACAGGCTCACCAAATCAGCTCATTTTATACCTCTCTAACCTAACTATTCTATGGCTCAGTTAGCTGATTTGTATGTGAATGATATTGATCAACGACATAGATTGCCATTGTCATTTGTTTCTAATCGAGACCTATGATTTACATCAAGATTTTGGAAAAGCTCGCAAGTAGCTTTAGGTACTCGATCGAGTTTAAGCATAGCCTTTCACTCACAAATGAAAGGGCAATCTGAGAGAGTTATACGGGTATTGGAAGACATGCTTAGAGCATGTGTTATAGAATTTCTAGGCAATTAGGATAGATACATTTCTTTGATGGAATTTGCCTACAACAATAGTTATTAGTCCAGTATAGGTATGTCACTATATGAACCACTATATGGCAAAAAAATTAGAACCCCAATTTATTGGATAGAATTGGTTGAGAACAAAATGATTAAGGCTGACATAGTCAAAGAAACAAAAGAAAAAGTGAGGGCTATTCAACAAAAATTGAAGGCCGCATGGGATAGACAAAAATCATATGTTGACTTGAAGAGGAAAGATAATGAATATGTGGTAGATGACAAAGTTTTCTTAAAAGTTTCACCCTAGAGAAAGGTGTTAAGATTTGACAAAAAGGGCAAACTTAGTCCAAAATTTATAGGTCCATATGTATCCTTGAGAGAATTGAACCAATGGAATATAAATTGGCTCTTGCTATAAAACTATCCAAGTTGCACAATGTATTCCATATCTCAATGCTAAGGAGATATCGATCGAATGATTCATATATGTTACTGGTACAAGAAATACAGATCCAACCAGACTTCTCATATGATGAAGAGTCAAAGGAAATCCTAGCTAGAGAACTAAGATAATTAAGAAATAAGCAAATTCCTCTTGTAAACGTGTTTTGGCAACATCATGGTGTTGAAAAGACAACCTCGGAGTCCAAATCGATGATGAGACTTAATACTTACAACTATTTAATACAAGTAAGAATTTCAAGGATGAAATTCTTTTTAAAGGGGAGAGAAACGTAAAGCCCCAATATATACCCTAGAAGCATTATAGTATGTCTAGGGTGTATTAAGAAGTGAACATAAAGAATTAAGTACATCTAAGCATAGTAAGGGATATAATGGCAATTAATTTAAAATATAAGGGTAAATTAGTTATTTCTTCATTTCGACATGGACATGAATAATTATGTGTGAAATATGGACTAGATGACGTTGTATGCCAATATGGGAGCTAAAGGAAGAAGAAGGACCAAATTTGCAATTTTGCCAAAAATCAACATATGGTCTAATGAGATTGAAATATGTGTCTAAGACTAGAAACTTCATGAAAAGAGGAGTAGAAAAGAGGGAAGAGAGACATGTATGTAGGTTTTTAACTCCAAAATTTTCTCTTTTCATCTCCTTTCTATTCCATCTCCTTAATCACATCATTTTGTATAAGGAGTCAAGCTAATCCTCAAGGTAAATTTTTTTCTCATTTTCATCTTTCTTGCTTTTCTCATGAAGAGCCAGAATTATAAGGTTGGGTATAGGATTGAGATATGTATTTGTGGTGTTCTAGTTGGTGAATTAAACAAAGCTAAAGGGGAAGAGAAGGAAGAGCACTAAAAGAAGAGCTAATGGACAAATTTCAAGGTTTGGGAATACACTTAGTTAATTTTTGTATATGTGCACATTTGAATGCATAAAAAGATTGAATTGGACATGGAATGGTTGCTGGAATGATTTCTTGGTGTTACTTTGCACGGAATTGGTTGAATATGACAAAAGAGTAATGTTTGGAATTTTGTCTAGGGTTTATTTGAATTAGTCCCATTATTTTAGCCATAACTCAGCCTACATACATCTGAATTGGGTGGTTTTAATTGGAGATGAAACTTAAGACATAGAACTTAAAATCTTAGAAGAGACTCAGACTTAACTCTGGCTTTATGACATTAGAAATTGAGATCGAAAATGGTGACCTAATGTTGCCCTTATATTGGAGAAGCTTGTGATATTTGTTGCATATCTCATGGTTTAGAAGTCCAAATGGTCTGATTTTTAATGCTATGGAAAGTAAAGATATAGGTAGATAAATTTTAAAAGATCTTAAAGGCTAAATTGAATGTTTGCTATGTGAAAATTATGAACAAGAGGAGAGCATTCTGTAATTTGTTTCTAGACTCATTTATTTGCCTATTTTTAAACTCATATGGGCTTAGCCCAAATTACATTATTTTGAGTTTTCGCTTTTTTTTTCTTATCGTCTCATATCCGAATGTTTTTAAATGTTTATGAAACTTTTCATACACCTAGAAATAAATGAAATATGACTTACCATATGTGAATTGGGTGATTAAAGATTGGAATTTAAGAGTGAGCATCACACATGCTAAAGAAAATTTACATGTACATATATAATTTGTATGCATATTTATTTCTTATATGTGTGTAATATGACTATACAAGTTCACATACTAATTTTGGGAAGATAATTAAGTACAATTTAACATGTTTTATATTTAAATGAGCTGTAGAGATTATATACTGTAATTAAGTGAATTTACCTTGAGAAACACATCTGAACAAAACATATACAAAATAAATCATATAAGTACTTGTGATTTGAATACTATCCTAATGGTGATAAGTTATGACTTACATGTATGAACTTAAAAACATACTTTATGTTTTCAATTGAATATTATGTGATTTGTCAATATATTAATTATGAAATTGGCAAATAATTAAAGGAAATATACAATTTATGCTTCATTGTCTTGGTGATGGATGGATAGGTATGTCTATAGGGTTATAGCGTAGTTGCTACAATTTGACACCAATGGTGTCTCCATTTTGGAAACTGTAATGTCTCTACAATTCGATGAAGGTATACTTTCAGGTATCCACAGTTCGATACCTTCAAGTATCCACAATTTGATACCTTTGGGTATCCATAGTTTGATACCTCCATGTATCCACAATTCAATACCTTTGGATATGTATAATTTGATGCTTTCGGGTATCTACTGTTTGATATCTTCGAATATCCACAGCTTTCATTATTCACACCCATAGGAATGTGCAGGCCTAACACAGAAAGGAAATTAAACAGCTATAAATAAGAGATACAACATAACAACATGAATGTTTTGTATTGATGAGTTTTGGAAATCAATATTTGGCTTATAAATGTGAATTTGCAGCATATGGATAATATATTTAAGCATATTTGTGTTATATACTTTGCTTAATTATACCATCGTTGTTTATATGAGTTTAGGATATTCATAAATTTGTATGTACTTGGCGAATGATTGTTGTGAATGGCCATCCACATTAAATGTTTTTCCGCTAAGCTTTCAAGCTTAACATAGGTGTTAATCCGTGTAGGTTCAAGTAATAAGAGTAAGGCATGGGGATCATCTGCAAGGATCAAGGCCAACCGTTAGAAGTAAAAGTACTTTTGGATATGTCGTTTGATTAAAGAATGGTGGTATATGTAATGAAGAAAATTGTAGTTTTTAACAGTTTGTAATTAAGATTTTAAGTTGTGTAATATCTCTTTTAGATTACCATATGAATGTAATGATGTAATACTATTTTTAAATGATAATGTTAGGGGATATGAAATTTTGTAATATGTATGTGTACAACATTAAATAGATAAATGAGTGATGACAGTCCATATAAATGAATAGAATTGTATGTCACGAATGTATGTACAGGAATTTGGATGCCATGTGTCTAGATGGTTGTAAGTTCCTTATATGGGGTGTTACAATCTCAATTTTTATTAATCAATTGAAATTTGCAATTTCAATTAATTGAATTGATCACTTTAATTATAATCCTTTTCTTTTATTTATGATAATTATATCCTCCTTTATTAATAAATTTGGTTCATCTTATGAATTTCATCAGTATATATACATTTTATATATTCATACATTATAAAATCTCAATTTTTGTTAAACAATTGAAATTTGAATTGATCACTTTAATTATAATCTTTTTATTCCATTTCCTATAATTATATCCTCCTTTATTAATAAATTGAGTTTTATCTTGTCATTTTATGAATATATGTATGTTTTAAAAAGTCACTCGGTATAAAATCTTAGTAGGTTGCATCTTATTCATTTTATCAATATATGTATATTTTATATATTCATTTATTATAAAATCTCAATTTTTATTAATCAACTAAAATTCATAACTTCAATTACTTGAATTAATCATTTTAGTTATAATCTTTTTCTTTCATTTCCTATAATCTTATCCTCATTTTATTAATGAATTTGGTTTCATTTTATTCACTTTATCAATATATGTACGTTTTATATATTCATTTATTATAAAATCTTAATTTTTATTAATCAATTGAAATTTGTAACTTCGATTAATTAAATTAATCACTTTAATTATAATCCTTTTCTTTTATTTATGATAATTCTATCCTCTTTCATTGATGAATTTGGTTAAATCTTATTCATTTTTATTAATATATGTAGGTTTTATATATTTATTTATTATAAAATATCAATTTTTAATAATCAATTAAAATTTGAAACTTCAATTAATTGAATTGAACACTTTATTTATAATATTTTTCTTTCATTTCTCATAATCCTATCACCTTTTAATAATTATTCATTTTATCAATATATGTACGTTTTATATATTCATTCATTATAAAATCTCAATGTTTATTAATCAATTGAAATATGTAACTTCAGTTAATTAAATTAATCACTTTAATTATAATCTTTTTCTTTCATTTCTTATAATCATATCCTCCTTTGTTAATGAATTTAGTTTGACCTTACTTATTTCATCAATATATGTACATTTTATATATTTATTTATTATAAAATCATAATTTTTATTAATCAATTGAAATTTGTAACTTCGATTAATTAAATTGATCACTTTAATTATACTATTTTTCTTTCATTTTTCCTCTTTTATTCATGAATTGAGTTTCATCTTATTCATTGTATATATATATATGTTTTATATATTCATTCATTATAAAATATCAATTTTTATTAATCAATTAATTAATTAAATTGAATACTTTAATTATATTCTTTTTCTTTCATTTCCTGTAATTATATCCTCCTTTGTTAATAAAATTAGTTTCAACTTAATTATTTTACCAATATATGTACATTTTATATATTCATTCATTATAAAATCTCAACTTTATTAATCAATTGAAATTTGTAACTTTAATTAATTAAATTAATCATTATAATTATAATATTTTTCTTTTATTTCCTATGATCATATCCTCCTTCGTTAATAAATTTCTTTTCATCTTATTCATTTTATCAATATATATATGCTTTATATATTCATTCATTATAAAATTTCAACTTTATTAATCTATTAATATTCTTAACTTTAATTAATTGAATTGATTACTTTAAAATTTTAATGAAATAAATTTATAGAAGATTATATCAGCTGATTTGATCAATGGATAATATCAACTATTTATTATGAATGTTTGATAAAATTAACTGTTTAGTATTAGTTGTTTATGTGTAAAATGACTTACGAAGGCATGGCTTAAAAATTTTTATAAAAACGTAAATATTATATCTTAGCATTTTATTAAATATTTTTGTAAGAATTTAAATTTTCAATCCTAATAGTTAATGATGCAATTAAATTAAAAAAAAGTAAATTTATTAATCACGCAAATTTCTTATTTGTTAAGTAATTTATTTAAATTATATAATTTTCAATTATTGTGTACATCTTAAAATATAAAACAAGATACGTCAATATATTTTTAAAATAATGAACATTGAATACTTTGATATTTGTTAGTAAAATAATAGAAAACGAGAGAGCCCGAGTGCAAGAGCTTACTTTCCTTTATATACGAAGGAGTTGAATAGAATAGAATTAAACAACTCCGGATATTCTTTTGTTCTTACTATAAAATATTCAAAGTTTTTCTTGTAAGACCCACACCGCTTCTTATTTTTAAAGCTTACTCACTCCACATGATAGAGACCCGGTTCATAATGTAGTCTTTGAGGTGGCTTTTCAAATTTTTGGTGATCTATTCAACTGACGAGGGCACAATTGTCACGCCAGCAGTTATTAACCAAACAAACAACTAATTACTTTCCTAAGCTGTTTGGTAACCCGCCAACCCGCCAGCTATTAACCAAAAACAAACAGCTAATTACCTTCAAAACTCTAATCTACTGCTTTTCAGCCATCTGCCAAACATTCTTATGCCTTCCGGAAATTCCAAAGCAAACAGAAACTGTGCTTGTAGTTGACAGTAATTACATAAAATTATCATATTGAGGAAGAAGCCAACCAGAAGTAGAACAACCAGCTAACCAGCCTTCTTCTTCTTCTTCTCTTAATTCCATAAGCCTTCTATTTTTTATTATTCATCATGCGATCTCTGAATCCCTACGCTCTTCGTCTCTTCTCGTCTTGTAACCGATTCTCTCCCTCTTCCTTCCCCATTCACTACTCCAGTCGGCCTCCGTTTCTCTGTCATGAGGTTTGGTGAATGAATGAAGATCGGCTTCTGGTTGGTGGGATTGTATCTGTTTGCCTTCTCAGAAAATTTGTTTGTTTGTTTGTAGGGAAGGAGATCATATGTTGGAGAATTTAGATGTCGATGGCGGGGCCCAAACGTCCACGTCAAGGCCTTTGGTGATGTAGTTGTCATAGAATCTCAGCTTCTCTTTTCTTCTCTAAATCATAACTTTTTAGTTTACAAGCCTTAATTGTTAAATGTTTGTTTCTGGATTTTAGGACTCTGGCGCATCGTTTGTCGATGACTGGGGTGGTGATGAGGCAGCCACTGGATACGTGCTATCATCAAGTGACGGGGAAGACAGTGATGCAGAATATGTGCTAAATCCGCTAAGTGATGTTGATTTGCCTGCTGGTTCTATGTCAAGCAATGATGCTATTACAATTACAGCTCACAGGCTTGCTATGATTGGCAAGGGCCGCAAAAAGGATAGGCAAGTGCACTCCCATACTTCTTTTTTATTCTTCTCTTTTTCCGTGCGATATTGACTTTTAAAACTTGTCCTTAGGATGAAGTAGGAAGAAACTGGAAATCCTTAGAAATGGTTGTTAGAATCTTTTGAATGTATTTTGGAATAAATTTGTATCAACTTAAGAAGATTTGAGGCTTAAAGCAATAGGTGCTGATTTCATGAAGTCAACTGTAGTTATGATTTTCATTCTTGAAAATAATATACATTTCATTCTGTAAGTTGTATACTATGATCGACATGAAAGGCTTTATTTTGGTGATTTCTTGTCGTTTCTATTTGATTTTGCCTAGTAATATTGCACTATGATTGCAGGAACAAACTTGGGATGCTAAATACTTTTGCACTTGTAGCATTCCTAACTCTGCTGCTTATATTTGTTGATTGGTGTGCGTGGCGTATTGTCAGACTACCTTTGACACCATTTTACTTGTCCCGACCTTTCTTTATATCAGTAGCTTTAGTCTCCTTTGCTGGTTATTTTTGTGTCCCAATACTCAATGATTTGAAGATTCATCAAGAAATTAGGAAAGAGGATTCCATCAGATACCCCAGAAAAAGAGCAACTCCCACAATGGGTGGTTTATTTTTTGTGCCAGTAGGTGTTGGTGTTGCGAAATACATAGCTGGATTCTCTTCTGTTGAAGTTTCTGGAGTAGCATTTGCTACACTAGCCTTTGCTCTAATTGGTCTGCTTGGTGACATTTTAACCCTTTCCAAAAATTGCAAAAGTGGATTATCAACTTGGATAAAAAATATTTTGGAGGTAAATTTCATCAATTGCTTGCTTTAACAGTATTCTTATTCCCTTTTCTTTTAATTACTAACCAGCTTGTTGATTATGAATCTTACGCTTTCCAGGTAGCTGTTGGAACTTGGTTTTCTTTCTGGTTGGAAACCACATACGTTTCATCACCCTACAGCATGTATACATTCTTGTAACTAATCTGAACAACATTTATCTGATGGTAACTCACATTTCTATTCTTGCAATAAAAAGTTCACGGGACATTGCCATTGATTAATTTTTTCTGCACAGATAATTTAGGTTTCTTATACATAGATGCTATCCTGATATACTATTTTCCAATGTACTTTAAAGTTTTGAAATGTCTTGGTCATTTCATAGTGGTTTACACGCCCACGCCCTGCACTTTTTAACCTTATCTTCAATAGTTGAATCTAGAAAAGGGCTACGACACCTTTTGGCTGCAGCAATATTAGATCAATATTATCCTTTCCTCAGCCAGTTCGTGTTCATAACGCAGGAGAACACTGGTTCCTCTTCCTGCTCCTGTGGGCCTTGTGTGCTTGGGGAACTGTTGCTACTCATGGTTGTCATCATTTTGCTTTGTTTCAATGGGAGATGCGATTAGATTAACAGATGGTCTTGATGGCCTAGTCAGTGGGACAGGTGCTTTGGCCTTCATAGGAATGTCAATCGCAGTGCTGCCAATATGTTCTGGTTAGTACTGTGAATCAACGACTTGCTGTGGTACTTAATGATTCAATGAACAATGTAAAATAATGTTCTGCATGTTTTTGTTGCATTGGTATGTGGGATATTTTTGTAATGATATTATGTATCATAACAGTTGGTGGCACTGGTTCTTGACATCAAAGTTGAGTTGGAATCATAAACGTCCATACTGTTCTGTTGACATCCTTCAGGAAATTTCCAAATAGATTTCTCAATTTCTTAGAGAACAGATTTCTGAAAATTTTATTGGAACAGGAAATTGCAAAACTATGCCTTTCATCCTGAATAGACAACTTCATTTGTGCTTGAACTTCCCTTGCTATATGTTTTGACATTGATGGACACTGCCTCACAAGACACTGAATGGTTTCATTGATTGCTGAAGGCTGTCACTTGATGTAAATGTTTAGTTTTGAAATACTAGATTAACAAGACACTGAATGGTTTCATTGATTGCTGAAGGCTGTCACTTGATGTAAATGTTTAGTTTTGAAATAGTAGATTAACTTTGTCTACTATTCGTCAGTAAGAAAGAGATCGAGATTTTTGTCTTGTTTACTAACTATTCCTTTTTTTTTAATGTCCAACCAGAACTTTCTATATTTGGAGCATCTATGGCAGGGGCCTGTGTTGGTTTTTTGTTGCACAATCGGTACAAAGCATCTATTATTATGGGAGAGACGGGATCATTGGCTCTGGGTGGAGCATTAGCTGCCATGGCTGCTTCTACCGGCATGTTCTTTCCGTTATTTATTTCATCTGGAATCTTTTTCTTGGAAGCTTCATCATATATTTTGCAGGTACAGTAAGCTGCTGCTGCTTTCTTATTAGTTTGTTGATTGTCATAGCAATGGTTTAAAAAGGAATTTTTGGCTTCAGATGTTGATATGGTTACATGTAGTGCTTTTGAGAAATTCCTTAAAAATTCACCTAATATGTATTTTACATAATGAATCTGATATTGGGTGATTATTTGTGTTTTAGATGTTAACTGCCAAGGCAACGCGACGACTGTTGAGAATTGCTCCATTTCAGCAAGGACTAGTAGTCCTATGGGGGTTGAAGGAGCCAGTCATTGTTGGTGGTGCATATGTTGTTTCCAGCATATTGGCTTTACTAGCTGGTTACCTGGGTCTGATATCGGCGTAATCACCCAATTGATTAGAAATGTAGGATTCACTCATGAAGCTTTTGTTAATTTGTATTGATTACTAGCAAATCAATAAATAGTTTAAGGTTAAATTTTCTAAATCAAGATTAACCAGGATGTGACTTTAGAAAGTCTTTTTAAGATTGTAAGCTGTGTGAATTATTTTTTTTTTCTTAATTTGTGATGCATTTAGTAAAATGATCAATTTGAACTTTAGTGTATTTAGTAAAATTTAGTTTAAATTTAAACATTTTTAAAGTTTCAAAATGAATTTTAATATTTTAAAAATATTTAATTTAAACTTTAATTTAATAATTCCGTCAAAGATCTGTTAAAAATTTGCTTCGACATTTTTTAGTACTTGTTTGTAGGCTCTTTCCCCATTTGTGCATTTAAGCTGGAAAGAGAGGTTAACATCCTTCTTGAATGGTAATGTATAGAAATTTAAGGATTTATGAATCCTTAGTTTCTCAAATGTTGTATTCTATTTTGTAACCCACACAATAATGCTTCTCGTCCTTATTCATCACCATTTCTCATTTGTTGCAATTCTTAATCCTTATTTGTTGCAATTTTTGATCCCTATTTTTTGCGATTATTAATTATCTTCTTGCTTTGTTTTATTTGATTATTTTAGTGGAGGCATGCTCATTACATTTCATTGTTTTTTTTTTTTAAGTTGAAAGAATTGATTGATAACCTCTTAAAGGCAGCAATAAAGTAATATTACAAGGTTGTGCTAACAAAAATTCTCTAATGGCTTTTTCTCTCCAACCTCTCTGTACAGCTTCATAACCCAAAGATGGGAATCTTGCCTCTTAAGTGGGTCCATTTTCATCCTGCCATCTCACTCAACACCCTAATCTTCATTTGCACCTCATTTAACTACATTTCATTATTGTGCTCATTCTTCTTTCATTCTCCTCTTCTTCAAGCCAAAAACCTGTAGAATCACCTCCTACTGAATGCCCCTCTTTTTTTCGTCTACACTATTGCCTTTGATTGGTTACCTTTTTTGGTAGCAACTTTTTGTAAACTTCTTCACAACTTTGAACATTTTCCATTTCTAATTCTGAACGTTATGCAGACTCCTAAACCTCCAACCTTTTAGTGCAGATTCACTAATTAATTTTCCCACGCTACCCTTACATAACATTGCTCTTGATCCCAAGCTAGCTAAGAAGGGCTCCTCTTCCTCCTCTGAACTTAAGAAAAATTGGAAGCAAGTGATTATTGTAGATGAAGACTCAATACTCCCCTCTCAAGGAAGAAATGGGTACAATCCTTGTTTTCCTTGGTCTACAAATTCTCCAAGAGGGAGAAAGAACCTGGGAGGCTTCTCTGAAAGGTTTTTTTAAAAGAAGAGACCCCCATTTCTAGTGCTATAAAAATGGGCAAATAATATTTGAAAAAACAAAGGGTTGATAGAAGTATTAGTAGTTAATAAAAACTTAGCACTATTTACCTTTTCTTCCAAACCTCAGGCTCTCAAAGTCTTGGAAGGCCCTTGGCATGTGATAAATCTACCACTGTTTCTCTAAAGCTAGCAGCTGGGGTTTTATGCTGAAACAGAAAAACTAAAGCCAGTTCCTTTGTGGGCTAACTTGTATAATGACCCTTTGGAATATTAGACTGCCAAGGGACTGAGTATGATTGCAAGCTACTTAAGGCAGCCTTTATGTATGGATGAAAACACATAAAAACAAGAAGATTAGGTTATGCTTGACTGTGTATTAATATGGATATTTCCAAGAATTTACCGGAATAAATTCTTGTCATAAGATTAACTTGTATAATGTTCCCTTGGAATATTAGACTACTAAGGGATTGAGTATGATTGCAAGCTACTTAAGGCAGCCTTTATGTATGGATGAAAACACATAACAACAAGAAGATTAGGTTATGCTTGACTGTGTATTAATATGGATATTTCCAAGAATTTACTAGAACAAATTCTTGTCATAAGATTGGGTGTGAATGGGACATTATACGAAGACAATGTAACAGTGGTTTACTATTGGAAACCTTCATTGAAGCTACAGGGCAAAAGGTGGATGCCAAATGGAAAAATTTTTAACAAAGGGGATTATATGGAACTAATAGGACTAAATCAAGAGGATAAAGAAGAAAATGAAGAGATGATCTTAAGCCAGAAAGTAACCAAAAAGGCTCCAACTCTACTTGATTCAAATGAGCCACTTCAACATAAGGAGAAATCATAAACAAGCATTATTAGTGATGATCCAGTGGAAGGAAAGATGACTCCCTAACAGGGGGAATAGTAAAATGGTAACTAGAAGGAAAGGGAGGCAAGCACCTTCTCTTCAACCTCAAGCAATGATGGGGGAAATGAACTTGATGAACAATTCACCAATATCAAACGGAGGAAAGCTATTAGGACCAAATGTAAAGGCTCCAAAGTCATTTTTTTATGATTATAATATGGAATGTTAGGGGCTGTAATTTCCATAAAAACTTTTGGCTCTAGGGAATTTTTTTTAGTCAATGAAAACCTTGGATTTTTGCTCTTCTGAAAACAAAAATCATATATGAGTATCCCAAGTTTCTTAATAAATTAGATTATGTTTGGAGTTTTATCTCAAACCACCAAGCTCATGCATATGGTAGAATTATAGTTAGATTTGAACCAAGGATTGTGGAAGTTGAGGTTCTGAAAATGGAGATATAGGTTATTCACATGAGGTGGCACTTTATTAAAGGGAATACATCCATCCTTGCATCTCTAGTGTATGGATTCAACTATTCTTTTCAGAGAAAGGATCTTTGTGGGAGTTTATTAATCTTTCAAAGAAGAGTGGTAGGACCTTGGTTAATTATAGGTGACTTTATATCCACTCTTTATAGAACAGAAGCTAAGGGGCACTTATCTTTGAGAAATTACTCTTCAGACTTGAAAGATTCTGTTGATCTTTTAGGAGTCCTATACCTTAAGACGAATGGGCACTTCTTCTTTTGAAGTAATAAGCAAACTAATGGATGATCCCTCAGCAAAAAGCTAGACTAAGCTACGGTTAATTAGGCGTGGTTGTAACAATTCCCAAAAAGCAAGGCCTCTTTCTTAGACCCTATCTTCTCTAAACATACCCCAATGAAGGTGTGTGATTTATTCTTAAAGGTGAAAAGATGCTCTCCCTTTAGGTTGAACAATTATTTGGCTGAAGTGGAGGGATTCCAGGATTCCTTAAAGAAAGGAGTGACAACTAATGTAAAAGGAGCACCCCAATTCAAATCTGTGCAAAAGCTTAAGATAATCAAGGAAGGATTAAAGTCTCTCAAGAAACAGATAAGAGAGAGCTCCTCTCAAGCCATTATAGTAGCCAAAGGCAAGCTCTCCCAAGTTTAGAATATCCTTTCTTATAATCGAGAAGACAATTCTCTCTTATCTTTGGAGAAGACTACTTTAAAGGAATACTTATAAGCTTTGAATAACTATGCTAATTTATTGGAGCAAAGGGCCAAAATTAAGTGGCTCAAGGAAGGAGATAAAAGCATTAAATTTTTCTTCAACTCCCTAATTTCTAGGATGAATTCTAACTCTATTAAGTTAATCACCACATAGGATGGGAGGATGATATGCAAACAAGAGGAATTGTTGAAAGAGGCTGAGAGGTATTTCAAACAATTCTACTGCTCTCAAAAGATAACAATACATACTCATCTCTTAGAATCTGTTATTCAAACTAAATTATCTAAAGAGGGGAAAGAATCATTAGTTAAGAATGTTGAGGATTCTAAAATAAAAAAGATGGTCTTTTAAGTGAATCCAAAAAAGGCACGAGGGCTAAATGGATTCAATGGATTTTTTTTCTAGAAGGCGTAGCCTGAGATAGGTCCAATGGTGAAGGAAGTTGTTAAAAAAATTCTTCTCTTTAGGAATTCTTTTAAAGGAAATCAATAAAACTTTTCTTTGCTTGACCCCCTAGCTAAACAACCTAGCATCTTTGGAGGACCAAAAACCAATAGCTTGCTCTAATTTCCTTTAAAAAGTGATTGCAAAATTAATTGCTAATAGACTAAAACTGGGTTTGGGATCATTGGTTAGTAATAACTAAAGTGCTTTTATGCAGGGCAAGCAAATAGGAAATAACATCTCCATGGTGCAGGAACTCCTGAAATGCTTCTCAAGGAAAATTTCTCTTAAAAATTGTGCCTTTAACATTGATTTTAAAAAGGTATTTGATAATGTGGAATGGAACTTCATATTAAGACTTCTTGAAGTGATGGGTTTTCTAAGTAAGTTCATTAAATGGATTAAAGCTTATATTACTTCTCCATATTATGCTATTTTGGTTAATGGAACTCTAACAAACATCTTCCATGGCGAAAGAGGGCTTGTGCAGGGGGATCATATGTCAGCTTATTTTTTCATATTATGTATGGAAGTCTAAATTCTCTCTTTAAGTACAATATTGGCAGGAAAACACATTTTAAGCATCACAGCAAGTGCAAGAAAGTCTCTTTGGTAAATTTGTGTTTCACAAATGACTTATTCTTATTCTCAAAGGCTAATGGGGAATCAATTAATCTCCTAATGTCTACTTTGAATCAATTTAACTCTATGTTTGGATTGACTATCAACTATGTCAAAAGCCACTTTGCTTTATCCAAAAGTGCAGAACAAATGTAAGGAAGAATATTATCTACAATTAGAATGAGGAGAAATCAATCCCCTTTATGCTATATAGGCTTATCATTCACAACCAGAAGGATCTAGTTTAATGAATGTTATCCTCTCCTTGAAAAAATCCAAAAGAGATTGACTTCTTAGACTAACTGAGCCTTATCGTTTAGAGGTGGGCTACAATTAGTCAACTCAGTTCTCAAGTCCATACATATCTATTGATCTTTTAATACGATGCTAGTAAAGGGAGCCATTAAATCAGTGGAAAAACTTATGAGGAGTTTTTTGTAAGGAGGTTGTGACTTTAACAGGGGACATATCAAAGTAAAATGAACTAATCTTTACAGACCTCAGGTGGAGGGACGTATAGGAGTTATTCCAATAAAATCCTCTAATAAAGCTCTCTTAATAAAGAAGTTCTGATTCGTCCTGTAAGGTAAGGAAACTGTATGGTCAAATGGTTCCATAGTTATGTCCTAAAAGGGAAGAGCATATAGTTTGTTAACCCCAAGACTTCGCATTCTTGGTTTCTAATATAACTATTGAGGTTAAAGAAAGATTTGAAACTTGAAATTTCTTGTCAAGTAGGGAATGGATTAAAGGTTAGTTTTTGTTTTGACAACTGAACATGAAGTGGCCCCCTAATCAGTAATCAGATTGCCACTCAACTCTTGATCCATCTCCCTTCAACTGCCAAGGTTAAATCCTTTATAAAGGAAGGGCAATATGTAACACCCCACTCTTGTAAGACCCGAACCCGACATCGATAGTGATATTCGAGCCCGAGCCCGTCGAGAGTGGCATGCTACATCACTCAGTCAAATCACAGTATATATTTTTTAAAAAAAACAAATATAAACTTACACCATATGATGCGGAAAACCATTTACAAAAACATAACTAATAATATCATGACCACGAGGTTCCTCTGATAAATACATCATAATAAGCTACACAAATTAACACTCTTCTGCAGACGCAACTGATCCCGACCTCTTCTATCACTCTCAAGCGATCTCAATACGCCCGTTGCCTAACGGGGTATTCTTCTGAGTCCTGAAAAATAATTGCAAA
>JANIJH010000002.1:51754586-51767410 GCA_024520975.1 Erythroxylum areolatum
ACACATATACAAATCACTATTGTGCATGATTAAGAATTCATTTATGTATACTGAATATGTATGATGCATATTCATGACAAATTCTTGGGTATATTTCCTTACTAAACTGATGTAAACGTTAGTTGTACTTCAAAAGTTCCAAATTCATACATTCAATTACTATTCTAGCTTTGCTGGAAGCACCTCATTCGGGTCAACTTTGCATAATCAATAAGATTAAGAAAATGATATATTTCTATAACACTTTCTCCTGGAAAATTATTCCTCTATGTTTTAAGTATCTATTGATACCAAAATCATTTAATTTGGTTCGTTATTCTATGAGTTAAGCTTAAAATACCACAGGCTGTGTACATTTGAAATTTTTGGCTAGATTGTGATCATACATTCCAGTTGTACAACCCATATCTCTCAATTCCAATATCCAAAAATTACAAACTTTATACCAATTGAAAGCTAAGAGAATAAACTACAACTTTGGTGAAGACACCTTACTCTAATTCAGCCTACACCAATATAGTTTCTTTGATAACCTCAGGCATGTTCTCTATCTCGATTAGTACTACAGCCTCAATCAATACTCAATTTCAAACCAGATTTTGAAAGTCTTAGAGAAAAAATTAAAATTAGACTTCTCAAGAAAGTTGTAGACCTATGTCTCTACTTTAATCTAAACCATGAATTACCTCACTTGGACATCTACAGATCAAGATATCATCAAAATACCAAAGCATATTCAATAAAAACAATCATAAACCTATCAATTTTCTAGATTTTTCTTAAGCAGATTTCAGGTCTGATTTACATGACCATTTTGACCTCACAAATGGGGTATTTAGGCAACATCTTCTACTAATCAAATGTTCGTTAATGTTTTAAAAGTCTAATGACACCAATATCATGCATTTTAATTCAGTATCTTGCAAGTTATAATCAAAAATCCACAGGCCATTTTCATACTTCGACAGAACACTAATTTCAACTTCAATCCAAATTTCCAGGCCCTTAAGGACAAAATTCAATTTCAATTTCTTTTTAACAATTGTAGTCTTATGTCTCTAGTTTAATATAAATAAAAAATAATTCCATTTTGAAATCTACATATCAAGTTATGGCTAAAATACAAAAGCTTAATCAGTGGAAACTGTTATGGATATGAAGATGAATAAGACTACTCTTACTTGTTTTGGCTCCAAAGTTGCAGATCACGTAACCCTAACTCCCAAACATCCCAAGATCATCTGCATTTATGAAGGAGAGATGAGGGTTTTTTTTCTTGTAACAAGATGAAGAGCACGTTGATAGGTTGGGAAATGAGTGTCTGGATGAGAACAAATGAAAAAGAGGAAAAAGGTGAGAACATTTGGCTAAAGAAGTCAAATGCTTTAGCCAAATGAAAAACCAATTAAAAGATGGTCTTTCCAAAAGTTACGTGAGTTTAATGCTTGGCTTAGTAAGTGACACTTGTCACTTGCCACTTGTCCAATTTCTAAGGCTTTAAACTAGGTTCTCTTATTTAACTAGTCCAATTAATTCCAATTCTTACTCCAATTATCTCCCAATTTTTGATGACACTTATCAATAAATAATAAGGTCATTTATTAAAATGTCCACTACCATGTGATAGTAATTTCTACTACCATTTATCAATTGTCTTGTCACATGGCATTTTTTCTAGTCCAAAAATACCCAAAATTTTAGAAATTTCCTAAATTTTACCAAAATTTCGAAATAATAACTATTATCACCAAATAAATTCTGTAACACAATTAATCCAAAATTCACACTTTAATCACAATAAAAATCACTTATACCTGGAAAATTGTCAATAAATGCATGAACAATTATTTTAATGTGTCAAAAATAAATATTCACATGCGTGTGAATATATTATTATGTATGAGCATAAAATGCACTACTACTTTCTCACTATACGCTCAATTCACTATTTTGGGGTCTAGCCCCAAACATGGGATGTTATAGGCAAGTAGTGGACATTTAACTTAAAGATGTTCTTTAGACTGTCATATTAAAAACATTAGAAGAGAAGTACACCTTACTCTTTAATAAGTTAATGTAAAGTCCAATGATGGCAGAAATTAAGGAGAGATTTATGCAAAAGTGAGATGGAGTTTTGGTCGGCTGCATAGAACCTCATTAGATCATCTGCAAAACTAAGATGAGTAAGTTGAATCTCTTTACATTTGTAATGAAATCTGAAACTAAAAGGTCTAGATGGAAATATCAAACAAGTAGGGAGAAAGATGATCACCCTGCTTATCCTATTAGAACCATTAAAAAACTTGCTTAGGGATCCGTTAATAAGCACACTATAAGAGGGGAGTTGAGAGGCATTCTTTGATCCAATTGATGAAATTGAAATGAAATCTAAGCCACTCAAGACCACAAAAAATGAAATTCCATTAAAGACTGTCAAATGCTTTGGGAATTCAATAGCACAACTTTTAATGGACCCATTGTTATTGTAATCCCTCATCAGCTCCTACACTATTAGAATGTTTTCTTAGATAGTTCTGCCTGAGATGAAAGCTCCTTGGGAGAAATGAATCATTTGCTTTAAAGGATCCTTTAATTTGTTAGCTAGCATAATAAAAATCACTTCAGAGTATTACAACAAGAAATAAGTCTAAAGTTATTTAGGTAGTTGGTATTAGGAACCTTGGGAATCATGCATATGCAAGTTGCATTAATAATCTTCAGCCATTTTCCTAAGTAAATGAATTCTTAGATGATCTCAACTAGCAGCTTACAAGTGATATTCGAAATGCTTTGAAAGAAAAGGGCATTATACCTATTAGGGCCTGGAGCCTTCCTTAGGTTGAGGATAAATAGAACTCCCTTGATTTCCTAATTAGTTGTTGGCCATCGTAGTATTTCCAAATTCTCCTAAGTGCCAGGCAGGCCAATTAGCTCTACTAGATCCTGCAAGTTGAACAGACCTGAAGGGCTAGAAACTAACAAATCAACATAGAATTTGAGCACCATTTCTTCAATAAAGGATCTATCAATAACTATTTGATCATTTCTATCAAGCAAGTAATAGATTTTGTTATAGTTTCTTCTTTTGAGGACAGAGTTATGAAAAAACTTATTATTTAAATCTTCTTCTTTTTAACCAAATGATTCTTGCCTTTTGCTTAGCAAGGAATTATATTTAAGAAGAGCCTTGATAAAGCTTTAGATTTTTTTTAATCTTAGTAGTTTTTTGTGCTTGATTGTTGGGGAAAAAAAAAGGAAATTAGCTTTTTGTGCTTTTCTTAGCATATCCTTGGGAATTTGCAATATGAATGCAATAGGAGGACCTCCTGATTTAAGGAAATGCTTTAACCTGTTTCTTAGAAGCTGAAGTTTCCTTATAAGCTGAAAGGACTTACAACTTATAATCCTGTTATCCCAAACTTCATTAACTAACTATATGAATCCCTCCTTGTTAGTAAGGAAGTTGAAAAATCTAAAAGGAGCATTGATATTTTTTAAGGATGAGAAATTCTGAATTTCCATATAAGAGTGATCAGATCACAAAGGAGGGTGAATAACAACAAATGAATTGGTTAACTTCCTCAACCAGCTCTGATTTTTTAATATTGTGTTAAGTTTATTCCTTACTAAGGATCTACCCATTTGCTTATTACCCCATTTGAAAAGATTTCCAACAAACTTTAAATCAATAACATCCAGCTTGTTAACTACTTTTTTTAACTCATTACCTAAGTTAGAAGGGTTCAATCTTTCTCCTTGAGCTTATGAAGGTTGTAAAACACAATTGAAATCACTTGTTAGAATCCAAGGCCCTAAAAATTAACTTCTAATGCTAATAAGATCTTCCCATAGTTCAATTCTTTGAAATTCAAAATTAGAAGCATAAATAATGAAAATGTCAAAAGTATGATCTAAATTTTCCAACTTGCAATTAAGATGAACATATTGATCCGAGCTACTTTAAACTGCAAATTTTGCTTTCTCCTTATTGAATGCATAAACAATTCTGCCATTATAGTGATGCTTATGAGTAGATCCAAAATCCCAATCTTTGCCTACAAATTTCATAGAATTTTGTAGCTTGTGAGCTTTGATTATAGTCTCTAGTAGTCCCATAATAATAGGATGTTTTTCCAAAATAATATGTTTGAGATCCTACCTTTTATAGGGTTCATTCATACCCTTAATATTCCAAAAAAAATGTAAGGTTAGGTGTGGGGAACTAATGGCTAACCCTCTTGGGTTTTCTTCTCTTTCTCCCTGATTTCCTGTTGGTAATAGGAGATAACTGCTCAATATACTCCAATTCTAAGTTTTCTAGAAGTTTATGATTAAGATTCTCCACCTCAATTTCAATGCAACTGGGAATTGATTCAATGCCTTCACTATCCCTTATTTCACTCTACTTTCCTTCAAGTTCTGTAGCCTTGTCTTGTTTAATAGTCTAAACCTCCATTACATTAGAAAAGTCTATCATGATTAGTGGATGAGAATTTTCTATGTTTTCTCCTTTTGTACATGGAGTTGAATCCTCTTCAAGACACATAAACTCAAAGTAACCCCTTAAAGATATTTTTTCCTGTTGCTTTCCATAATTTCTTTCCTAGTTAAGGTTTCCAATTATAGGTAAGTTGGATTTCTATTTTATTCATTTCTCTAACAACATCCAATTTCATTACATGCAACATTTCTGGAAGTTCATACTTGGAATTCACCTTGACATAAATTCTTACATAATAGATTTTCTCAAGTTTGGTTGAAGCTGAATCAAAAGCAATATGCGTCCTTACTTTACTTG
Source organism: Erythroxylum areolatum (assembly GCA_024520975.1). Classification (NCBI taxonomy): domain Eukaryota; kingdom Viridiplantae; phylum Streptophyta; class Magnoliopsida; order Malpighiales; family Erythroxylaceae; genus Erythroxylum; species Erythroxylum areolatum. The sequence goes on from JANIJH010000002.1 coordinate 51,759,385, forward strand.
CTAGGAAGCTCAATCCATTTAGAGTCCAATACTTTAAAGGAATATCGTGGAAATTAATTCAAAATGGAATAATTTCTATTCTAAATCTGTCAACTTTCATTATGAGGATCCATTTTTGAACAAATTTGGTTGACCCCCAATATATCAAGAACTAGATTCCATTACCTTGTTCATATTGTCCACATCAATATATTTTGAAGAGATAAGTATCTTCTTCAATAAGCAAGACTCTAGTCAACCCTTTGGTTCCCCATCTATTAAGTACCCAACTTTATATCTAAAGAACTCAGGTCTTTTGTTGAGGAAATATCCCCCCAATATGTTTCCCCAGTTTTTAAGACCCTATTGTAGCATCTCTAGAGGAGGAGTAACAATGCCATTGACCACAATAGATTGAAAATGCTTAGGCTTCTCACTAGGAGTGGCTGAAGCTACTGTATTGCTCTAAGATTTACTCAGTTCATTCAACTTGCTATTTGCTCTCTGGTTATTGATAACTCTAGCCTCCTGTATAAAAGGCAACTAACTCATATGCAAGCCTTCATGTGAAGAAGGGGGAATCAAGGGAGTCATCGAGTTGCCTCCTTTGGAGGCTTCCATGCAACCTTCCTAAAATAGTAACTTACCAGCTACTTCACCAGTTCCTCCCCCAAAATTGAAAGTTTTAGTTTTTAGAGAGAGAAATTTTTTATCCCTCTTAATCATAACTACAACATGTGTTTGCTTCCAATAGGTTAATAATGAAAGAAATTTAACTATCATTTCATTGTCTCTTTGCTTTATTTGTTTTGATGTCATCTCAGTTAGTTGTGTGTTATGCCAAATTATGTGTTAGTTCTTGTATTTATTGATTTTAATTTATGTTTTTTAGGTTAGAATTAAGGAAACATTTGTGTCCCTTTGCTAATGTATCTGTTGTTGAAGAATATTTATATGTAAAAAAGTATATTCATGTGGTTTCAGCATAATGTTGCATATGTTTGTGTGATTTTTTATCAATAGTTTGAATATAAAAAGGTTGAATCATCTACATGCATTCCTTAATTTTATCTATTTTTATACAATAAAATACCCCCCCAAGAAACACTATATGATGTGTTTTATGCAATAAATAATTCATAAATCTTCTTTTAACCTTAATTTCTATTGAATTTGGAAGATGAAAACTGGTGAATTTCTTTGTTAGTCACTTTAAGACATTCGTTTCCAAAAAGCACTAAGCGAATGACAAGTACATGTGTTTTTGATGTTTGTTATGGTGGATAATTTAAATCAAATCTTGAGTTGAGCTATAAAGGTGGATCATCAAGTTATTTTGATAAAGTTAATCTTAATTTTGTCAATGATAAACAAATTTGTAATATGAGGAAAGAACTTAGATACTAATAAGTTAGTAAGGCTTATTTTAAAGTTCTAGGCTTTAGATTCAATAAGTCTTAAAGGCTTATTGAATTTAATGAAATTTACATTAGGTTAATTGATCTTTAAAAAATATATGAGATAATTGAGGTGTATATTTCACATAAACTTGGTTTTTATTATAATAAGTAATGATGATGTGGGCCCTAATGGGCATATCAATGCAAATGTTGTCATAGAAGAGAGTAATATTGCAAATCATAGGATGTGAACCCTAATAGGAATGTTATGCATGATAAAGTTATTCCATATACTTTTGAAGAGAAAAGTACTATTAAAGTTAATGAATTTGAAGAAGGACATACATTTGATGTGTCAATTCTAGATGACCACCAACCAATAAAGATTGTCTCTAATGACTATGGAATTTTTCTTAAAAGGGATGAGTAACCTAGTAGAGAGGAGTTTGAGGAGGCAATTAGAAGACCTAGTACAAGTATTAATCATAATGCAAGTGGTAGTACATCACAGTGGACATTACATATGAACTTTGGCAAGAAAGAGTTTAAAGATTTTTTTATTATTCAATAGCAATAGGGTTTAATATTAGATGGGAAAAAATGAAGAGTCTAAACGGATTATAGCAAGATGTATTAAAAAATACAAATGTGAACTATTAGCAGTATATGATAATAAGGATAAATATTCCAAAATTAGGACATATAAGTTTGAGCATATATGTTTCACAATGAACAACCCTAAAATGGTATTAGTTAAGTTTTTGAGTAAATATTTCAAAGAAAAAATTCTAAAAGAGGTTTAGTATAACCACTACTAATATGATTGAAGAAAGAAGGAAATTTGAATATATTTATCAATTTAATTATGCATAGAGAAAGTTCAAGAATGAAAGCATTAGATTATACTCATGAATATTCAAAGTATCAAACCAAAGGAAGTTCCAATCAATATTTTGATGATAAAAAAACATAATTAGTACTAATGAATTTAGTATTTTTTTTAATAAAATATAGTCATAAACTCAAGAAGATAGTTTATGAAGTTGATAAAGAAAAGTCAAATTTTACATTTGTCAAACCAAAAATCAAGTCAAGAATAAAGGAAGATTAAAGGACATAAAGGTCATTTATATTTTGTAATGTCAGTTATAATCTTTTCTTGTTATTTTGATAATATTAAATGTTCACCATGCATAAACATTACATCTTACCTACATTACATGAGTCCTTTCATTCATCAAGAGGTATTAAAGCTTTTGGTCTTAAAAGAAATGTCTCATAATCTTTTGAGAACTCTTTGGGGGACATTTTGAAAGTTATTTTAATTATAATTACATTATACAAATCAAGTCTAAGCATTTAATTATGTTAAAATTATGTTTTTAGGGTATTTAGTATCGGTCAACTAGTATACGTTAATGGTCGATCAATGTGAGTTAAATCTGTAAAAGGTGAGTTTGTTGACACATTGGTCAACTAATATGGTTGAGTAATCAACCAATGTCTTAAAGTTTAATGAGTCTATGCATTTAATGAACATTAGTCATCTAATGTGCTACATTAATCAACTAGTGCTCTACAACTAGCCATTGTAACATTAATCTTTTGGCTCTAATGGCTAGTGGGGGTCCTAAAAGCCTATAAATACATGTTTTCTTATTGGTACTTGCATAAAAAAGTATTTAAGTGTCTTATACACATATTTCTAAACATTTGAGCATCGTTGTCTTATATTTGTGTTAATGAATCTTTTTGGTATTATCAAAGTGATAAAATGAGACATTTTGAGCATAAACTTTTGTTGGGGGTTTATATATTATACTCAGGGGGTGTTCCAAGTGACATTAAGGTTCCTTTTCACCTTTAATGAAGATTATAAAATGGTTCCTCTTTATCGGTAAAAGATTGTAGAAATATTATTTTTTCCTTGAAAGAAGAGTTATAGTAAAATTTCAAGAAAAGCCTTATGAATAGATGTAGGGAAGTTATTTATTGAACCACTATAAATTGGTTTCTATTTCTCGTCCCTTACCCTTTTTACATTATTGTTTAAGTGCGTTATTGAAATTTGTTATTTTATTTTATATTTTTATCTTTTACAAATTGTTCATTAATACACTAAGTTTGCAATATTTTATTTAAAATTTATCAACTACCAGTTTACCTCCTCTTAGGTGCCATTAGGACCTAATATAAAGCTTCAAGGTTATATCCATGAGTTGATACTCTACAATACTAGCTCAACAATAGAACTACAATTGTTAAAGAATCAAGAAACCAAATTATTTGAATTCAAGAGGTCATATATTTGCTTTGTAACTATAAAAGAATGATGGAGACACTTGAGGCCCAAATTGAGATGTATGGTTATTTCTTAAAGACTAACCAAGAGAAAGTAATTAGTGCAGCTAGAAAGGATAGAGATGGAGGCATGTATCCTATAACACAGACAATTGTAAAAGCACAAAATATTATATTCATAGAGCTAGATTATGTCACTCTTATCAATTGATTTGGAATTAAAACATAGGGATGGTATCACAATAATAATTGACACGTAAAAGGAACTTTAATGTATACTTTTTTTATTTGTTATATGATATATTATTGCATTATGTTATTTGACTTGTGCATCTAGGGATTAATAAGGGTTGTTCTAGTTAAACTACTAACTGCATGTCATAGAATGTCGTTAGATATATTTATCACAACTGGCATATAATTTAGAGCGGTAAGGACTTCAAAAGGCAATTATTAGCATATACATGATCTACATATATCAAAGACTTTAATGAGAAAATTAGGAAATTAGACAAAATTACACTTGGGTGTGTTTCTGCATTACTTCAATATCCTCAAGAGACTTGGGTTAAGTCACACCAATCATTTGAGACAAATTACCTATTCATTGATAATAAACTATATGAACTTTTATCGGATGGATCCTACTAGCAAGGAAAATTCCAGTGATTAGTTATGTTAGAAACCATAAGGACAATGATCATAAAGAGAGATGTTGAAAGTAGCATATATGCATATATATGGAAATTAGATATTGCAGGTTTGAAAACATAAGAAAGAAACAATGCAATGGAGGATTTTGTGGAATGACATAGACCATATAAGGTTTATAGAGGGGATAGAAAGTATATTTTCATATTAGGAATAGACAATTTTTCTAGCTGAATGGTATGAGATTGATATGGTTATTTATACAAACATGTTATTAGGCTATTAGTCATTCTAAAGAAAAATCAAAGGCATTTATCAATGATTGCTACAAGAAAAGCACTTTTATTAGAGTGTGTGATCAAGTCTTGCAACCTATCAAGGGGTAATCTTTTGGCCGTTAAATGATTATAAGCAAATACATCTACCAACCAAGAGGGTAATGCTAAGAAATCCATAAAAAGCAAGAAGGAAAGACAAGAATGAATGAAAGAAAGCACTAAGAACAAGCAAAATGTCATAAAAAGGGTCAAGTGTAAAAATGTAGGAAATGTGGTGCTTTTCAACATAATAATAGAAAATGTAATGTACCAAGACCTAATGAACAATAATGTGTCAATTTAAATAACTACTAGTTTAGTTATCTTTTTATCGAGTTATCAATGTTAACATATCATATAATTTTTTAGGTCTCGACGACTTCCAATGAAGGGTCAATAATTAAATAAGTATCATAGATACTAACATATTAATTTCTCCTACAAAATAATGATTATATGAAATATGTTATTTAGAAAATTCACATCCAAAGCAACATGTCAACTACTCAAGAATGTGTACTTGGTAAAAATTACAAGAATTACATATGAAGTGGTTGTGTTAAGAGTGTCTCTCTCTAGGCGATTTTTCCCTAGACTACATCCACCGCTTGCGACTCTTGCTACGGCCCTTTGCCACTGTGGGAAGGGTGTTTCTTCTGCGCATTCCTTCTAGACCTTGCATGGTGCTCCTTTGGTGGTACTGCCTGTCGTCTCTTTAGGGTTTCTCCCTCCTGCATATTTTTGTGACTTTTCTCTGACGGTGGTAGACACTTTCCTCCTCTGCGCACGTTGCATACTGCGCTCTCGGGTGGTGTTAGGTCCTTTGCTCCAAGGTTTTTTCCACATGCTGGGCTTGGTTTTCATGTCCCATGGTGAAGAAAAAACCTAAAGTTCAATGCCCCCTTCCTGAACCCCCAGTCGGGGCTGATACTTCTCCGGGTATGGCTTCCGCCCCTCCTGTTGTGCCTCCGACTGCAAGATCTTCGACCAAACAGAAAAACATTGCTACCCAGGCATCAAAGGGAGTTTCGAAACTAGCTATGGGAGAGGTTAAACCGAGCTCCTCGGAAGCTGTCCCCAGCACCCCTGTCTCGAAAAAGACAGGCATTTCTCTTAAGGCTGGTAAAGCCTCTGCTAATGAACTTCTGTCTCCTGAAACGTATGAGACTGTTGCCTCTTTTGATGAGGAGGAAGACGATGAGGATGATCCTGAGTTAGGGAACCCTGAATCTTTGGACACAGAGCACCCGGAGAGTGAATCGCCTGCAGCCCAGGTTAATGAAACAATGCCTGCTCCGTCACAGGCAGGTGTGCTCGGGGCTCCTTCGGACCCTCAGCTGCTAGCCCCACCTGCAAGTAACCAACTGAAGCCTTCTTTTGCTAGCCTTTTTCGAAATAATCGTGCATTGAACCAGGGATTACAGCTTGCCCATGTCCCCTCGACCAATGCTGTTACTATCGAAGCTGAAGACCGCTTGAACTTAGAACAAGAATGGGGGTTCTGTCTAGTGGGTGTCTTCATTGGTCGATTCCCTGGTATGAAAGTCATTGATGGGTTGATTGCCCAATGGGGCGTTGCCTGCAAATTAATCCCCCATGAGGGGGGTTGGCTAGTGTTTCGATTCGAATCCGAAGAGGACCGCACCTCAGTCTTGGCTGGTGGCCCGTACCTGTTGTTTGGCAAAACTCTGATGTTGAAAACCTTATCCCCTGGTTTTGCTTTCAACTTCCAGATTTCATGGCTTTACCCCTCTGGATCAAATTGTCGAATGTTCCTTTGGTAGGTAAACCCATCTGCACTGATTAGGTTACTCACCAGAGGGCTCGAATCGGGTATGCCAGGCTGCTAGTTGAAGTGCATGTATCTAAAAAACCGATTACAAACTTTGATGTGAACCTCCCGGAAGGTACCAGCTTCTCCCAATCAGTGGTATATGAGACTTTCCCCTCTTATTGCTACGACTGTAAACACTTCAGCCATAACGTTTTTACTTGCTCAAAGTCCCCTCCCAAGGTGAAAAAATGGGTTGCCAAGGTGGGGAGGACTTCAGAGCCTAACCCTACCCAGCCAGCTCCCCTCGGAGCAAAACAGATTGGCCCCATTCAGCCCCCTCAAGTCTCCCCACCTACTCCGAATATTGCTGCTTCTGCTGACCAACCTCCGACTAGTTCCTTAGTCACTCAAGAAGGGAAGACGGCTGAGATGCCTCCTACTCCAATACCCCAAGGTAAGGCTATTGTGGGTGATACCGATGGTTTTGTCTCAGGTGCCAAAGGCCGAATGCCTCTAAGCAAAATAGATCAATGCAGACCAAGGCTTCTACTGTTGCTAATTCCAAAGCTGGAGGGGCTGGCCCCTCTAGGCTGAACTCATAAGTATCCTTTGTTGGAATGTCCGAGGTCTAAGCACGACCTCGCGATAGAAGAGTGTTGTCACTCTTACAAGACAACACAAATGTAAATTTCTGTGCTTGTTGGAAACTAAACTTACTGAAACAGGTTTGGCGCGCTTGATCCAAAATCGGTTCCCTGGCTGGGAGTTCAGTCACAATTTTCACCTGATTGATAAAGGCCATATGGCCATCCTCTGGAACCCCTCTTGCTACATATGCCAAGTGCTGGAAATTGGCGACCAGCACTTACACTGCCGAGTCCATCAACTCTCTTCTAATCGGTCCTTCCTGATTACATGCATATATGGGTTGTACAGTGTGCCTATGCGACGGGAATTATGGCATCATTTACTTGGGCTCTCCATCGGACCAAACCAACCCTGGCTCCTCATGGGCGATTTTAATTGTGTGTGCAAAGTGAATGAACGCATTGGCTGCAATCCACCTACAGCTTACTTCTTGCAGGATCTTCAGGAATTTCGCCTACTGCAGGGACTTGATGATGCTCCTTCTACTGGGGAGCTTTATACTTGGCAGAAAAATCACCTTTGGGCTAAACTTGACCGGGTACTCCTTAATTCCGCTTGGACCGCCAAAGGTTGGGACTGTTCAGCTCACTTTCTTTCTATGCGCATAGACTCAGACCATTGCCCTATTATTGTTGACTTCGATAAGACTACAGCCCGTGGCAATCGCCCCTTCAAGTTCTTTAATATGTGGCTGCAGCACTCCTCCTTCTCAGCCATTGTTTCTTAGGCCTGGGCCTTTCTTACCCGCGGTTCTGCGCAGTTTACCCTTGTCAGCAAGTTAAAATCCCTGAAGTCCCCCCTAAAACATCTGAACTCTGTGGCCTACAGGCATATTTCAGAAAAGGCTAAGGCAGCTCAAGCAGACTTCTAAAGGCAATATCTGTAGGAAAATCCCGGGAGGTACCTCACATGTACCAGGTGCGGAAAACAAAAATTTTTGTCGCCGGGACCTTCCC
>JANIJH010000002.1:51810267-51830809 GCA_024520975.1 Erythroxylum areolatum
TTTATTTATAAAGTCTGTACATGACTATGAACAAAATGCGCTAAAGGGGATTGCCTTTAGGGCACTACTCTAACAATATCAACTCTCCCTCCAATCCCTAGATGATCCCTCCTTGAATGCTCAGTTGAATACTGCACGTAAACATGCTCTTCACCTCCAAGAAGCTAAACGGCTCTTTTTCCAGCAGAAAGCTAAAGGTACACATTTGATGGAAGCTGATCGAAACACTAGGTATTTCTCGAACTTGGTCCAGAAGAGGCACAGAGTGAATGAAATTACATACCTCATCAAAGAGGATGGCACCCCCACCTCCTCTTTGAATGAAGTAGCGGCTTGCTTAGTACACTATTATCAAGAGCTTTTCGACTCTACTTGTCAGAGTGATCCTATTGACCCCCAGATCATCCATCAAGGCCCTCTGGTAAACCAAGAAATGAGTGGGCAGCTGCTGAATCCAGTTACTGATTCAGAAATTCGAAGTGCTCTGCATGATATTGGTAATGATAAAGCCCCTGGGGCTGATGGCTTTACTTCAGCATTTTTTAAAGCTCAGTGGGAGACGGTTGGAGAGGCGACACTTGCTGCTGTGCATGAATTTTTTCGAACAGGTAGGATGCTCAAACAGCTTAATCACACTATCCTAAATCTTATCCCTAAAACCAAACAGCCTCCAAAAGTCTCAGATTTCATACCTATAGCCTATCTAAATGTGACATACAAAATCATTTCTAAGATTTTAACGGAGTGTATGCTGAAAGTAGTGGATGCTATTATTGACCCTGCACAATCTGCCTTCATACCAGGCCGATCTATACAGGACAACATCTTTCTGGCACAAGAATTAGTGAGGGGTTACAGCCGTAAACGTATATCACCATGATGTCTGCTCAAAATTGATCTCACTAAGGCTTATGATATGGTTTCTTGGGAATTCTTGGTTGCTATGTTATCTGGTCTTGGTTTTCCGAATGGCTTTGTGGAATGGATTTCTGCTTGTGTTACCACCGTATCCTATTCAATCTCCATCAATGGCAACCTTTATGGCATGTTCAAAGGTCGGCGTGGCTTGAGAAAAGGAGACCCCATGTCGCCTATCTTGTTTTTATTCTACTTGGAATATCTGTCAAGAACTCTTCGCCACTCATGTTTGGCTTCTGAATTTCACTTCCACCCAAAGTGCCAACCACTTGGTATCACCCATCTGGCCTTTGCGGACGACCTAATGCTTTTCTCTCGTGGTGACATTACTTCAGTTAGGATTTTGCTAAATGGATTGACTGCTCTTAATCGTGTGGCTGGGTTGAAAGTGAATCCTCTCAAATCTAACATCTTCCTGGGAGGTGTATGGGGTTCTGACCGTGCAGCTATCCTTCACTTGACGGATTTTTGTTTAGGCGACTTTCCCGGTTAAATACTTGGGAATCCCTCTTGCCCCTATGAAGGTGTCCGTAGCCCAATGCTCTTCTAGATTCGGTGGAAACATAGTTTTCTGCTTGGAATGGCAAAACTCTCTCTTTTGCAGGTCGAATGGAACTCATTAATTCGGTGATCCAGGGGGTGCTTAGTTTTTGGCTTCAAGCATTCCCTATGCCTGTAGTGATCTTGGACAAAATAGCCTCGCTTTGCCGCCTCTTCTTATGGGGGAGTAAGACCAGTCGGGTTGCTTGGGACACGGTTTGTACGCCTAAACAGGAGGGGGGCCTTGGTCTGAAAAATTGTAGGATCTGGAATTCCGCTCTACTAGCCAAGCAGGTTTGGAATATTCATGCAGAAGCGAATTCGTTGTGGGTGAAATGGGTCCATGTGATCTTCCTACGGGGGGTGTCAATTTGGGATTGGTCCCCCGATCCACGGGACTCCCCACTGATGAAGAAAATTGGTTCTATCCGAGACTCTTTGCTAGCTAAATTGGGGGGAAGACTGGCAGTAGTGGAAGGACTATACAAGATGTGTGTTAATGAAAGGCTCTCCTCTCACCTCATCTACGATCTGCTGCGTATTAAAAATGCTCCTAAACCATGGATGTCCCTCATCTGGAAACGTTACATCCCTCCCAAGTTTTCCTTTGTGACTTGGCTTGGACTTCGGAATAGACTCCCCACTAAAGACAACCTCTCCTTCCTAGACTTGGACCCTATATGCATCATGTGTAAGCGGGAGGAGGAAACCGTGGCTCATCTCTTTTTTTCTTGTTCTTTTACTAACATGGTTTGGCAGGACATTCGTCGATGGTTGCGAGTTACCAGACAAATGAGCTCCCTTGCACGTGCTGTCAAATGGATTAAATGTGAAGCTAAGGGTGCCCTCCTGCGTAGTAAAACCATCCGCATCGCCTTCCTTTGCACTGTGTACACCATCTAGACTTCCCGTAACGCAATGCAACTAGATGGAGTTGCTTTTCGATGGACTGATGTGGCTATCAAAATTAAAATGACCACTTATAAAATTTTATTTCGTCTGTACCTAGTAGAACTTATTACTCCTCTATTTGTTAGCTGATTGACAGAGCTTGTTTGCACTGGGGCCCTTGGTCTGCTCCTGGTACTGTGTTGAGGGCACTATTTCAGCTGAGTCTGTATTGGTTGCATGGCCCATGCAACTCCTTCTATTGGTTGCATGGCCCATACAACCTTTCTGCTACGATTTGGAGAAGTATCTGCACTTGACGTCATGTTGCCGTCGACAAGACTAGGTCCCATGCTGCCGTAGTTGATTATTAATAGTCCGTTCTCTTGGGCTGATCCGACCGCTAACTCCTTTTGGTCCAAACATATTTTGCCCCTAGTGATAGTTCGGGTGTCATTGTGAGGGTTAACCTCATCTTGGATGTATAGGGATCTAATGGAATCTTTTGTGCACTCATGTGACTGAGTGGGGTATGCCCCTAAAACTCATGGACATAACATTTTTTTTGATAAATTTCATTTACCATTTATCAAAAAAAAAAAGAATGTGTACTTGGTAAATAAAGTAAATGGGAGCTTAATAGGTACTTATATACTTATAATCATTGTTTGTATTAAACTCACTAGCAAGTTGATACTAAACGTTACGTTCACAGGTTGATTCATAAGCTATTAGCTGTACAAATATGACTAAAAGGAAATGCAGACATGTTAATCCAAGATCTTTCAAATTGTCTTTGAGTCAAGAGGTCTAAGGTTTAAGGGTAAATATAACATCACTTTAAAACAACTACAAGCTATAACAACTAAAAGGAGGGTAATTGTTATGACTAACTTTGAGCAAGCTAAGAAACTAAACATTTGAATGACTTGTGAATGAATATTTTTATTGTTGTAATTAGCTAATTTTGTAAAGCAATGGAATAAACAAGTTTGTCTAGTATTATGGCAATTGATGAATGCATGCACCTAGTAGCTTATTTTGTGATGACATTTGATAATTTGGTGTATTTTGTAAACCAATTGAATGAACATGTTTATCTTATATGATGAAAATTGATGTTTACCTAGAATTTATGCATTAAGTAGGTTGTTTTGTAACTATTATATATTTAGTGTATTTTTAAATCAAGTAAAAGAAAGTTTTTATTTGTATACATGTAAGTGATGAATTGGGTCTCTGACAATTTGAGTAATTCCCTTAGACAATTTGGCTGCGCTCATTATATTCCTCTTAATGATTAAGTATTTTTATACGTTCACTAAGAATAATCGACAAATTTTTATTCAATAGTAACAAGAATAAGTACATTTGCACTAGACAATTTGATAATAAAAATGAACAAAAACAGGAACATAAAATCAATTTCATACTAAATTCATTTTCCAATCATATAGAAGATGAACAATGAATCACAAATTGAAATAATTCCTTAAATTATGTTGAATAATATTAGCCTTAATTCTTTCTTCTTTTTAGTAAAATATCTAAATTTTAATTACTCATCATGTTCTTTTGTTTCAGGTACACTTATCTTTGTTTCGGTTTCCTTTTTCAATACAGACATATCTTTTTGAACTTTAACTGAATTACTGAAACAACTCCCTCAAGAAATTGCATATTATACTATTGGAAAAAATTTAGAATTACCACTTAGGTGATAATCCAAAAATCTTATATTTGGCTTATTATTACTCCACGTTACCCCTAAAAGAAGCATTCAACCTACAAAAGCAAACCACTTTATTAATATTATTGCAATTAGAACTGCAAGATGGAAATTCTATCTACGAAATTTGTCCAAAACAACTTTTGCCTTAATAGGCTCGGATTTGGACTTTGGGCCTGATAGTGATTAGCTTAGTTGAATTGGGTTATCCACATTCCACACACACCAGCTAAAACCCTAGGCGCTCTCCCTCATATATATAATACGAGGGTTTCAAGTGTCCTCAACCCGAAGCAGTCACATAAACGCCCCACTTCTACCCTCCCTGCGAGTTGCTGCAAATATCTCTTTCGGCTTCTTCAACCATGGTAAATCTCTTCTGTAATTCGCTTCACTTGATGGCCGTATTGTATTTTCTTTATTCCTCTCCTTGTTTGCTGTATGTGTAGTTAATCTGTTCTATCACAGATCTTAGGTGTCTGTGGAGTTAATCCATAGTCTTAGATATGTTAAACAATTCCTTTTCGTAACCATTTATCTTACAACTCTTCCCGTTTAACGCTTCTGTAATTCGCTTCACTTGATGGCCGTATTGTATTTTCTTTATTCCTCTCCTTGTTCGTTGTATTTCCACTCTTCATCTTTTTGCTTGGTTTTCATCGAATTTCATATACAAAAAGAGTTGCTTAGTAGTTTCTATAAATCAAGCTATTATAAGCTGTCGTCATTGGTGTAAAGCAAAAAAAATTTAAATGCGATCTCCTGCGATAGTGTCAAGTTAAAAGCGATGTTCTTTATGCTTTTTCGTTGATTTCTCTTTGATGAGATAATCGGCTCTAATAGCCTCTTTATATCTGTTAATGTCAGTATTGTTGAAGCTTGATCCTCTTTCTGGGGTATAGAATGATGTAGAGACTTTGTGGTGATATCTGTTTTACTATTATTATGGTTGTTATACTTTTAGAGCATTGTTGTGTGGAAAAATTCTCGATCCATAACTTATGTTGCTTTGCTGCGAGTGATTTTCAGTCGAAAAGAAAGGTTAGGGAACCGAAGGAAGAAAACGTGACTCTTGGTCCTGCAGTAAGAGATGGTGAGAATGTTTTTGGAGTGGCCCACATCTATGCATCATTTAACGACACATTCATTGTAAGTACTGAAAGGATTTTTGGTAGCTTTTGTGGTGTCCGATATCCAATCACCGATTGTAAAGTAATCTGCTTATTGTGAACTGCAGCATGTGACAGATCTTTCTGGAAGAGAAACTCTTGTCCGCATTACTGGTATGTAAGCACTTTTAATGCTGTAACACAACCTTTTTTCATTGAGTAGCTATGGAAAATCAATATTGATTGACTTAAAATTTGCCTGTCATGAGAACTTTAGTATGGTTTTAAGATCAAAAGCTCGCGAATATGGCCTAGTTCAAAGATTTTTGTCGTTTAGGTATGTTTGATGAAAAGTTTACATGTTTTTGCACATGATTTCTTTGTGTTGACATGTGAATTTATTTGTTGTGCATAGTTTTTAATGCTTGTTTACTTCTAAAATTTAAAAATTTTCAGTCTTATTTGGATTGCAGTTTATTTATTTCCCTTTTTCTTTCCGTTAATTATCTCGTATGTTTACAAGTTACTGTCATCCCTAAGTCTGTTTTCTGGAACAGGTGGAATGAAGGTTAAAGCTGACAGAGATGAGTCTTCACCATATGCTGCCATGCTTGCAGCGCAGGATGTTGCCCAGAGATGCAAGGTTATCCTACATTTAAATCTAGAATCCTACCTGAATCTTCTATTTGTGTCACGTGGTTGTGATAATTATCTATGGTCGGTGGATGCACTAGTCCTGGGTGCCTGGTCAATTTAGCTTGCTTTTCTTTTTGATTCATTGAGGCAAGGTGCCAACTGTGGCCTTCATGTAATATCCCGTTGCTTTGCCTTTGCATGAACAGATTTCTCACTCTTTTTACACAGCAAAGCAGTGCACCACTTCCACACTTGTTATTTCTCTAAGCTTTTTCTTGTCGCCTATGTTCCTTTCTTAAGAGAAACATGACCTCAAACTCCTCCTCGATGTTATGTGGTGTTAATTGCAATTATTAATCATTGCATTCGAGGTGGTTTTTGTTTACTCAAGCCGTAGGTGTTCTAAGTTCCTATGACTGCGGCGCTTATTATCTTATAACTAAGACTTTGTTTCTGATTCTAATGATGCAGGAACTTGGAATTACTGCCCTTCATATCAAGCTCCGAGCTACAGGTGGGAACAAGACAAAAACACCTGGTCCAGGTGCTCAGTCTGCTCTTCGTGCCCTTGCCCGATCTGGAATGAAGATTGGTCGAATAGGTACTGCATATATTTATTTGATCTGTCTTAACATAAATGTCACCCTTTGAACTGTTCTCTTTTTCCTGTTCTGCAACATCAACGCTTTATGGTATTTGACTTATGGTGTGGTGAGATAATGATTTATTTCTTGTATGCAAATTTTCAGAGGATGTGACTCCCATCCCAACTGACAGCACACGTAGAAAGGGCGGTAGGAGGGGAAGAAGGCTGTGAGGGTCCTCGACCTTGTTTTTTGTTTCAGCTTTTGCCAATGGATACTTGTTTCGTGGATTTAAACATGTTAATCTTGGAGATATTGAAGTGAATGTTAAATTTTTTTGTTTTCCCGTGCTTTTCCATGAATTAATTATTGTGTTGAACTGAACCGCAGAAGTAGTTTTCTCAAAGAAATTTTTGTTGTCTACTGCTAGTACGCCCAATGGTAGTACTGATGCCCGAGAACTTCAGCAAATGTGGTTTTGGCACATTTTGACTTTCTATGACCCCAGATGATTGCATCCTTTAGGTTGATATACGAAATTTGTTAATGGAGTTAAAACAATGTAATGTCTTATTTCCTACTTTTCGTTTCCACTGTCTCTGTGGTTTATTATATAAAATAAGAGGAAAATTCATTGGCTTTTCGCTCATAATAATCATCATATATGAAATGAAAAACAATTTTGTTTAAAAGATTTGCATAGTAAGGATTGAAGGCAATGGCTGGAAATCTACTTTTTAATCTCGTTCTGGTATGTCTTGAAACGAAGGTTCTGACCGATAAAATCTGTGGATGATAAATACGAATAAAATTTTAATTTTTAATTTTTTATTTATTGAAAATTTTAAATTTTAATTAAAAATGTTATTAAATAAATTTTGATTTATTTAGCTTATAAAAATTAATTAAAGTGAAAGATTTGATTGATTTTTAATAATTATTAAATTAAATTAAATGAAAAAATGGAAAATAGCTTGTTAGATATTTTAGATAAATAAGGATCTCAAACATTGCCCTTTCCGGCTTGGTCAAATCGAGCCACGGGCTGGCTGAGTTTAGCCCGAGCCACATTAGGTCAGACCACGGGCCTAGGAGGCTTAGCCCAACCCATGCTTGTGGCTCGTCCAAGTTACCAAACAAATCATTGTTTGTAGCAAAACGATGTTTTACCCGGGGAAGTTATTTTTAAAATGCAGTAAAACGGCGTCATTTAAGTTACATACAATACAATTTTAAAACAGAAGATAAAACGACATAACGATATCGTTTAAGTAGAAGTTTAAAAAACTAGAAGCAAAACGACGTGGCTGGGTGAGGGGATTTTGCTTCTCATTAAACAAAACGCAACAGGCTTCTCTTCCCCCTCACCCAGCCACTGCCAGTCACTCACAAACGCACGACAATCTCCTATGGTTTTTCACCTCAATCACTTGACCTTTCTTATTCTTCATCCGTTCTTCTTCTTCTTCTTCGCGTCACCCAGTCACGTTCTTCCTTTGTTCTTCTTCTTCGTGTCATCTGTCCTTTCCCCAGCTCCTTCGTTAATTGTCGATTGTGTGAAGTCACCAACACTCAAAACAACCAACGGTGCAACGTATTTAATAAGGTAATCTCTCATTCTCTCTTCTCAAATTTGGTTTTTTATTAATAGTTGATTGTTTTGAGAACGATTTGGCTAATTTGAGAACTTTGTATGTTAATAATGAGAATATGGGACAATGCATGTATAGTGTTTGATGAAATGCCCCACTCTCGATTGTTAGTCATTTTGTTTCTTTTTTATGCTTTTCTTTAATAAATGGGGACCTCCAATCCATGACAAGATCAGTGTAACACGGATATGAAATAGATGATGGTTATCATCCCCAAAAAAGGGGGTGGGGGAGGGATGCTCGGAGATGATGATTAAAGCATAAAAACACCCTCATTACTAATAAAATAAATTTCCATCTGCATTTAAAACTGATTTGAAGTGAACTATTATTTTTTCCATCAATGATTTATACTGAAAACATTTGTAGTCTTCAACATGCATAACTTGTCTGACATTGTGTTCGTTATACTCTGGGGTATATATAGTTATATACATACACTTCCTAACCTCATCAATCAATATATTTAATTTATTCAATTTATTCACTTTCCTAACCTCATTAACCAATATATTAATTTAAACTAATAAATTATCTTCTATCCATAAGAAAAATATAATGTGGTAATTAAAGCATGGATGATTGAACGGAAAAGCTTATGCTTATCGGTTGATTAAGGTATGTGTGATCAGCATGCTCTGGAGTTATGTGTGAATGCAATATATATGTATGGAATGACTAATTGAGTTGAGCAATTTTTTTTTTGGGATTTTAGGAAATTGGGAGGAGTAAAGTAATATATAATTTATATATCTGTGTAAATTATAAAGATTCCGTTTTTATATTAATTATTGACAAGGATGAAAAGTAATATACAATTTGTATATATGTGTCAACTATAAAGGAATAAATTGAACTCACAAGGCTGTGTTAACGTAATTAATAAGGCAAGGCAAGGCAAGGCAACGCAAGACACTCTAGAAGAAAATAATTGAAGATAGGTTACTAAATGTTCACTAATGTTTTTCCTTCTTTATGTGAGTTGGTGACCTCTCTTTGTGTCTTTAGATTTAAAGCTTTTTTAGCATTGCCAGCTGTGACTAGGGCATGTCTATTTTGATTTGCGCACAAAACAGTATCATAATGGGTTTGGACATATTGAAGGGGTCAGTTAGTTGTTGATAGCTATTAGCATTGGTGTATTTGGAGTGAACCAACTTGAGAGAAAGTGAGCTCATTATTGGTTGTTGCTTAAGCTTTGAGATGCATCAAAAGTTGGGTTGGAAAATTGTCGCCTTCTTTCTTTCATTATTTTATCTTTGGTATGTTGGAAAATTGCTGCCTTATTTCATGCATTTACTTAGTAACTAAGTTGGCATTTGAACTCATTAATTTTGGAATCCAAATGAAATGAATCATTATGTTTGGAATAAACGATAATGTAATTTAAAGAAGTTAACTTTTCTTTATCTTTGGCTTGATATACTAATGGAATTGATTAAGAACGTGTCATTTCCAAATATATCCTTATCCTATCATATACAATAACTTAAGAGAAAGTGAGCTCATTATTATATGTTGATTATTTCTAACCTCAATTATTTATATGTTTTTTGTCAGATGGATGAGCATATTCTTTCAGTTGAGAGTTCTTATCCAATACTGGAGGTAAAAGTGGAAACTTCTATTCGAACACCAACTTATGATAGAAGTTCAATTAGAACTCAAGTTACCTAACATAAAAGTGAAGTTTGGAATCATTTTAAGAAGATTATATCGACTGATGGAATTGAAAAACCATATTGCAATTATTGTCAAAAGTTGTATTCGAGTAGTTCGAAGGGTGAAACGTCTCATTTAAAGAGGCATATGGAATCATGTACTAGAAGGAAGATAGTTTTGGGAGGTTAAATATTTTTGACCCCTAACCTTATGGAAGGAAAGAATGAAATGACCATAACAACTTTTGACAACAATAAATTAAGGATTTTGATGGTTAATATGATTATTGGAGATGAACAACCATTCTCTATGGTTGAAAGAAAAAGATTCAGGATATTTCTTAATTCACTCCAACCAAACTTCAAGGTTCCAAGTCGGAATACCATAGGAATGATATTTTCAAAATTTATGAGGACAAGAAGAGAGAAATATTAAGAGCATTGTTGAGTGTTCAAGGACGAATTGCCATAACGGATATGTAGACAGTCGATAACCAAAAGAAGGGTTACATGACGGTGACAACACATTATATCGATGATGATTGAAAGTTTTGCAATAGACTTTTGATGTAATTTATATTTTTTAATATTGTTATCATTTACTTTTTTCATTATTTTATGAATTTATGATTCATGTTGGTAATATTTGTACATGATGGGTTCATTTATGTGTCGACGCTGCATACAAGTAAAAAATTGGCAAACGTGTTGAAAGATTGTTTGATAAATTGAACATCGACAAGTATCCTCCATTACAGTCGACAATTGTAGCTATCATCGAGAAGTTGAAGGGTAAGATGTAGGTTGGGAGCTTATTAGTTGGAGGTAAGTTATTTCATGTGTTGTTTTGCACATATTTTTAACTTGATTGTGGAGAATGGGTTGGAGACGATAAATGAAACAATACAGTATATTCAGAATAGTGTTTTATATCGGAGTGCAACTGTTAAAAAAGTTGAAACTTTTGAAGATGATGTACAAATTTTATGCATTCGAATTCAAAGAAGTTAGTTTTGGATTGTCCAATTAGATGGAACTCAACCTTTAAGATGTTAGAGTTGACAATCTTGTATGCTTAGTTGTTTATTAGCCTAACCGAAAGGGATTCTCAGTATACTTATGTATCATCAAAAAATTAATGGGACTTGGCTAGAGAACTTTGTATGAATTTGAAATTATTCAATGATTCAACTAAATTGTTTTCAGGAACAAAATATCCAACTTCACACTATATCTTTAGCACTATGTCCAATATAAAGCGTGTTTTATCATAGTGGATGTTTGATTCCAATGTAGTTATTCAAACTATGGCGGAGCAGATGGCAGAGAAGTTTAATTCTTATTGGTCTAAGTTTGGAGATATTGTTGTAGTATTATATGCGTTGGACTTGAGATAAAAGATGAACATGGTTGAATATATTTATAATGCATTGCACAGTGGTGAGGTTCAAGAGCATATACATGCCATGAAAAAATTATGATATCAATTGTTTAATGATTATCAAGTTAGAATGTAACAAACTCATGATCGGGATCTTAGTAGTGTAGGAAGTTCAACTTTGACTTCAGTTTCAAGTTCAACATTTTCCTCTGACCCATTATTGACGTATTCTTTTTCAAATTTTTTGAAAGAGAAAAGGACTAGGATTTTTTACAATACGATGGAGTTAGATAAATATTTTTTCCAAGATTGTGTCCCTGAATATGAAGGTGAGCAGTTCAATATATTGTTATGGTAGAAGATATCTTGACATAATTATCTAAACTTGCAAGTCATTGCATGAGATTTGTTAGCTATTCCATCAGCTACTGTTACTTTAGAGGCTGCATTTAGTACTAGTGGGTGGGTCATTACTCTTCATCGTGGTTGACTTTATTATCGCACCGTAGAAGTCCTTATGTGTGCTCAAAGTTGGTTAAATAATGAATATATTGATGGTAAATTCTTTTCTTTTTAATATGTTAAATTTATTTATTTTATATTATCTTATCTAATATTATGTTTTTTATTTTCCTGCAGCCACAGGTATTAATGTGGAGGTGACTAGCGAAATTGATCGACCAATTACAAGTTATTTTGATCGAATATATAAAGATGAAGGTATATTTAATTCTCTCTTATATTTTAATATTACATTACTAAATTTTTTATTTTAATATTATATCACTAAATATAATGTTTGTACATACAATTATTTGATCCAAACTGTTGACGACCCTACCACCCAGTACAATTAGATGCTCTCTCAATCTCTACTCTCCAGTATCCAATATCCAAAATTCGTCTGTCTAACATGATATTATCTTAATTTTGTAAATTGTATCATTTCTTATAAAATGATCTAGATACTCATTCATGTAAAGCAAAATTTTCTATAGTTAATGAATTTGGTTTTATCAATTTTCTCTTATAATAATTAATAAATTATTTAAGTAAAATTAAAATTCATAATTAATTGAATTGAAATTCTTAATTATAATTAACTTAATAAAAATTCCTACAAATTCCTAATTAATTAATTATTTATGTAATAACTTGTTTTAATGGAAGGTTATTACTAAATTTAAATTAATTAATTCAACGCTGTATTTACTTTCCAACAATTCATTGATCAAACTCACAAGGACAAATACACAAGTTTGATGTTTGGTTTGAAGTTTGGGAATAATTGCAAATCAAAATATTCAATATTAGAGTAAATCAAGAATAAATCTTCTAATATTATAAAGGAGAAAAAAATGAATATAAATTTAGATTAATTATAATATGATGATTTTAGAAAAAAAAAAGTAAAAGAGGTTATAAACATATAATATAATTATTAATCAATTTTTGTTATACTCCTTATTCCCTAATAAATTTTCTATAGTATAGAATGTGACATATAGCAAGCAATTTTTAATAAATTTACTTTATTAAAGCGTATTTAATTTATTAAAATGTTTATATGATAGTATATATGTGTAGTAGAGACATGTACGCTCTAATAAGAGACAAGTTAATAACAACGACCTCTTAACTTTTGCACGATACCAACAAAACATTGACTATTATTGAGTGCTTTAACTCTGAACTTTTACGAGTTGAAGAATCAACGTTCAACTCGATAAAATAGAAAACTTTAAATGTTTTAAGAGTAATCATGATACTAATTTCTTTTAATATATGTAATGAAAATATAAAATTTTCAATGATTATTTAATAATAGATATAATATGGAAAGACAATAATATTTATAGAAGTAAAAAAAACATAAAAGTTTGAAAATATTATATTATAAACTTAATATACGTATTTTTTAAAATTATATTAAAAAGAATTATAATGAGTTTTTAGACAAGTAAAAATAATATTTGAAATAAATTGTACTTAATAATTTTTTTATATTTACATTATAATTAATTGTTATAATAAAATTGCAAAATTAAATTAAATTCACTTGTTTGTAGAGAATAATTATAACAATATTATCATAATGGCATAGCTATATATTTTTAATAAATATAGATGGGTTCATATTTTATATAATTTATTTTATATAAATATTTTTGTACAATTTATAGGTAATTTCATCCTACACTTTATTATAAGTAGTTATGCTATAATTTATAATCTATGAATTCAAAAAATATAACTAAAATTTTTCAATTTTTCTTAAAATAAATATATAAAAATTTTAAAAATGTATTAAGATTTTGGCTGACTCTAAGCCGGATCATTCCAGCCCGCCGACGGGCCATCCTTGGTCTGCCCAAAATACGCCCGTTGAGATTCCTACAGGCTCATTCCCATGATTGCTATGCTTGGTTCAGAATCGAAGCAAGAATATGGTAAAAGAGATCCAAGCTCGCGTGGAAAATCAAACACATTATTGTATAAAATAGAGTAAAATTTTAAGAGAATTTTTTAATTTTTAAATATTTTTAATTAAAAAAATCAATAAATATAATAATTTAATTCGAACTTAAAATTACACTCAAAGTAATTAAATTTGATTTAAAATAATTATAATATATTATTAATTTGAGTCAATTTTATAACATAATTATAATAAATTAATAATTTGAGTCAATTTTAATTAATTATATTCAAATTTAACAGTTGAGTTATTATCTAAATAATATTTAATTAATTCATGTTCTATGTTACCAAAGTTTAAAAAAGATATAAAACTAAAATAGACTTTTTGAAGAACTAGGCGATTTTTTTAAATTTTCTTAAAATATAAAAAAATGTCATTTACTCTGTAAATAAATATGTAATTTTAGAATTTAACGTTAGTAATGATTAAGAGTTAACGGACACATTTATCTTGGAAATGGTTAAGGGTACATGAATTAAAACAGAACTTGAAAATATCTTTTGCTGAGCCAGACTCTGTTACTGTTATTTAGAAAACTTGTAGTAAGTCCTAATATTATATTAGTGATCAGAAAAGTTTAATAATTTATGATAAAAATAAAAATACATTTATGTATTGAATTACTTCCCAGCCCCCTCATCTCATCTTTTGACATAGCGCTTGACATGTACTCAGTACAATGAGCATGGCCATGGACCCACAGAAATACGGAAGGGGATCCTTTGTCCCCCTTCCGCTAACCCTATTCTGGCCCCCTCTCATTTGAGCCATCCACTCAGGTAGGTCTCACTTAAATGGATGGCTCAGATAAGAAGGGGCCAGAATAGGACCAGGGGAAGGGTCAGAGGATCTGGCCCCCAGAAATACCCCTAACGTTTGGAAAAGCGTTCTGAAATTTGAGAAAAGGGAACACGTGCTACCGAGAAAAGTCAGCATAATACGTGCATAATGAAAATAGGAGAAAAGTCTTCAATGTAAATTAGAAAGCCGTATTTTGCATATAAGTGTCTATTTTGGTTGAGCTTTTAGAGATTCAATAAATACTTTTTTATCGCAAATTTTTTTAAAGAAAATAAGTATTTGATTGTAAAATAAAAAAATATTTTGTTATTATATATAACTTTTTTGGTAGCCAAAATATAACTTTTTAAGAAATTCAAATTTAGAGCTTCTAAAAAAAGTATATTTTAGATAGATTTTTCATATTAATTAATGAGCCTTTTTTGTTTCTTTTGCCCTTATATTTTGCACATAATTTCTACAATACCTACAAACTCATCTTTACATTTATTTTGAAATTTATATAATATTATTTAGTTTTTTATACGTTTTAATATTTATTTTTGATATTAGTTTTACTTATGTTATAATCCATATAAAAGATTTGATTAGATATATTTTCATTTATACTTCATATGGTTTAAAATTATATAATAATTAATATATTGTACTTTACATATTATTTAATCTACTTTAAATAATATTTAAATGCATAAAAAAATTTATTACAAAATAAAATATAGTTAAAATTAATAAAAATATTTTTTTTATTTTTATGTTGCTAAACAATCTACTATATGAAGCTCTTTCAAAAAGCTATTTTTTTTAATTAACAGCCAAACAGTTAACTGACTTCTTAGAAAAATTCTTCTAACAAAAGCTCTACTGACAAAAGCTCTACTGATATAAGCTCATCCAAACAGATACTAAATCTCTCTCTGCATACACTCAACAATAACTCAAAATTAATTTAAAACCAATACTAACTAAACAACAAAAACGGATATATGATAAAGTTAAAAGGAAAAGAACTTACATTGCTTAATAATTGTATTACCCACCGCCAATTATAAAAACATCATTATTATGCATGACAAATCTCTCATTTATAAAAACATCATTATATAGTTGTTGTTAGATCGGTATAATTTTGGATCAACAAGCTTATAGACTTTGGCAACCTTATAAGCGTTACAAAAAATTAAATTTGGAAGTTGACAAGCTAACATATTCTTGTAGATATGAAAACAATCTATAAATCCCAAAGGGTGAAGAAGCTTGATTGCAAGTTTTGCAATTCCAAAGAAAAGAGGAAGTATAACATACGAGGATAAATGAGACGAATCCAAAACTTTCATAAGTGTTGGGAAGTAGCAAGATTTAACATGACATGCTAGCTCTAAAACTTGTTTTAGTCTCCATCATTTTCTGAGATAACTTTTCTTTAGAAATTAAAGTAAAATTTCAATCAATAAGTGGTAATATACAATAAAAACCAACCACAATCCAACGCTAATAGGCTCATACATATGATAAATCAAATAAAAGCTAAACCTATTAATTGGCAACAAATAGAATATGTAGCTAAAAAGGAAAAGAACAATGCTCATTAAAGGAATTTACTTGAATAATTCTACTTTTGGCTTCAGATTCTCACTATCTCTAAGAAAGTAATTAATTTCTAGAGTTGAAACATGTTCTATCTCTTGTCACAACACAAATTATAATCACTCTTCTTGCATGTTACCAAAAGAGTTCCCAGGTGACCATGGAAAGTCCATCATTTACCCATCAGTCTCCTAGAGGTAAGCCCTTAATTGCTATGCTTTCATTTTCTTATATGAGGTAGTTTGTAGCGTTCTTCCTTTTTAGCATGAGATTAGGAATTCTGATTACCTTTTATTAGGACGAAATAGCAACAATCTCCATAATTTGGCTAACTGATTGAACATTCCTTGATGGAATTTGAAGAAATGATTTTCTCTCTAAATTTAGTTGAAACATAACAAAATTGGTTGACTTCTGCCTTTGTCATGGAACCTTATAAGATTTATTTCCATCCATATTTCCTTTATGCAACCAATAAAGGAAGTAAGATAGATAATAGTATCGGGCTTTAAAATTGGCTTCAATCTAATAAACCATTGCGTATTCCCTGAACATTGGCAACTGTTTAAAACTCATAAGCATTTATTTTTAATCCAATGCCATATATTCATAAAGAACTAACATTCAAAGAATTATGATCCCTATTTTTACTTTATGAACTACACAAAACACATTCATTATTAGCACTCAGTTAGGGTAGTCCATCCATTATGCTTAATTTGTTTTGAACATTTAACCTTAAAATGAAAGAAGAGTTGGGCAATAGCTCTTCATCTCAAACTATTTGATGCCAATTTACTCTTTCATTTCTCTATATCAACCATTATTTATATATCTGATTACTAAATTGTCCTCTAGGGTGGATATTCCAAATGTATTTATCTAGGGACATTTATTTGGCTAATAATTAGGAGTCAGGAATTGTAACTCCCTTGGGAACTTAATCCACTACGCTTCCCTTATGATAGAGTTTAACTTGGCATTTGAAAGGAAGTTACTCCATATTGAATGGCTATCTGACTCCTAATTAAGAGCCACTCCCTGACCAATTATCATATCAAAGACTAGCCTTTTCCTCGCTACCAACTTGACGAGATATTTCAGGTTCGAAGATTTTCCTTAGTTTTAGTAGTTATGCTAGAAACTAAGAATGTGAAAGTTTATGGGTAATAGCCCATACACTCCTTTCTTTAAGAATATAACTACAGAGCCATTTAACCCATAACATTTCCTTATCCTACAGAATGGACTAGAGTTTTGTTATCATGAGAGCTTTGCTAGAGATTTTTATAGCTGTAACTCTTAAAACTCCCTCCACCTTTAGTTTACAAACATTACTCCATTTAACTTTGTCATGTCCTCTGTTAGAATCACAACCTCCCTTTAGAAATCCTTATTAGTTTTTCCACTGATTTAATGGCTCCTCTTACCAATATCATATTAGAACACAAATAAATATGCATGGAGTTGAGGAGATAATTGACTAATTGCAGTCTTTCCTCCAAATGATAAGGCTCTTTTGGTCCATAAGGTCAATCTCTTTTGAATTTTTTTAAACAGGTGGTAGCATTCATTAAATTGGAGTCTTCTAGTTGTGATTGGTAAGCCTTGATAGCATAAAAGGGTTTGCTTCCTACTTATTCCCATTTTAAACATAATTTCCTCTTTCATTTGATCTGCACTTTTGGATAGAACAAAATGAGTTTTAAAATAGTTTACTATCAATCTAGAAATGGAGTTGAATTGATTCAAAGCAGACATAAGGAGTTCAACTTAGCCATAATTAGCTTTAGAGAATAAGAATATATCGTCTACAAAGCATAAATTCACTAAGGAGACTTTCCGACATTTGCTGTGATATTTAAATTATGTTCCCTTGCCAATGTTGTAGTTAAAACTTGAAGTTAGAGCTTCCATTCAAAAGTTAAAGAGATAAGGTGACAAGAGATCCCCCTGCCCAAGCCCTTTTTCTCTATGGAAAATATTTGTTGGGGTTCCATTAACTAAAGCAATATAAGTTGGAGAAGTAATATAAGCCCCAACCCAGTTAGTGACCCTGCTAGGAAATCCTGTTAGTTCAAGGAGTTACAAAATGAAGTTCCATTCCACACTATCAAATTCCTTTTTGAAATCAATTTTGAAGGAACAATTCCTTAGTGAATTCCTTCTAAAATGGCTTCTTAACAAATTTTGCACTATAAAGATGTTGTCCCTTATTTGCCTACCTTACATAAATTAACTTTGGTTATCACTAACCAAGGATCCCATAACTAGTTTTAGTTTGTTAGCTATAATTTTTGCAATCACTTTGTAAAGGAAATTTAAGCAAGATATTGGTTTGTAATCCTCTAGGATAGCTAGATTATTTAATTAAGGAATCAAGCATAGGAAGGTTTTATTGATTTCCTCCAATAGAATTCCTGATGAAAAAAATTCCTTAACTGCTTCTTTCACCATTGATCCTATCTCAAGCCATGCCTTCTAAGAAAAGGACCATTAAATCCATCAGGCCATGATGCCTTTCTAGGGTTCAACTGAAAATCCACCTTTATAATTTTAGAATCCTCTATGTTCTTAATTAATGAATCATCTTACAGATCAAATAATTTGTTCATAGCAAGTGATCTAAGGAGTTGAGTAGATACTGATGTCATATAAGAGTAGTAGAACTCCTTGAAATACTTCTTAGCATCGTTCAACAAATGCTCCTATTTGCATATCAATCTTCCATCCCAAATCATGACTGGATTTATTGAGTTAGTATTTCTCCTGAAAATTATGGGTTGAAGAAGATTTAGGGCATCTATCTCCTTCTTTGAGCTATATGATCCTAGCCCTCTACTCTACTAAACTGGCATGATTACTTAGGGCATGTAAGTAATCTATCAATACATTCTTCTTCATGGTTAAGTGAGAATTATCTCCAGTGTTAGATGATAAAATAAGCTAAACATAAGAGAGTTTTTCTTTAGTTGTGATAATAGCTTAAGAGGTACTCTCTCCTATCTATTTTTTAGAGACTTCAATCTTTCCTTGGTTACCTTAAGCTTCTACAAACATTTATATTGAAAAGTTCCATTAATATTTACCTCCACACCCTTCCTTAAGATATCCTGGAACCTTTCTACTTCATCCAAATAATTGTTAAACCTGAAGGGAAAGCCTCTTTTCACCTTTAAAAATAAATCCCTAACTTTAAATTAGGCTATGATTAAAAAAAAAAAGATAAGATCTAGGAAGGAGACTTTGCTCTCTAGAAATAGATGTACGAACACTTGATTGACCATAGCTTGATCTAGATTTTCCCTTAAGAACCATCCATTAGTTTGCTTATTGCTCCAGGTGAAGGTATGCCTATAAGCCTTAAGGTCTAAAAGTCTTAGTAAGTCAACATAATCCTCAAAATCAGAAGAGTAGTTTCTCAATGAAAAGTGCCTTCAGCTTCTGTTTTATAGAGGATATAATTAAAGTCAATTGAGCCCTACTAGTCTTCTCTATACACTCAATAAACTCCCCCAAAGATCTTTCCTTTAAAAAACATGATTGAAAACATACATTCACAGAGGTGAAGATGGACATATTTTCTTAATAAAATGCCACATCATATGGATAATCTGTATCTCTATTTCCAACACCTCAACATTAACAATCTTTAGATCAAATCCAACTATAATTCTTTTATATGCATGAGCGTAGTGTTTTGAGATTAAAATCCACTCATATCCTTATTTATTAAGAAACCTGAGTTTCTCAAATTTGACTTGTGTTTCTAAAAAAGCAAAATCCAAGGTTCTCATTAATTAAGAAATCCTTTAGAGTCAAAAGTGTTTTCAGGCAATTAAGATCCCTAACTTTCCATATTATAGTGGTCATAAAGAAATTCCTTTGCAACCCTTACCTCTACTCCTATTTTCCTTTTTCCTTTTGACGTTGGTGAATTGTTCATCAGGTTCCTTTCCAAGTGAAGTGTATAAGGATTAATCTTGATTTTTGAATTGAATATTAAGGATTAATCTTGTATGGAATTTAAGAGATAGGTGCTGCCAAATTGAGATAGGTATTCCTAGTGAATGTATGATTGATATAGGGACTGATTTTGTGTCCCATTGAGATGTTTATGGTAGTAGAAGTTCAATTGGCATGATAGGAGTTGTGATTGAGTAGTAAAGCTGAAAATGTGACTTTGAACTACTGTACTGTTTTGAGCATAACTCATTGTGTAGTTATGCAAATGAGGTGAAGTTTGTGCCAAATGAAACTTCAGTTTGTTGACTACAATTTTGTGTGAAATAGGTGTTATCTAATTTTAGCATTAAGAGGTTGAAATTTGGATTGGAAAGTTACTGCTGGGACTTATGTGAACAGTATCCGGATTGATGACCTGATTATGTTGATGATTTTTCTAAATTAATTGAGAAGGAATTAGGGAAAATGGCCTAAATTAAAGTTGAAGCCTGTATTGATAGCTTTCCAATTCCACTGATTTTGCAATTTTTCGATATGTATATTGGGAGATATGCATTGATGACTATTGGCTGGTAAAATGCATTTTAGTGAAACCTAGCTGAAATGTC
>JANIJH010000002.1:51832139-51855571 GCA_024520975.1 Erythroxylum areolatum
AGATGAGATATGAGATATGATTGAATTGGAGGAATCATATAAATTGAGGCTTGAGTGGGATTGATAAAGTCCATTTGGCAATTGAAGTTGCTTTGAATGAGGGTGGATGAATCTCACATTTGAAATTGAAATTGCTTTGAATGATATTGAAAAAAAAATTATACCGATTTGGATTGGTTTAGACCAAGTGTGTCTTTACAGTTTCCAACGTTTTTCTAAAGTATGCGTTTTCGGATGTCAGAGTTAAGAGTTTTGTCCTTAAGCGTTTTGTTTTCTTTGATTCCGACCCTTTCGATTTCTTTGGTTCCTTAAGCTTTCGATTTCTTTGGTTTCCGCACGTGCTTTCGATTCTTTTGGTTTTCGATCCGAAGTTGGCCCACTTTCGGTTTTTGATGTGTTTCGTTTTCTTCCTCACGCGCTTTATTTGATTCCTCTTTTGATTTCTTTCGTTTTCGCCCACTTTGTTTTTCGATTTATGATTCGAAGTTGAGTTCCAGAAACAGGTCCCAACAATTTTGTAGCCTACTTAATGGCAACCAATCAACTTTAGAAGGGAGTGTAGATGCCAATGGTGATGGTGGTGATGAAAGTGGTCCTATTAGCCTCTAACGGCTCCCATAAAGGTATGAATTGGGTGTTGATAAATTTTAAACAAAATATTTACTAACTTAGTATATTAATAAGCATATTTATAAGAGATGAAAATGCGATATAAAATAAATTTTAGTGATATACTTAAGAAGTAATGTAAAAAGGGTAAGGAAACAAAAGTGCAAAGTAATTTATAGTAGCTTGATAAACAACTCTTGCATATATCCACTCCTAAGACTCTTCTTAGAATTTCTCTGTATAATATTTTCTTAGTAAAGAGAAATTCTTTTACAACTTCACAGTGAATAAGTACCTCAAAGCAACATGTAACATTCTCAAGTATAGTCCATCAAAAGATTACAACTTAAAATATCGCACTTTATCACTTTGATAACTTTAAAGAGGAACCCTATATAAGATAAGAATGCTCAAATGCTTAATAAACACCTAGAAATATGTGTATAAGACACTTAAATATTTTTTCATGCAAGAACTAATGATAAAACATATATTTATAAGATTTTGGGACCCCTACTAGCTTTTAAAGTAAAAAAAACTAATTGATACAATTTTATCACACTAATCAACCACTAGGTTATATTGGTTGACCAATGTGCATTCAATGATAACATTCACTGGTTGTTTATATTTTTCAATTATAAGGGAATATTTTAGTTAACCGATGTGACACATTTGTTAACCGATATATTAACAAATATTGTTACAAACTCTCGTTTCATTAACTTTTATAACTTTAACCTATATTGGTCGACCACTAGCCCATATTATTTGAATAGTTATCCTTAAAATATGATTTTAACAATTTAAATGATCAAAATTTATTTTCTTAATATAATTGTGAATTAAACACTTTTAAAAATTTTCCACAAAAAATGTTTTAAGATTTAAGAGGTTTTTCTTTGAAATTAAAAACTTTAATTCCTCTTAATGATGGAAAAGACTCATACAATGAACAAAGATAAAATGTTTATATATAATGAGCCTTTAAGATTATCAAAGTAACTAAATGAGATTATAATTAGCATTATAAGAAGTAGAATGACCTTGATATGCCTTGATATTCTTTTTGTTTTCTTGACTTGAGTTTCACCTTGAAGGCTGCAAACTTGAGCTTTTCTTTATTATCTTTATGAACAATCTTCTTGATTTGTGACCACTTCTTATTCTTGCATTGCTTCTCATCAACATAATAAACTTATTTTAGTAATTATGTTTTATTGTCTTTAAAATATTGATTGGAACCTCCTTTGATTCAATAATCTCGACCTTTTTATGATGAAAACACATTTATGATATTAAATAACAATAATAAAATTAAATGTATAATCAAAATAGTGATTAACTCCCTTTTAATCTATGCATAAACCATAATTCAATATAAAAAAATAAAAGATATATCAATGTGAAATGAAAAGGAAATATTCACTTATATGGATAAATTAACTTAAATATCATAGATTTACTCAAGCAAAAAAGAAACACATAGAGTACAAGGAAGACAAAAAGAAAACATTCCATCTAAATATAATATCACTAATATTTCTCCACCTTTTTAAAATCATTAAAAAGAAAAAAAATCCAAAATATGAAAAATATAAAGGTCATGAATCAAGCTAACTTAATTAAAAGATTAAAATGAATTTGATCATGATTAATAAGCTTGCTCAAGAAAGAGTACTATTCAACATTTAAGGTGTTAAAACAATTGTTTAAAAGAATCGTTTCCATATAAACATCTGTAATTATATCTAATTTTAAAAACTTCAAATTTTGGTAGTGTATCTAAATTGAAATTTTCGATTAAAGAAATATAGAAATAATTATAATATCCAACTATCAATTTTATAAAAGAGTGTATAATTTTGGAAGTCCTAAAAGTTTTAAGAATAATGATATGAAAAAGTGCCCAAAATGAAAAGTTTAGACAAAATCAAAGATTTATCGATAAAATAGAGAAGGAAATAACATTGACTCCCTTTTCAATTTGACTAAAAGCATCTATTTGAAAAGATAACTCATAATTATGAACAATGTTGAAAAGGCCCAAATTTGGAACCCTAAAATGAAAAAAAAAATCAATTTTGATACAATATAACTTATGAAATTAAAACTACATATCATAAAATTTAGTAAAACCCTTATATAATTACAATGTATGATGGCTTTTTCTAATGAAAAGAGTGAGTTGCCTACGGTTTTGAGAGAGATAAACAAACAAAGTAGAAAATAGAAGAAAGGAGGAGGAGGAGGCCATAAAGACTAGTTGACCACATAGCTTCATTGATTGATTAGTGTCTGTGTGTGGTTGACTATATTAGCAATCAATCTTATTACAAGCTCACTGGAACTCAATTTTTCTCTTTTGAAAGGGACATTGATTGATTAGTAGTCTATATTGACCGACTTATGGGCGCCTATGGCTGACCATTCATGCAACCAAACCTCTTACAAACTTAATATAACTTTGGAGATTTGATTTTTCCATTACATCGATCGATTAATCGGGGCATATTGGTTAAATAATATGTCTTATACAAAAATTAGTCCAAACTTCAATTAAACACTTAATATACATCAACCATAAGTTTATTAACAAATTTAAAGACTCATTATCAAATTTAATTTTCATTTATCAATTCTCTATAATTAGATAAAACTATCCTCACTCTTTGGTTTAGTAAAAACATCGACTAATTGATGTTGTATATCAATTAATTCTAACTCAATATCCTTATTTTACATAAGATCTCTAAGTCTATATGCTAAGATTCACTCTATAGTTCTTTAAAATTTGTTTCATACCTTGTTCATAGTGCAAACCCGTCATTCATCATTATGGATTAAGAAATAAATGCAAGATATAAGAAATGTAGAAGACATAATAATTACATCTTGATGAACATTACCTATGATATGATTCAGATAATAATTTTTCTAGAATTTCCAATCCATTGGAAACATCTCATCCTTCTTATCTCTTTCACTTGGTTCAATAATTTGCTCTTTTAAAGAGTCTTTAGTGATAATTCTTGTTCTATTTAGGGGATAATTTCTCCACATCCTACATTAATATCTTTAACAATTTCTTAAAAGTAAGGTGATTAGATTAAAAAAAACACATATAAACTCTTTAAAAACTTTTTTTATTAAACATTCTATGTAAGAATAACCCAAAAAAAACTTAAGCATTCACTATTCATATACCTTTTATTCCTTTTTTTATAAAATACACAATTGAACTTGGGTACTCGATTAGTAGTCTCTTTCTTTTGACCTACACTTTCAAGGTTACTTATCATTCTTCATTTAAAGAAACATGGTTGACTTAATTCACATTAGTCAATATTTAATACTGCAAGTACATGGTGTAATTGTAGCTAATACTGGCAAATACAGGTCGATCTCACGAGGACGGTGAGTACTAGTAATGAGTGTTATTCTATTATCTAGCCTACGGATTGATCGTAGGTTTTGAACTTAAGAAACTAAAATTAAAAAATTAAAGTAAACAAGTAGCAATATTAAAGCAGTAGGATCTACGAAGATTGAGACCTAAAAACACACTTATAACAAAATAAGTACAAAAAAACAACTTAAAACTACCAAATAATAAGCAAAACACACTTAACATGGCCATAAAAACATAGTATAATAATCGTTTATTAATTATCAGAGTTTAAAGGATTGTGAAAGAAAGCTAAGTTGTTGAAGAAACTTGCTAGCAATAATGATTAATAAGAGCATGATTTAACTTCTTCCTGATGAACTAGCTATTCAATTATTTGTTTCACTATATGAAGCCTCCTTCAAATCTCAAGTATTCAATAACTGCACTTGTTAAACATTGTTTGAATTTTCCATTTACGTTGTTGAGGTTGATGTTTTCTCCTTTTGATCTAATCTTAAGAGTGTAGTGTTGAAATCTTCTATAACTAACCCAAGGATGCTCATATTAGGGCTAAGGTTTAGTAGGCAATTACATAGGACATTCCTTTAGAACTCATAATTTATAACATATATAAAGGTGATACCTATAGGATCTAGGTTCTTATCTAAGCAGATAACCAGGTAGAGATATTTATCAGAATGGAAGCTTTGTTTGATTGACATGCGATTTCGGTTATATCTCACAATTATTCATCCATAAATGATTAAAATTATTTTCCAAAAATCTATTGAGTAGATTTTAACTTATCTTCTTTTATTTTTGTCTCCAGCAAATTGATTAGAAGAGGTAATTTTTTAATCAGGAAGTAATGAACCATGTGCTTATTCTTAAAGTAATTTTAGCCCCTCATATTCTAGGCTATAGTTATATTTTAGTAAGGGATAAGAACCCCTTTCGTCATTGAGGTTGTGGAAACCTGTGGGAGATTAGTGCCTTAAATAGTGGTATCTTAGGATATTGATGATGTGTTTCGTTGAATTTGTTCCTCTTATATTTTACTAAGAGTAGCCTCTTCTTTAGTTCTCCTGGGGAAAATCTATACTATCTACTTTAGGATTATCCTAACTTTCCTCTTGATTCACATAAGTAATGTTCAAACCCTTAGTTAATTTCTTTTTAATAGTGGAGTTTGAGTTGATACTAATAGAAGTGAGCCTTTCTCTAATGTTTAGGGATTTACAACATGGAAAAAAAGTATTAGTAATGTGTTCCTAGTTTTTCCCGAAGCATTAAAGTTCTAATTTCTCTCCTTTTATACCTTTTTTCTAGTCAATTTAAGAGGTTTCCACTAGTAACTCACTGTTATCAGATCCTCCATTAGCTCCTCATTTTTTTCAAATCTTATAATTGGAAGTTGTTCTAGAAGAGGTGCATGACCTTCAACTTTTATTCATATATATATAAAGCAAATGATGTTTCTAGCTATGAAACTGATGTTAATCAAAATTAAAAGATTGAGGAGACGCTTGGTTAGTTAGTACGAGAAAAAAAGAATGGGTAAGAAATGAAGAAAAGTGGTTAGTAATATATTATTATTGGATAAAGATATAAACCAATATATTATTATTGGATAAAGAGTATTTTTATATCTCTTTTTAGGATAATGCTTCATACTCCTAATATAGTAAGAAATGGAAGTCGTATTCATTTCTTTTCTTCACCAGATTCATTATAATTCTTGTTATCATTCTTTCAAATGAACCAACCACACCTTGAATTGAAAGACAAATATGATAGATCACATGCTATAGTTATTTAAATATGGGTTAATCTAATCTAATCAATGCACCATATAGAGAGTTGTTAATGTGAATAACTTGTAGTAGGGATTGATCTTTGTCTTGTGTTGTTATTCAACTCAAAGACTTGCAAAACTAATAAATTTCATTTTGTTGATGGAAATATGTCCACCTCATTCAACACCTAAATCTAAATGACATACTCAAAATTATTCGACAAAAACTATCTTAAAACTTAACTTGGGCCCAATTTCAAATGAACCCTTGTATGCCTCCTGAATTTTCCGTTTCTTCAACTTACAATTGGGCTTTGACTTCCCTGAAATATAAAACAACCGCAGAAATAGAGAGAGAGAGAGAGAGTCTTCGAAACCTTATACAAACGTCGACCAACTAAACAAGAAAGGAACCACCCAAATTGGGTCATTTTATTACTACAGGGCCTATATATAATACGAATGTGGCATTGGGACTTTGGGACAAAAAGCACCTCTACCCCCTCACTGTAAAAGCCACGTCAGCGGCACCACCACCCCCTAAGCTAGCTGTATATCCACCCACCCACCACCACTGACCACCCCTTTTGGCCGCTCTATTTTTATCTCCTCAGCCCCGCCAGTGTGCTTCACCGTCTTGGTGCTCCACTTCCACTCTCTTTTATACTTATTGCAGGGAAATGCTCTCTGTGTTTTTCAGCAGCTAGATTTTCTTCCGCCTGTTTTGATCCTTAATATTGTATATATATAAACACACACACACCATCTTCTTCAACTGTCTCTCATTCCCTCCAGCATGAACCTTTCCTGGTTCTCTGTCTCGTCTATACTTCCCTACGTCATGTCGTTGATGGTCTTGCTAGTTTTCCTGGAGCAAATCTCTTATCTAATGAAGAAACGCAATGCTCCCGGCCCTCTTTTTGTCTTCCCTTTTCTGGGCAACGTAATCTCTTTGGTCCGTAATCCTACCAAGTTCTGGGAAGCTCAGACGGATTTCTCCGCCGCTGCTGGCTTCTCCGCCAACTACGTCATTGGACGCTTCATTCTCTTCATCCGCGACGCTGATCTCTCCCATCTCATCTTCTCCAATGTGCGTCCCGACGCCTTTAAGCTCGTGGGTCACCCTTTTGGTAAAAAACTCTTCGGCGAACACAATTTGATCTACCTGTTCGGTCAAGACCACAAAGATATTCGTCGTCGAATTGCTCCTAACTTCACTCCCAAAGCCCTCTCCACCTATATTACTATTCAGCAGAAGATTATTCTCCAACACTTGAAGAAATGGGAGCACATCTCGTCTCAATACCCCAACCAGCCTCTGTCTCTTCGCCTGCTTGCTCGAGACATGAATCTCGAGACTTCCCAGACTGTGTTTGCAGGTACCTACTTGACCCAAGAAGCTCGCGACAATTTCAAAGCAGACTATAACTTGTTCAACCTCGGCTTAATGACCTTGCCCATAGACCTCCCCGGTTTTGCTTTCCGACAAGCCAGGCTCGCTGTAGACCGCCTTGTCCGCACACTTTCCGACTGCACGCGGCAGAGCAAGGAGCGGATGGCCAAAAACGAAGAACCTACCTGTCTGGCTGATTTCTGGATGCAAGAAACAGTCAGAGAGATCTCCGAAGCTGAAGCCGCCGGAAAACCCGCCCCGTCTCACTCCAGCGACTACGAAATCGGCGGCTTCTTGTTTGATTTCCTCTTCGCTGCTCAAGACGCCTCCACGTCGTCTCTTCTGTGGGCCATATCGGTGCTCGATTCGCATCCTGAGGTTTTGTCGAAAGTTCGCGAAGAAGTGGCCACATTCTGGTCGCCGGAATCGGATGCTTCAATAACAGCCGATCAGATTAAGGAAATGAAGTACACGCAGGCGGTGGCACGTGAAGTTATTAGATACAGGGCGCCGGCGACAATGGTCCCACACATTGCGGCCGTGGACTTTCCGTTGACTGAGTCGTACACGATTCCGAAAGGCACAATTGTCTTCCCGTCAGTTTACGAGAGTAGTTTTCAAGGATTTACTGAACCGGAGCGGTTCGACCCGGACCGATTCTCGGAAGAGCGTCAAGAGGATCAGGTATTTAAGAAAAATTTCTTGGCTTTTGGAGCTGGAGCCCACCAGTGTGTTGGCCAGAGGTACGCTTTGAACCATCTGGTCCTCTTCATCGCCATGTTGTCTGCGTTACTGGATTTCAAGAGGCATCGGACGGACGGCTGTGATGAATTGGTTTACAATCCCACCATATGTCCCAAGGACGGGTGCAGTGTTTTCCTCTCTAGGCGTTGCTCACGTTATCCCAACCTTTGAAACGCAATGACGTGTTGCATCATATGAGGACAAATTGTGGCTCCTCTTCATGTTTCTTTTTTCCATTTCCAATTGAACATGCTTTGTGGGTGTGTACATGTACGGCTAGGAGCTTTTTTTTTTTTTTCTTGATTGATGGATGGTGGATAATTGGAATATAAAAAAAGGGAGAATTGTGTGGTTAAATAAGTAGTATTAAATAATTTAATTTTGCGAGGAATTGTAGTTATTGTCGTCTATAAACCTACTCATATAATTTAATGATAACATTAATTTGATAATATAGACAAGGATAGGGCGTCCCAACTAACAACAACCCCAATCATGTCTGAAAAATTAAACATTTTACCTTAATATAAAAGTATATTGATAAAACTCAATATAAACTTCTGTTTCGGCTGCATGTATTTGTAATACAATAATTGCATCATGTGCGGAAATGTCATTTATTGGTATGCAGGCATGATCTCCGTTATCATATTATTTTCAATCAAGTAAACGCCATCTAATAAAAGAGAATGACAACCGATGTTTTTTTGGTTTGTTTGAACAATACGACAACTTTTGAGCCACTATTTTTTGACCTGAACCAAAATAGAAGAAATTGTAAATTATTCGGATTTTCCGTTATTTCTAGTTCAAGTCCAGCTCAGAAGAATTTGTGTTTCCATTTTTCAGATGGTGGGGACCACAGAAAAAGGATTGACTCTGAAGTTAAAGTTGACTCACTTTTAGTGTTTTGTGCAGTTTCTCGAATGAGAATACGTAACCTTGAAGACCAACATCCATGCATACATGTACTTTCTCAGCTTCAACAAACTTCAGTATGGCGTATCATATAAAGTACTGAAATTAAAAATTAAAAAAAAAACTTGAAACATAATTTGAGGATTTTCTTTCATTAAGTATCTATCACCAAGTCTAACCTTTTCTTCTTTTTTCACTTCATATTTTCATTATTATAATCCAATCAATTTTTAAATTTTATGCTTCAAAACTGCTTTGCTTGAAATTTAGGTAATTGAATACATTATTATATTTCCTTTTTATTAGCTGTAGAATTTACTTTCAATGCTATGTTCATAATGTTTACTTTTATAAGATAAACACAAAATAGTAGCTGATTTAAATGTATACACGTTTACAATTTAATATTATCCAATTTAATACAACTAGTAATATTATCCAATTTCACTTGCAAAATGTTTTATCAACAAGCACGAGTTGCCTATTGTTTATTAACTCAATAATTTTTATAATTTTTTTTCATACACTCCTTAAAAAATTAGTTCTTTGTTAGGAATGAGTCATAAAGAATTCATTGAAGATTTTCGGCTTATGGATCGACAAAGAAATGAGTACTTTGAAATGAAGTGTGTTTCTATGAAGAGAAAAGATTTACATAAGCATTTTCAAAAAATGTCTGAAAAATATTATGTGCTTAATAGCTTTAATGATGTCAATATTTGGTACATATTTATTGTTTCCCTTCTTGAAGAATTGTAGCCTGAATTACAAAGAACAATTAATTATCTTCATAGAGACGTGTTTGAAACCTCTCTCAAAGAAATCTACCAATTAGCCTTTGATGATGCTGGACAAATTATGTAAACAATATAAGTTCTTCAAAACTATGCTAAAAGGTCGACCTTAACTCAAATAAACATGCAAAAAGTCGTACTTGAAAATCAAATGCAAAAACATTGAGAAATGCGCATGAATACAAAAAAGAGAAACACTTCGGAAGAAAATTGTTAAGAATTCACCTTTTCAGCAGAAGGAAAAATAAGAGAATAAGATTTTTTAAGCAATATGCTTCTAAAATTAGAAAGTCAAACTGGTGTTACTTTTGCAGACAACCAGCTTATTATGCAAAAAGATGCCCTAAAAATTCCAAAAAGGATATGAAAATTCTATAAGATGACGAGGACATCGAGTATCCTTTTAAAGAACATTTTAGTGAAGATGAAGAGACTTTGTTTGCACTATCTAATTGTAAATCTATTAATGATGAAGCTCTTGATGAAGAAGATGATGAACCATTGTACATGATGAAATAGTATTTTTTTGTCAAGCTAGACTCTCGGAAACCAGTAGTAACACAATCATACCTCAAAATCCAGTTGCTTCTAGAGAAGTATCAAAGATCAATCCCAACTATTAGTTATATAGATATAGGATCTTGTAGAAGTGTAATGAAACCCATATTCTTCCTACAGATGAATGGAAACCTTACAAGGAATAATTTACCGTAGCTGATGACAAATCGTTCAAGACAAACCTTATTATGCAAAGAAGGATTGGGATAAAGTTCTTCCCAAGTCGTATCATTTGGACAAACTATTAGGAAGCAATCTTCCTGTTCTTAACATACTTATTGGGATAAATGTCTATTGTTAAAAAGAAAAGTAACAGATCTTACCAACAAAGGGATTTGTTACAAACAAGATATTCATGAGTACAATTAAGACCACAACATCTTCAAGTTGCAAGATATTCGTACTAGTTATTAAGATATTAGAGATCAAGTTTTATAGTATTGTCTAGAAAGTCATGACCAATTCAATCATTCATATCCATTATGACAAAATTCAGAATTTTATATTCAGTTGTCATTAAAAAAGAATGAGGACATTAATCCAACAAAGCCTACTCATCTGGGAATAAATCCATATGATTTAAAGATGGCACAAAAGGAGTGTGCTATAGTTTTGAAGCAAGGATTACTCAAGCCGACAAAATCATACTGAACATGTCATGCTTTTTATGTAGAAAAAAGAGAAGAAAAGATTAGAGGGAAAAAAAAGATTAGTTATTGATTACAAGCCTCTAAATAAATTTCTTTAAAATGACAAGTTTTCTCTGTCTAAGATAAATACGCAGGTTTTATTTCTGAAAGAGGCAAAAATATTCTCAAAGTTTGATTTAAAATATGGATTTGGGCAATTGTGTATTGACTAAAGATTCAACATAAGACATCATCTTGCATTTCTAATAATCAGTATCAGTGGATAGTCATAGCATTTAGGCTAAAATTTGCCCCATCATTGTTTTAAAGAGCTATAACAAAGATCTATAATGGTATCCTATTAAGTGCTTTAATTTATATTGATGATATCTTGCTTTATTCTCAAACTCAACATGAGAAATCCTACGCCTAGATACTACTAGACTATCTCAGACCCAAGTCTCCTCTTTTTAGGATGCCTAAGACCTAAGTGATGATATTTTTCATCATTGATAAAGAGGAGCTAAATAAATTTTTGAAAACTTTAAATACAAAAGAAGCAAGCCCCAGTAAAAGATGAAAAAGAATAAGTGATGATAGTGGCAATATGAGTGGAGGAGCTTCCCGTCAAATCTGCAATCATGGAAAGAATCTATCCAATGAGGATGATAACTAAGATTCCTCTCATTATTATTGATGGTTTCCCTATCTAAAATTGTTTATTTTTGTAACGTGACATCATTTTTATCCGTTTATTAAGCGATGTGACACTATTCTTATCTAAAATACTTGATGTGATATAATTATTATCCAAAATAGTTGATATGATGTTGTTCTTATTCATTTAAATGTGATGTGACTTTGTATTTATCTAGAAATATATGTGATTTTATAATCTCTTTTGCCTATATAAGCAAAGTATCTATTCCATTTTAACCAAGTTCTAATTCAAGCTAGTTTTAAAGCTACTTTTTGATCCAATAAAAGTTATGTGTTTCTATATAGCTTATCTCTAAAAATCTCTCTAATTCTTGAAAACTTGAATCTTTAATAAGTTTACTTTTGTCACATAGAGATGTAAATATATTCTACACTTGCTTTTGTATAAGGATCCTAGGCATAAGAAAATATTAAATTTATGATCCTATTTAAGTTTTAAGTGATATGAGGAGAATTGGTCAGCATAGATCCCTAAGAGGCAGGTCTTGAGAGTTGAGATTGTTGAGAGAAGGAATGCTTGTGTCTTGGATACCATAGTTGAGATCTTAGGTACAATCATCTTTGTTTATCTTAGAACCCTTACAGAGGTTTCAAATAAAATTTGATTTAATAATACAAATATATTTAAAATAAATATTATTTATATATTATTTATTTTAACAAAATAAAATATTTTTATTGATAATTTAGTGTTAAATATTATATAAGAGATTAAAATAAATATAATTGATTAAAAATAATTTATCCTTAAATAATTTTCATCAGTAATGAAAATATAATTATATTGACACTAATAACTAAATATGTTTTTATTTTTATTTGAAATAAAAACTAAAATAAAATAAAAATAAAAGTGGAATCAAGCTCCTTTTAGTTATAATTATTAAAATAGTATAATTGCTTATGAAATTAAGTTTTTATTCCCCTTATAATTACTAGTATTAATGTGACTCATCTTATAAGTATGGTTCTTTAACAAATTAGTAATTTGATATGACAAAATATTTATAAAGTAAAACTATTTTAAAAACCAACTTAAACCCTAATTTAATTAAATGAAGAATCTTTTGCTATCTGATCAACCAATTCCTTGACGCTCGGATTATTATTCAGCAATCAAGAGAACTGGAAAAATACAAAAAGGAGTAGTGTGAATAATTCAGTCGCCGAAACTCTTATACTACAAAAAGCCAACAAGGAGCGCAATGCAAAAAACATAGATCAAAAATT
Organism: Erythroxylum areolatum; assembly: GCA_024520975.1. Taxonomy (NCBI): domain Eukaryota; kingdom Viridiplantae; phylum Streptophyta; class Magnoliopsida; order Malpighiales; family Erythroxylaceae; genus Erythroxylum; species Erythroxylum areolatum. Next base: position 51,844,921 of record JANIJH010000002.1, read on the forward strand.
GAAAATATTATATTTTACCTTTTCTCTTCGCTGTCGTCAGTTTAGAAGAAAATACTCGAAGGGATGAACATGAAGCAGTATAATACGTTTATCAAGTGAGAACTAATCGACACGCAAATTTGAACAATGGTGATTTTTGGAACATCGTTACAAAGGAGGCAATAGAAAATTCAAAGCAACCATCCCATCAGCACTAGTTTCCTTTGGGAAGCATGTTGGCCCTAAAGCCACGTGCACGTACGGTTAGTCATTAAATATTATGTGACATGCTTTATGTGGGCTACAAATAGTCGAATACAGAGTAGCTTTTTGGTGGTCCAGGATGCTAGAATTATTTTTAAAGATTAAATATTTTATGTTATTTTAATTTTAAAATATCTAAAATAGTTATTTAAATTAGAATTTTTTATTTAATTTTAAATTATTTTAAATAGATAATTTGATTTCAATATTATTTAAAAATAATAAAAACTCAATTTCAATCATGAATATATCATTTCTGATATATACACAATTATAAAGTTCTTGACCCCACTTTAAGTTTTAAACCCAGGTGAAAGCGGATCACCATTTCCTCAATTATTCAAATTACTTAATAATCAATATTAGACTTTTTTTTCTCCAAAACTTCTTCTTTTAGTGTAGAAGATAATTTGACATTCATTGCCCCCTTGTATCTTAGGCTAAATTGATTGGTTGAAGTTTTAATGACATAATTATTAATAGAAATTCTTTATTTTATACATTTTCAGATATATATAATAAAATCTATGAGATAAATATATATTATAAGTAAAATTATGTTGAGATCATAATTATAAAATTTATATTATGTTTATGTGTTATCTCTAAATTGTTATTATTCATTCTTCTATTAAGACTAACTAATACATGTTATGCTTATTTCTTATAAAGGAAGTAATTAATATTATATACTAAAATATAGAGATACTTAAATAAACATGTGAATGCTTATTATAGAATAAATTCACTAAATTGACCTGATTATGAGGATTCAAAATAAAGTATTACTTATCTATCTGTGAAATTTCTCATTATGATAGTTGCATAATTGGACATTTGACTTCAAATTACCAGAATATCTCATATGAAAATTACTATATTTTGATATTATTTATAAATCATTTTATTTTGGGTAGCTTAGTTGGTGGTATTTCAATATAGTTAAATAAAGTAATAAAAGGTTCGTCACTCTAAAGTAATAATGGATAATTTTTTACCATTTTTTTTGTAAGTAATGACCTAAGGAAATCTTTAGCTTGAATAAGTTGATATTTGAGAAGTGTTTCAAATGACAATTATAAGTCAATTATTAACATTTATAATATCTGAGTGATCATGACATATTGTCAAACGTCAATTTTAACCTATAATTATAAATTGTTTAATTGAAGAATTAGATAAATTAGGAGTTTTAATTAATTAATTAATAATTATGATTAAATAATTATTGTCAATATATTAAGAATCTAATAGTTCACGTAAAAGAGAAATATTAATTTAAATTAAGTTAGACTTTGATTAAACTTAAACTTTAATTATGATTAATTAGTTAATTTTAATAAAAAAGAAACTTTAATGTTTTTTTAAACTCTTGTCTTTTTCTCTACTTTGTAGATATCATTAAAGACTAAACACGCAGATAGTGTGAGAATTTTTTTTTATAAGAATTCAAAGCAGGTACAATTTAATTCTTTATTGATGATCCATATTTTCTAAATTATTAAATTAAGGAGATTAGATTAAAAAATTATAAAAACTTATTTTCTTGTTGCGCTCATTATTCAATCACAATTAGTTTCTCAATAGGTTATCGTTACAATTTTCTTTTACATGGCTTGATGAGAAATTATTTTATTGCAAATACAATTCCTAAAAAAACTCTTAATAGTGAAATTTTAATATCTATTTGGTGATACCAAACTACATTGGCCATGTAATGACAGTCCGTGGGTTGTAGACGAGACGCCAAGTTGAACCACATTCTTCATGTGGACATTATTTTTGTACACAAACCGTGAAAAGATTCCAGTCAAATAAGGCGCAACAAAAATATATATCTTTTATTTAAAACTTAAATTTGACGCGAAGTTTGGAATTATTATTAATATCCGTTTCAGAGCAAATTAAATTACCAGCGCCAAAAGAGTAGAAAAATAGTGAGAATCTTACGTACATTCATCCCTTGTGCATGGGTGCCACTCGTATTGATTGGAGATTATTGCGCCAACCGATTACAATGTCTCTGCTCGAGAAGATAAATAGCACGTTGATTGGCAGGGAGCCCTCAGCTGCAGACCGTATGCTTCATACTTTTGGGATTTGGCCATTGGTTCAGTTTTGTTTGCAGGAAAAGTGATACATAATACGTGCATTCTCATCCTAATGGTCAATCTCTTGCATTTCCAACGCCACCTATCCATCTTCTGCTCACATTTACTACGAATCTGTGCCATTCTCGGGCATAGCAAGTTAACACATTACTGTTTCTTTCACAACCTACTCTTTTATATGTATGTATTTAGCAAGCTCTGTCGTTAGAATCCTGAGATAACGCAACCATCGTACATGATAAACAACTATTCATGTGTGTTGTCACTCTAGCCGCATTTTATAAATATTTGCTTGATCAATACTATGAAATTTGAAGTTCTTACTTGTCTTCATAGATAGAAATGAGTAAAAATAAGGTGCAGTTAAAGTAGAAAATTGATAAATTGAAATTATTTATAGAAAACACCCCTTGTGGGGGTTGAACATACCCACATCTGTGGTGGAAACGGTCATATGTGTATCAGTGTATATTATTTTAACTATGTAAGAGTTAAAGGATGTTGCTTCACTCGTATTGATATACCATGTACTATGACCTTAATCCATAGTCAATCCTATTTTCGACCTGAGCAATTGACAATTGATTCCAAAATTTCCATTATTTCGTATCCGTAACAGTGCAAAAAGAAGGTCCAACTTTAAGTTGTTTAAGAATAATGGCATTGAGTTTCTTGATCCTTTGCCTTAGGATTAGTTAGTTCTACTTCTAGATGGGGACAAGGGAAGAGATACAACTCAGTAGTAGAGTGTCACTTTGATGTGGTGGAAGTCATCAGTTCGAGCCTAATTATCCCTAAACTCAAAGTGAGTTTTTCTATTTTAACTTGCTCCCTCTGTAGCACTCAACTTTCATAGTGCATATCCCCGAACATATTGACGATATTCGAGAACATATTCTACGAGGATGGTATGCTAGAATAGTCAGTCAATCAAGCTCATTACAATTTTTTTTCTTATATATCACATGCATATACGGAAAATCAATAATCAAGTTTGACCCATTTTATTCATAAACATTTTCAAACACAAGAGTTACAACTATTATACATATCATCAGCAATTCAATAGCCACTTGAGCTTATTACAGATACAAAACATTTGTAGTCATAATGTAATTACATTACAAGATCATTCACAAACACATTGTACAATACTTGTGAATACACATTTTGAAATAAAATAATGAAATATATAAACAGACGTGAACTGATCCCGACCTCTATCGGTTATTCGAATGCAGTGGCCAGACTCCTATTCGTCTAATTGGAGTTCTTTTCTATGCTTGAAAAATAATGTTATAATTTTGGAGTGAGTTTTACGAACCCAGTGAGTGGACCATCCTTGATGACTCACTCAATCACATAACACATCAATTCATATACTCACAAAATTCACATCACTTCATCAATTCAACATGTTGAGTCACATACATTTCATATTCACTTAAATCATATTTCACATTTAGAAATCATTTAAACTGTTTATTTCAACCATTTAAATCATACATATCAAATGCATATACAATGTTCATGAGACTCACTTTAAATTATTATTATTGTGACTGAGTGCCTATAACTATTCCGTATCTATTGTGGATATCAACTCATTAATAACTGTCCCTTATCCGTTGGGAATACAAGGCTCATTATACATAGTGAGCCAGAGGCTCTTATCACATTATAAGCTTTAAACTCTTTTACACTTTTTGAACTTTAAGTTTTTTCGGTGGCTACTCCAGTCACAACAACCTTTATGTTGTCATGCATGAATGTAATGAAATGCATCACATTCACATATATCCGATCAGTCACTTGATTTCAATTTCACATTCACATTAACATTTTGACATTCACATTCACATTCACATTTATCATTTGACCTTAGTCCGACATTCAACAATAATGTTGAGTATCACTTATTCATTCAAATTCACATTTAAGGAGCACTTACAATGATTTTTACATGCATCCAATGCCTTGGACATTTATTGCCCCGAATCAACACATTCACATCAATCATATCAGCAGTAATTCAATACAGGAATTTAAAACAAAACAAATAATGAAAATAAGATCATTTAGGTCGACTCACAATATGCTCAAGATTAGCTTTAGTTTCCATGATCCGAAAACGTCCGGATGCAGACGTTTTATCATGTATATCAGCATCATGCAATACATATATTGCACACTCTTATGAATACTCAATCACATACATATGTATATATGTTGTGTATAATACATGCTTAATGACAATCTTAGGTATATTACCTAAATTTACATCTTATGTTCATTCTCATTTCATAAATCATATGCGTCTAATTGAACTTAGGTTTATATTTCATTTTTACATGATCATTCTAAGCTCACCATTCAATCCTTATCCTTTGTATGTGTCTGGCTTAGTCTGAGGCTTACACCTCAAGAACACTTGGTTATTTTAATATCATAAATCAATTTCTCGTCATTTCTTTCCTAACATTATACGCTTTCATAATGCCCAATTCTCATTCACATTTACTTAATACATATTACTCAACTCCTTTGAATCATAACTACAATCGTGTGAACATTTACTCATGTCTTTTGTACTTTGATATCAACAATTCATTCACTAAGTTATAACCTCCATTATCACTTCATACATATCACACATTTAGTCACTTAATCCAAACATCATTCTAGGTTCAATTCAAGCTCCATTCAAGCCTGAATTAAGTCCAAAAGGCCAATGAATGTCCATTGGGCGGACTTCATGTTCATTGGGCAGACCTTCTCAAATTTTCCATTTTTCCAGGTCCACTCGTGTCCGTTTGAAGGGGCATCATGTCCGCTGGGCGGACTTTCACAGGTCACTTACAGAAATGTGAAATTTAACCCTTTAGACAACAAAATATCTCCTTGATGTCTTCATAGAAGTTGTAAAACTCGAAGTTCTCTTCCAAAGCATACTTAAATGACCTTAATTCGACCTCCACAAAAAAAGTTATGCCTCTTGCCCCAAAATGTATCTAATTGCATGCAGATTTCTAACTCTTTACTTACTACATTCAACACCTTATATTGGTCTATCATTTCTAGTTTAATTATTCATCATTGCAGAACATTCTTAGCTCCATTTCAAACGGATGAACAAATTATAGTCCATGATTGATCATGAACACTAAAAACAGAACATATACATATATGCATTCATCATCAACTTTCTACATATGTTCAACTTTATTTCCACTTTGATTTCACGTCTAACTATCACCTTAATTCTTCCCATTTCAAGACACCACATCACTTCCTTTCTTTAACTCTAGACTCATTTTAGTTCATCTCCAAAACACCCAAAGAAATCCACATTAATATGCCAAGAAAATAAAACATAAAACCTATTATCTATAAAATCTTTCTGCATTTTTTCGTAGATCATCTTTAATGATCTTTCTATTTTAAACTTATTTCTACAACAACTTATGAAATATTGATCATCATAAACATGAAAACAAGACATTAATGTTTTCATATATATATATATATATATATATATATATATATTCCATAATCTATTACCCATCAAAACACAAAAGCAAGACATGGATATGTTCATTATTCACCCATGTTACACAAAAGGAGAAACTAGTGTGGTATGAAGAGGAAGGTGGTAAACAACAGTTTCTAATAATATTTTCCTAACAAAAATAACACAATAGTTGAATGTGAACAAAAATGGACGTGCTTTAAGTAAAACAGAACTAATGCAAAGAGCACATTATATATAGATTTATTAAATTTGTATAAAGATTATCATTGTACCTCCTAAAACACCAGTAACAACTGTACTTGCTATTTGACTACCTAATACATTTTCCTTCAATAGTGGAGTTTGATTTTCTTTAAGATGAAAGAATTTCTGCCATTGGCCTTTATAACTTCACTCTTCATACCACACTGGTTTCTCTTTAAAACCACAGGTAGAATTCTATGTTGATTGCACATGATCCATTGTCTTCTAAGGTAGTTTCAGTAGTTATACCAAAGCAAGAACATATATAACAACTTGATATCTTCACAATAGATATACAAACTATATTTCTAACATCATCACTTAGAACGAATCTTCTACCAAATGAAATCCACTCTACTAGAAAAGCACCTATTCCTTTGTTCTAAACCAGAACTTCTAATCTTTTTGTAAAGAGGGAATCTTTTATAAAGCATTATTATACTAATAGTTGTAGAAGCAAGATAAAAAACTAAATGGAAAGTAACAGTTCTAGCAGTTCAATTAAAATCATAAACAAAAACACAGGAAAAAAAACATAAACATGTTTTACAAAGAAGGTAGAACATAAAAAAATTGAGATAGAAACGAAATTCTGATCCAATTAACCTTTTGCAAAATGAAATTCATTCTCCTACCACAAAGAACACACACTAATAACACCTCTTCTTTCCTTCTAATTGAGAACTTTGATGTGTTTGTAAAGAAAAGCCTTTCTGTAAAGGATTATGATCCCTTATATAATAGGATATATAGGCTACATATAAAAGGTGCTAAATTTTGATACTAAAAACCTTCTCTTATCTAAAACTATTGATATGACATGATTATATGAGTTAAAATTAAAACCTTGGTTAAAATACTGACCAAATAGAGATGATAGAAATAAGATAAAATATATCAAAAGAAAATATATAATAGATAATTCATCATCTTTTTAAATCAGTAAACTTATTTGCAATCAACATAATTACACCTAGAGTAGATAGATTATAGGGCAAAAGGGGACCTATATTGCATTCCTCTATGCCGTAAGTTTTGCACAACAACTTGTGAAAGAAATTGTTGTAACCTATTGACCTCAAATATATATGCATGCTTGTGCAAACCAATTTTTGTGCTTCATATAATTGATGCTTATAATTACAATTTTCAATTCAAATATTATCTTCTCATACTTAAAAAAATAAATATCTATACCTGAATATAATTGGAGCATTGTTGGAAAGAATGCACCTCAACTTTGCAACTTCCGCTGCCGGTTTCCACCTCGACACCACCGTCTTATGTCATCTCTCCAGTAAGCTAGTCACGCTCCATGTGTTTGTGTACATTGGGAGGATGGGAAGTACTTCTAGAGTCAGTGGTGGGAAGCTCCTTGGTTGGGTTCGGGTTAATGTTAATTTAGAGAACGTTGAACCTAGGTCCATGGTGTTTCAAAATGAGTGGTTAAAGCTTGGGAGGCAATAGGGTAAACCGATGGGTCGGTTGCATCTCGTGGTACGATATGAACCGGACTCTCATTTTGTCTTTCAATTCGGTGGTGTGGCCTGGTTATCTAAAAGCATGAAATGAATGAAAAAGTTGTGGAGAAGCATTAAATGCTTTATTTTAACCGAGACATTATCTGTAAGCATTAAATGAATGAAAAGGCTTTTGTAAGTATTAAATGAATGTCAAGGCTTTTGAGAAGCATTAAATGTTTTATGAAAAGCTTTGACATTTTTAAGCGGGAATTGGGATGATAAGAATTGAGTTTTAAGTAATTAAGTAGATTCTACGTAGAAAAGTTAACACCATAAGGCAACTTGAATATCATCGAGGCAATGTCTCATATCCTTGCAAAAGAATATATAACATCTATTTTCTTCTAGTTCTTCAGGGTGAATGATTGAGTTAGAGCAATAGCCAAGGTGTTTTGATGATTAACGACATTTCCTTAAGCTTTGACCATACGAAGTACTTTGATATGCACATTTGAAAGCATATATCATAAAGATATCCACTTCAATTCTTTCTGCTTTAAACCTAACTCTCATTTGTATCGGCTGATCTAAGATTGAGAAACTAAAAATCTCCGCTTTGCTTACACTAAAAAGGACTAAAATTCTTCCAATAGGATGACTTCAGTGATTAGTAATTAAACTCTATTGTGTTGACAAACTATTAGGTATATTGTAGTTATCTGACCTCATTATGGATTCCAAAATGCCTACTATAGTAGACTTATTTTGCAATATAAAATCCTTAAGCAGTAGCTTCCTTTAGGGGGAATTAGCTCGCCTAATGTTCCATGCGATGATCTTTATGTATCCTGAATAGAAGAAGAAGACTTCTTCTCTCAATTCGATTTTTTTCTAGACACTAATTTGAAGTTTTCATTGATCTTCGGGATTAAAAGTTATTTGTATTAATTTCCTTAATTAAATTATCTTCTTCATAAAAATTGTCTTTTACTTTTCATATTTAAACCCTTTTCATGTAGTTAAATTCAAGAATTAATAATTAAAACCTATATTAATAAATTGATCATTTAATTAGTACATAAAATAATTGATTGATTATTTAGTTAATATTTAGGACCGAAAAAAAACAAAAAGCTCTTTTACATAACACTACTTTAAAAATATTATAAGAAAAAGTGATCATCAAATTAAATATGGGTTATATATATAAAAACAAATATCAAATTTTGTATGACTTTCATTACTGAAATAAATAAGAGGGTTTTGTCTAAAACCATTCTATATTATCAACTAAAGTTTGTATCCTGAATCAAGCTTTTAGGAAGTTTCATCGACCTTTGCGATCACTTGAACCAAATATAAACAACCATTTTTTAGTTGACTAAATTACTTTGAAATGTACAAAAATTAACGGGCAGAAGCAAAACGGAGATGAAAATGACAAAGGGCAGATAATAAGGTTGTTATGTTATATAAAAAACAAATGACAGATAATATGAATCTTACTTGCCACTGTCATAGGCCTAACTAAAGGATGCAACTTTCCGTCGAAAGACGAACATGTGGTGGTGAGACCAAGAACAGAAACTCTTCTGTATCAGTTTCATCGTCATTGCTCAAATCAATATATCGAAAGTGATGGTTTGATCGACGTGCTTTTGTTTCTACCGTGACATGGTAATAGTTGAAGTACGAAAGTACGCTAATATCGTAATCATCATCTACGACGGAAAGTGCCTACTCTCCTTGCGTAAGACTAAGACCAAGAAAAGAAAAAGAGAAACCAAGTTTGAATTGTATTGTCATTACCTCTGTTTCATTTGATTTGAGAGGCACATGCACACGGGACCAACTAGCAGGTAACTGATTGGTAGTTACTGCAGAACAAGGAAATAGGTGTGTCCCCTATTAACTGCTTAAATCTTAACAGCTAACAAACAAGCTGTCGCTGCAGCCTTGGGGCTACTATGTTCCTTTTCACTTCGGACGAGTTCAAATTGCCTTCTTTCTATTTTATATGTCACGCCTGATCCATTAATTTATTTTTAATTAAATATAGTTTATATTTTCCATTTTTTATCTTGTATAGTGGCAAAGTCACATATAAGTTAGAGGATAATTTAGGAAAATAATGCATATTCATTCACTAATTTACACATTTAGGGTAGTCAAAATTTAGGTTGCATAGTAAAAATGAACCATTAAAGTTTGAAAGTATTAAGCACTCTAAAAGGATATAGACATCAAAACTATTTTTACCAGAATCTAACATGTGATTCATCCTAGTGATCATGCCTGCTTTATATTTATTAAACATATGTTTTAAAATTAAGGTGCATTATAAATTATTTTAAATAAATGCATTTTAAAAATTATCACATAAATTTATTTATATCTTTTCACCTTTTAGTTTAATAATTTATAAACGATTAATAGTTTAAGATGCAACATAAATTATATTCTTTTTTAATATACAATAATTATGCATAACTTAGTTCTACATTTTAATAAATGTATTTAAAATTAAGACATAATATTAATTCTTATAATTATATTTATGAAATCAACAAATTTTTAATATTTTCTTAGTTTTAAATAAATAGACATATAAATTTAAGCTACAAACCAAATTATGTTCATTTTTAACACAATAACTATGTCTACATGTACATATATACAGTTATTTTCATCATGTTTTGACATATGTCACACATTGATAAGAATAACTCATATATTATATTTATTTAGAATTATTTTTTATATAAAATCAAGACTAAGTATGAATTATTCTAATGAAAAGTATTCACAAAATGAAGATATAAAATCAGTCTATCTGTTGGACCCCGAACGTTTCATAGAAGTTAGAACTATTTGAATGAGAAATTTTGGTGATTAGTCATGAGTAAAAACAAATGATGAAAATTCTTGAACCAAGAAATGATATGCAAGGGTAAAGTAGCGAATAAGAAATGTGGATAGATTCAAGTTTTGCTTTGGTGTTTCTGGTGGATAAAAGATTTTGAAGTGAGAAAAATTAAGGTGAAAGTTAGAAGTAGAAT
>JANIJH010000002.1:51855671-51890734 GCA_024520975.1 Erythroxylum areolatum
AGTTTTGAAAGCGCATATGAAATATTGTATGCTCATGAAACTCAAGTTTTCAAGAAGTGCCATTTTGGGCAACACAGCTTTACAAGTTTTGAAATATATGTGTTATGTGGGTTTGTGAGCTCTTTTAAGAACTCCCTCAAGTTTACGACTACAGAGGAACATTATATGGGAATGTATAGTGCGTCATGTTTTGGATCCACCCAAACCATTTTGATGTGTTTATGTGCTCATGAGATGTTTGATCAAGTTTGATGCATTCATGTTATGTGATTTGTGGATTTTGGCTAAAAGCCTAGGAAGCATGTACTTTATGAACTCACTGAAAATTTATTATTACAAGTAAAATGGTTTCAAAAGTTTTTGCTTATCTTTTTATTATAAACTGTTACCTACGAGCTTTCAAGCTCACCCACTTCTTGTCCCTACCTCTAAGTGATGAGCAAGAGATGGAGTGAAAGAGAGTCAAGGCATTACTCCAAATTTGCTTATTTGTATTTGACGTTTTCAGATTATGTTGTAAGGTGGCTTGAAAGGCCATTATAGCTTTGTAAAACCCTTTTGTTTTGAGAGTATTGAAATGTAAATGATGAAAATTATTTGTATGTAATGTAATAAAGAGTATGATGAAGTAAAGATATGAGAGCCTTATGATATTTCCGCAAGAGCTGAACTTCACTTTCAGAAATAGGATCCAACATTAGAGCTATAAGTTTATTTTGATGTTTGCTTGTCATAGGCATGCCACCCTTGTGGAATGATCTCTAATAAGGGTTTTTAGAAATAACCCTATCGAATAATACGCTCAGGCTTCATGATTAGTTTCGTGATTTCACAAGAGTTGGGTTCCGATAACGGTGCCCAACACTATCATTTTAAAGAAATGAATTGATAAAATCAAAGATATAACATAAGTATTTTTAAATGAATACTTTTATATAATCAAAGTATACTTAAAATATACATTGAATTTAAAATTTGACTAAATATTAACGAAGAATTCTAATATATATCACTAAAAAGTACATAATAGTAAATACAAGATACATGTATTAAAATAAGATTCATAATACAATAGACATAAGGTAATGTCATATCGTATATATGTATGTGAATGCATTCAAGTAATATGTACATATTTTTGTTTGTATAGTGAGTTTTAAACTTTCATAATTTTACGCTACATAACACATTACAAGCATATCAAAAATGAAATAATTAATCTTAATAATTAGGGAGAAAAACTCTTCATAAAAGAATTTTCAAACTATAACTACCTTCAACTAGTGCAACAAAAGTGAAATGTAAAAACAATTGTAATATTAATAAAACTAATAACCAAAAACAAAGAATAAAAGGAGTATTGGTATTAATATGCAAATTCATGTTTCTATGTGCCTATATTTATAATGATATATTTTAGGATAATATTTAAATTTTTTATGCAATACAATAGACAAGTTGAGGTATGAAGATTTTTTTTCATTTATATTTATTGAATATTGGAGTTGTCCTCAAATATAATTTAACTGTTATCAATATTAGACACAATATAAAAGGAAAATAAGATGATAGATATACAAATATAAGCCAATTGCTTCAAGCTTTATGGTTTTGGCGTTTATCAAATGGATACTTATGTTTTAAAAAAATGTTACATATTGATAATGAAAATTTATAAAACTCTACTGTTCTAATGTAAAACTAAAGAAAGTGAATTAATTGTTCTCTGCTACTAAAGTGACAATAGGAGTCAATCTTACGTAGAATGGATACAAGTACTGAGTCTAATCTTCTTATGCAAGAAACTTCCACAAAATTTAGGTCATACACTAATATGGACAAAGCTTATCTGGGACTCAACAATTCCACCATCAATCTTATTCGTACTATGGCTAGTAGTGCTCCAAAAACTCAACACCAAAGATAGGATAAAGTTTGATGTAGAATACGTGTGAATTGTGTAGAGAAGCATATGAAAGTCATAACTATCCATTCTTTGATTGCTATTACTCCAATAGGATATGGTTAACTCATTTGGATATATTTAGCATTCCTCCAATATCAGCAGATTGGCCATAATCCATTCACTAGGAAAATCCAAAGAATTTAAGCTCCAAATAGGATAAAAAGTTGTTCATTCTTAGGATGGGGACAATCATTCAGTTAATATAGATAATAAGGAACAATTTGATATTCAAATAAGAGTCACATAATTTCATCCTTTGTAAAAATAAATATCTTCTAGATGATTTAATGATTAGCATTTGCTTATGGCTAACAAGGCCATTCCAATGATATGTAGGTATAGTGTACTTTGACCCAATTAGTTCTAATGAAATGCATCAATTACTTTTAAATAAAAGTTAAGTTTTTGTTTGAATGAAATAAGAGTAAATTAAAATACCAATTACTTTTGAAGTACTGATAAAACACTCACACAATGATCAAAAGAGATTATCAATATGAACAAACATATAAATCAAAAAAATTTCTAAACTTTATTGTTCAGACCAATGAGCTTTCCTGGTCTTCATATATTGATGCACAAACACCTATACTTAGATTGATTAATTAATATATTTATCAAATAAACCACCTTTGGAATGCATTATGTTCTTTGAAATCTCATTAAAGGTTACCTTGATATTGGAAGGTTCATGTAAGTATATATCTAGACCCCAGTTTAATGATTAATATATGTGCCTAAGTCAACTTACATAAATGTTCCTTTGAATACATCTATATATGAATTAAAACCATAGATAAGTTATAGCTTATATATAATCAACATTAAGATTAACACTTATAAATCTCAAACATATAAACTTTTATTTAAAAAATTAAAACAAAGGATACAAATATGTATTAGAGTTCTATCCAATCTAGATACAAAAGTTAGTAGCCTATAATTTTCCTTAAAATACTAAAAAGAATAGTTGAAAGTATAGAAGAATAGTTTTATCTTTAAGAAAGTAATTCATTGATGAAAAAATATATACAACTTTTTCTAGGTCCAATAGTAGATAAGATACAATGGTTCAAGGCTTCCTAGTTATAATTAGATTAGTGTCATGCTCTAGTAGCCATATATACTTCATATTTATGAAGAGTTTAGGTGATATTCCTCTTGCTTATAAGTTAAGACTGGATTGGGGAATAATGGTTTGGTAAATATGTTCCTAGCTTTTTGCCTCCTTCCTGAAAAGTATATTATTCCTTTCTTTCCATAGATTGTATACTATTGCAGCCAAGCTAATTTTTGAGACTTTATAGTTTGTTTTATTTTCCATCCTAGTAGATGATCCCCATTCTATCAATTCATTCCATGTATACACTGCCTTTCATGTGCTGAGTATTTCTTGTAATCTTCTCTAAATATTGTGACTGTATCTGTAATTGACCATAATGTGGTCCATTATTTCAAGATGCTGAAAACATAGTTCATAGTGTTTTGAGGAAATGTTGAACTTAATTATGTTCTTTGTTCTTAACCTCCCAACTATCCCTAGCCATAGGATGGATGCCTGTGAGGGGTTGACATCATCATCCCAAAATAGGTTTCTCCACTTTACACTACTTGTTAGTCCCTATTGCTGAAAAGTTTTGAATGTTTTATAGGTAAAATATTTTTCTTCATTTGCATTCTAGTAAATTTGATCTTGGTTTGAATCATGGCAAGGTGGTAGGTTATTCATGATTATATCGACTCCTCTACTGCAGTGATAGGGCCATCTCCATTTATTGTTGCTTATGAGCTTAATCACCTTTGTACTATGATTGAGAATAAGTTTTAAATGTTGGATTTCACTACTCTACAGAAGGACCTCTATTATGCCAACTATCAAATCAAAATAGTGTTAATTCTCCATTCCAAATTCTGTGAATTACTAGGTTATGCATCCATTGTCTAGTTCCCAAGATTTGACTTAGGGTTCATGGTATGTTCTGTTTTGGTTTTATACTCCATATTGATTGACTTATTTTGTGAGTTGGTCTATTATTTAATTACCACAAGTACACGATGTAGTTGTAGCTAGTACCGATAAGTATAGGTCAATCCTATAAAGATAGTAATTATTAGTAATGACCTTTTTTCTATTATCTAGCCTACATATTGATTTTGATTTTTAATAAAAAAATAAAACTAAAGCAAGTAAAATAAAATAGGTAGCAATTAAGAACAAACAAATAAGGAAGCACTTAGAAATTTGTCATTATCGGAAATGAATGTCTAGGCTTCAAATCCTTATAAAACCTTAACAAATTAATTTCTTATTATGCATTATTTATTTATTTATTGAAATTTTGGAGATTCCTGTGGTATGCTAATAACTAACCTTGAGTCTACCGACAACTAATTCTAAAGTTTTCAATCGAATTACTTAAGTTAAAGTAGGATTGCTTTACCAATTTGTGAATCCCTCAATTAACATTCACCTTAATCCGGAAGATTTATGTCATCTTATTTCTAAGGTTGCAATCAACTCCTTCCAATTACTATAGACCTATTCATCAATAGAATTTCTCAATTTCTATATATGAAATCAAATTATGAAATAATATTCTCGGGTATATTAAAACATATATTAAACAAGTAATTAAATTGTAATATATTAATTTGTCTAATTGCATTAATAAAAGAATAAAAAACATATTAAAGTATTAACATAGGATTCATCTAACTTAAACACTAACAAGAAGTTTAGTTACAAGTTATTGAATACACAATCAAACATTAATAGAAAGAATAACAAATTGAAAACAACGAGATCATTAATCCATTAATCACAATGTAAAAAGACGAATATTCTATAATCACTATATAAAAAGATCAAATTGTCCTTTAATGAATTTAATTCATTAGCTTACCAAATTAAATTATGAAAATATTCCACGATCATCTTATCATCAAATTGACCATAAAATACTCTAATTATACTCAATACTTATTGATTGGATGCTTTAAAATTTTTCGAATGGGTTTAAAATCATCAATACCCATTAGTTTCCAAAAAGGTATTTTAGTCCTTAACTTTTGGAATTTCTGAAATAATCTATTTGGACTTGTTTGTGACCTAGTTCATTATCATTAAACCTTAATAACTATTCCGGACAATTCATTATTCAAGTAAAAATACTATTCACCAAACATACAAATTTATGTTCAATGAAAGGAAAAGTTTAGGGTTTTAAATTAACTCCATGCCTGATGACTTTCTATAGAAGATTTGAACAATTAACATAACATAACTCACTACTAACCATAAATTGGTTATTGTCTTCTGAGATTGAAAATAGCATCTACTGATCTCTAAACCTAAGCATAAGTTTACCTTATATAGAATTTATAAATGTCTACCTAATATTATATATCCTTTATTTTCCTTTTCCATTTCAAGGTTACAAAAATAGATGAGAATGTAAACCTATCAATTTTAATTAAAAAACATTCTATTTAATAACAAATAATGTTATGATGTAAACCTATAATGCAATATCATTATAATAAAAAACATAAAAAATCATATGAGAATGTAGACCTATCAATTATAAACTCCATTCGATTATTTGCCTTTTTTATTGATTTATTCCTTTATATTTTTGCTCTTATCAAGTTATTTATTTGTCTATTTTTATTAATTACATATCATCAATATGCTTATCTATTTTAATTCTTTGAGTAGTTAATAATATAATAGTGTTCTGAAGAATTCAGCTTTCTTATGGGATCAACATATTATTCACTTTTGTATTACTTATTAAAGATATGTGCACTTGCCTTATGTTATATGTAAATACAATATGATAGAGAAAACTTTAAGAATATGAATCACACAAAATTTTGGCATTATTATTAGGAAAGCAATTGGTGCTTATGAAACCCAACGGATATTAGTCTAGTCTTTTATTTCTTTGTTTATCTTTATATTCTTTATTTATATTTAGTTTTGTTATTTTACGTGCTTGTTTCATTTTGATTTAAGGTGTGAACTTAATATATAGCAAGAAGTGAACTCTCCATTTTTCTAAAAGATAACCTAGAGCTTAAGAAAATAATATGTCAAACTAAAAGAGAATGAACAAAGTAAGAAGCCTAAGATATACAACCTAATACAATGGAGGAGGAGCATAAAACTATGCTAGAACATATGGAACCATCTCTAATAGGGATGCAGTCCAACATAACAAGACCAAAAATCAATGTAAAGTACTTTGAGATAAAGTATAATGTGATTTAAATGTTACAATAGTATGTTTAGTTAATGGATTACTGGATAAATATTCTAATGTATATATTGCCAACTTTTTAAAGATTTATGACATCTTAAAAATTAATATAGGTATCAAAGACTCCATAAGGTTGAGGTTATGTTTATTGTTATGAGGGAAATCAAGCTAAATATGGTTAAAGGTATTACTTGTAGCCTCAATTGTGCCATAAGAAAACCTAGTAGAGATATTCTTATTATATTACTAAAGAATGCTAAGTCAAGGAATGACATCTCTACCTACCTATAATTTGATAATAGAACATCATATGAAACATGGGAGAGATTTAAAGATATGCTAAATAAGTTCCCACATTATGACTTACCAATTTGGACACAAGTTTAGACATTTTAAAATGGTTTATCCATTCTATAAAGTAGAAGCTTGATGTAGCAGGTAACACCTAATAGTAAGACTTTGCAACCTCCCTTAAACTTATTAAAGATATGGCTATGAATAATTATTAGTGGTAACCAGGAAGGATAAAATCAAATAAACCAATAAGTATCTATAGGGTGGATATAATGGCCACACTAATAGCTCAGGTAGAGGCTTTAATGAGAAAACATGATAAATTGCAAGTAAATTTGTAAGTTATGAGCTATGTATGGGAGGGCATCATAACAGTGATTGTAAAAATGGAAATCCTATCGTTGATCTTGTGGAGGTAGTCGACTATATAGGGAGTTTGTAGAGACAAAATAATCGCTACAATAGGGCATACTATATAGAGAATAGGAATCACCCACATTTCTCCTAGAGCAATCAAACAGCTTAGAGGTAACCTCCACCTAGATATCAATAACCTCAGTAAAAGGAAATGAAATAAATAAAGGATTTAATGATGAATTTTATATCAATATTAAGCTCAATTTTAGAATGTGGATGCTTTAGTTTAAAACTATGAAACTTAATTGGATATCCGTGTAAATAATTGAGTAAGAAAGCAGTCTACTTCAGATCCCAGAAAGAGAGAGAGTTCAACAATCCGAGAGGCGATCTTAAACAAAAAATATGAGTCAACTAACAAAGTTCATAGCTGAAAGACCTCCATGGATACTACTTAGTGACATAATGTCTAATATTAGAGAACATATGATGGAAATCAACATAATAAGTGAAGAAGATTCAACTGATGGCATGTATGAGGAAGAGGCATGGAAAATCTATTAAGGAAGAAGACTTAGAGATCACTTTAGATGAAGATGCCACTAATACCCTCTAAGACATATTACATATTTCTTGTAATATTGGTGTTACTTTTATAAATAAGGCATTAACAAACTTCTGAGATAGTACTAATCTAATGTCTTATATTATGATTAAGACATTGAGGCTGGGACAGTCAAAACCTACTAAAATGAGAAAATAACTAGTGGATAAATCAATTAGATATTTTAGAGGTATTAGAGAATAAGTTGAATAAAATTGACAAGTTTACTTTCCTAATTAATTTTTATATTTTTGACTTGGAAAAGTAAAATGAAGAATCTCTAATCATAAATAGGCCTTTCTTTGATGCATTTGGAGCAGTTATACATGCTAGGGAAAGTAAATTAATACTTAAGGTTAGAGATAAAGAGGTTCTCTTCTCAATCTTAAGTGAAAATAACTAGTTTATGGTTAATGATACCTCATCCCAGGCTAATCATTCTAGCCTAAGAAGGATTTTAGAAGATTATTTGGGTTGGAAAATTTAAGAAATAGTCTAAAGAAAGATTTTCAAGTCACTTTAGGGCACTAATCTTCAATCTTTTATAGGTTTCATGGTTTTTCTAGTTCTTAACACCAAATTTCCTTCCAAATCCATAAAATAAATAAGAACGTGAATTCTAAGGCATCTTTAAGAAAAAAAATGTTTAAGCCATACATAGATGATCAAGTTTCCAACAACCCCAAGCTACCACCAAAGAGTACCCATTATTATTATTCTCTAACCAAGTACAAACTCAAGGGTATGTATATCTGAGATTGAGACCCTTTGAATTAAATAAAAGTGTAAAGTAGCTGGTCATAGATGCAAATGACATAATGAAGGAGGTTAGGGGGTACATAATGAATATGGATTGGAACATGTTTTTCCAAGTAGTTGAGCAAGACCATAGAAAATTAATATTAGAAATGTTAACTATTTTTAAGGTGACTAAGCACACTAAATTGAATAAGGAGGATGGAATTAATTTAGATTTAAGGGAAGGAAAATATAAATGTAATTTAATGAATTTGGAGTTCAATGCAAGTTTTGTACACCAAAGTAAGTAAAGACGGAAGACTATAAAAAAAATGTTAAAATAGAATTAGTGATTAAGCTAATTGCCTATGTCCTTAGCATATTTTGGAATTTCTATTAGTCCAGATTATAAGAACCTTCTAAGTTTATTGAAACATAACTACAAAGATAATTTTAGGAGAAATATTTTCTAAACATTACTTAATCTAAATTCTCTATTTAACTATTTGCTTTGTTTTGTTCTTATTGAGTTATTCCTTTATCTAAATTTTATTTCGTTTTATTAATTATCCATCATCAATATAACAATTTGTTTAGTTTTTTTGACTTGTTAGCAGTAGGAAAGTGTTGTGAACCATTTGACTTTCTCGTAGGTCAACACTCTATTTATTTATATATTACTTATCATAAAAGGTATACTTGTCTTAAGTTGTAAGTAATTAAATTGTGGTAAAGAAAATATATATCTCCTTTTAAGTTTTATTTTAACTAATGAACAAGAAAAAATGAAGATAAAGGAGATCATGCTTGAAACCTTACAAAAGATGAATCAATTAAGGAATTTGAGGATAAGGCTATTACTTAAAGAAAGAATATGAAGTAGACAATATAAATGTTAGTACATTATGGAAACCTTTTGAGCGCATGATTATTATTTGAAATATTATGTAGATGAAAAAGTTGGTGTCATAGATAAGTTTTGACAGGTATCAACAAAAGAAGAAAAACAAAAGTCGACAAATATGAATAGACCATTTTGTCTTGATAGATAATGTGTAAAAGAATTGTACCTACTACCTAGTATATTGCATAGTACTAATAGATCATAAGCTTATAACCTTTCCAAATAAGGCATATGATTCCTACAAGAAGGAAGGCATCTAAAAATCCAACATTACTCGTCTTAAAGCTCTAAATGTAGAAATGATCATTATGTACTCAACGTAATGATTTTTTATATAGCTTTTAAGATTATCTAGTTTAATATTCCAAGTATTACGTATTTGATATGTAATTTAACTATCTATATGAATAATTATATTTATGTTTGTATAAAATATGGATCTAATTATTGTGATATGAATTTGATACTATCAATTTAATTATGTAATATGAATTTTCATAATACCATTACCATGTTATCTTTGACTTCAATTGAGAGTCCAAACCAGAAAATACAAATAATTATAAAACATTTTGAAGGAAAGATATCAATTTATAAGTTTCTTAAAAATAATTTCATAGATCTAGAATTAAATATTAGATACAATAAAAGAATACATAGTTTGGAGAAACCCATAAAAAGTGGTTTAGTTTTTATGGTTTAGAGTTGAAATACGATCTCTTAATTATATATGATATTAATTAGAAGTGGAGAAATTGCTTCATAAACACCCTTAAAATCCTTCTTTAAAGTTTGGAGTTCTAAAATGTTTTTCCTTATTTTTTGAAATTCGATTGTTAAGTTGTAGGTTTCTATGAGCGAAGCTACAGTTCCTCCAGCCTTTTTTAGATTATGCTTACTCCCCCCATATCCTTTCCTCTAGTTTCTTCTCCCAATTGTAATTGTCCCCCATTTTTCAATCCCTTCTTCTTGCTTCATTATTCAGTGAACTTCTTTCTCCCTTGTAAACTTTCCATTCTTTTATATGGTATGATTCTTTCAATCAACTCAAGCTTTTGTTCTCTACTCCTTGCTCCTCTAATTGTCCACTAGATCTTTTTATGTTATTATTCCTTCCTTTTTCTTTGGACCTTCAGTCTTATCTTGGGATTTTCTAGAGAAATTACTCAGGCTGACTTCCCTTTTCCTACAATTTTTGCTTGCCTTGTTTGGATTGATCTTTTAAATTCTTTCCTATAATCATGTTAACCTTTTCTACTTCTAGTAGTATATTGAGTTTTATACCTTCATCCAACATGTCATCTACTTAGAATCGTGAAGCTTTTTCCCCCTTTAATTTATGCCCCCTTACCATTAGCTAGCATTATCATAATCGGATCTATCCCTAACACCCTCACCATTATCCTCTTCTCTTTTCCCTATAAACATAATAAGGCTACTAGTCCCGAATCTATAACCACCAATCTCTCTTGGCACCAGTTTATAAGTTATTCTTCTCTTACTATTAAGTTCCATTTTTGTTGTCCCAAACTCTTAGGTGGAAGCTCTATAGTGGCTCCTCTAATAGAAGTTTTAAAGGATGGAGCTTCTAATTAGGAACTAACATCAGTTGGCTTTTTCTTAAGTAAGAGACCATCTTTCCCTTTAATAAATCCTTAGGCTCAATTTTATTGAAAGAATCTAAGTTTAAACAAAATCTTAATAAATGAGGAGAACCTTTTTCTCTTCAATTTCTAATGTACTTGAAACTTGACTTTGGAATTTCAATAATAAGCCTTGGTTCCTTCAAACATGGAAGCCATGTATACAACTTCAGGAGCTAAAACAAAACTAAGGGTTGAGTAGTAAGTTATATGGGCAAACCTATATGCATGGATGAGGCCATTACAGCGATGGAACTTGTCAGTTATATACTAACGATTTGCAAAACGTTAATGCGCAACTGAACTAGAATGTGCTAAATAAAAATTGCATAGATAATATCAATGAGTTGTTTCTTATATATTTGTGGTATATTGGACAATTGTTTTTGGATCACGTGGAATAGTTAAAAAAAGCAGAAGAAAGATACAAAAAAAGCAAATTATAGGTATAAGTTTCTAGTTTACCTTATGAGGTAGCAACTTTAATTAATCATTAGTAAAAGTTATATGGTTAGGTTGTTTTACATATGGTGAAAAGTTTATGATAATCTGGGTTTTTTTTGCCGTCATCAACAGGAATATTTGAGGTTGGCGTCAGTTCTGGTTTAATTTCTTCGAATCTTTTGTCAAGACACAGTCTAACTCTCGAAGAAGAAACAAGATTGTCTTTTTAAAATATAAAAAACCAAAGTATATGAGTAGAGATTAGTTTGGGGTGGAAGGAAAAAAAAATAAAAGAATCAAAGTATGGGGAAACACATAACAAATACAATAAATAATAGACAGTTATTTAATTTGCACACAAAAACTGACAAGAGATAAAAGTGACCATATAGATGAATTGGTGTATGTTAAAATATAGTTATATAAAATGCCCAGAAGTAAACATTATGAAGAAGTTTGAAGGGTGAGATGTAAAATACTAGTAATAATGAATCCTTAAGAAAAGGTCTATACTTAGTTATTGCGAAGTGTGTTTAGAATTCATGATTATGGTTTTTGGTGCAATCATCAGTAAGAAAATTAAAAGTTATCAGCAATTCTGGTTCATCATTAGCACACAATTCATTTGATATGTGAGGGGTGAAAACAAGGGAGAGTTGAAATCGTTTGATGAATATAATACAAAAAATGTTTGAATAAATAATGATAGGTACTTAAAATAGTTATAAATCTTATTTCTTCATTGTCATCTCCTTTTTTGCTTGAATTTGAGCCTCCCTCTAATTTAACGTCACCAGTTTGGTGGTAATAGATAATAGTGAATTATTGTCATCTATTCAATTGTTACATGTGAACAAGTTTGATATGAACGAGAAAGGTTTATGTTTTCAGTTCAACATGGACCTTATCAAGAGGAAGTTTGATACTCTTTTTACCAAAGAGAAAAGTGTAGATCATTAGTTTTATAATAAAGATGTCATAAAAAATAATCAAATGTATTTTCATTTGTAATAATTATAAAAATATAACCTGGTTGTAATACTGCATAACTTTAACTGCATTAAAGTTCAAGAGATTTTCGACTAGTTCACCAAAAATGGATGTTGTGATAGTTCCTGTGTTGTCAGTTAAATCAATACCATACCGGCATCTACATTTAGAAAGGAAAAGTAAATGAGAAAATGTACAGTTGAATAAATAAAGAATATTAGAAAATTGCATTTAGGATTGATATGAACAATCTTAAATTTAAGTTAATAGATAAGTATCTTGGGAATATGTTGAAATCACATAAGGACATGTTTTGAACCTGGGTTCAGCTGGATGTTTCTCCTTGCAAGAATTACAGTAAATGTAACCTTATATGTAGCTACAGTGGAGCGAAAGCATTGTTTGCATCTCATATACCAATATTTTTACAGAATTGTTGAAAGAAAATATGAGCTTTAATCCATGTTGTCTGGAAAGATACAAATATATTTTCATTAGGAATATGCAAATTAGATAGATAATAGGTAAGAAAGAAAGTTCATTGTAGAATATAAAATGTATGTACCTTGACGGTGGATTTTAGGAAAATGATCTTTGAAAATTTTTGGTTTGATCCAAAAGATACATCAGGATCATGTTTGAGGTAGGCCTGCTGGGTAACAAGGTCTTTTAGCTGCTTGTTATTTTGTTGGGGCCTAAAAAAATGGTAATTATAAGCGTAAAGATAAAAACATATAAAAATGTGAACAGAAGTTCGTTTGTTGGAAAAGTAAAGATGAGAAATATGGAAGTACCAAATTTTAAAATCTACAACTTCTTGTATTGGCGGGTGAACAAAAGTTTGTTTGTTGGAAAAGTAAAGATGAGAAATATGGAAGTACCAATTTTTAAAATCTACAACTTCTTGTATTGACGGATCAGTGAGAATTGAAAAATTAGATCATATGGATAATGCAACACCTAAAATTCTTAAATTGTAAGCCTAAAAAGAAAATACAAGGATAATTATAAAAATATAATAGTATGAAAAAACTGAAAATAGAATTACCATTATAAAATTGAATTTTTAGCCTATGACACACAGGCACTGTATAAGTATGCAAGGCCTGTACAATTTGTTAGCCTTCATTTGTAATAAAAGCATCCCACATTGATAGTATAATGGTTTGTTGTCTAATATAAAAACAAAAAATGTCAAAAGAATCAAATATTATCGGAGTTCACTAGTTATAGAGAATAATAGGGAATAAAACATACTATTTGTTAGCAAGAACAAATTTTTTGACAATTAAAACTTTGTCATCTTTGTTAATGTGTCTCACATCTAAAACTTGAATAACGATAGCCAAAATATCTATCATATGATAAGGATAAGTATAATCAAATGTAATGGAAGAAAAATAAGTTGTTGAGAGAAACAAATAAAAGATCTAACTGACATTTTTTCCTTGTTATTGATAAACTTTATGAGATCTGTAAATGATGTATAGCTGAATTTGCTTGGCTAGATGTTGTTGTCATTAGTTACAGGCTCGACAACAATGCGACTTGTAATAATCCATTAAAATTTCAAGTCTTCAACTTGGAATTGGCTTAACAATGGCATTAGAAATGATATATTTTTTATAAGGCTACAAAATGGGGCTCATTATTTGGATATCATTGTTAAATATGACAGTTTTGACACGTGATCCCTGTTGAAAAAATGAATAAAAAAAGCTAAATTATTCAAGTGATAGAGAAAAATAACAAATTCAAATTTTGGCATATTGAAATACTAAAATTTTAAAATAAAAAAGATAACAACATTTCATAGAAAAAGGGCATAGAAATAGAAAAAAGTTCAAATATTTTATGAATTATGTAGTACTATAAAAAGATTTATAGAAATTTTGATTTGATAGCTAGGTTAACTATTATTTTCTAAATTTAGTGCATAAAAGAAAATGATAAATGAAGAAAGTATAATTGTTATACCTCTTAATCAAAAAAGATAAACTTTTGTCTCCTAGACTGCTTGTTAGGTGATGTAGCAATTTGTTGTTTTTCTTAGATGGTTACTTTGTATGACCACCATTCAGCACCTAGTAAAATATCCTTGATCGATAAACGCTTTTCCAACCTACAAAAAAAAAAAGATTAAGAAAACATTAACATAAAAAATTATTTTGTAAATAGAATAATTCTAAATACACTTGAAGACAATCAATATACCTTTTGCCTATTTTATACATTATAATTTAGCCAACTAGAAGATTTCACGGAATACAATATTCCTTATTTTCTGATCATTTTTTAAAGACTCAAAAGTGCCTGGAATAATTAGAACTTTAATAGGAGTTCTAGCTCTTGACAAGGCAACATAGAGTTATCCATTTGAAAATGCGGGTTGACGAAGATAAATTCCTACATAATCAAGCGTTTGACCCTGGGACTTATTTATAATCATCACGAAACATAGACGAATAGGAAAATGTGTTCTTACAAAAGATATTCCATTCTTTTCATTTTTAGAAGATTGTAGAGGAATCTTAGGTATGAAAACAAATTTTCCTTTATGAGGACCAAAAATAATCTTTGCAGAAATTTTACTCTTCCTACCCTTGGAAAAACATGTCTTAAGGGGAGAGGTATCCATACTCTTATAAGGCATACTTCGTTCTCCTCTCCAACCGATGTGGGATCTCACACCTTTTCCCCTCAGACGCGTTTTCCCAAGAGGAGGAAGAGTAAAACTGTGAGGGTCTTGGCCTGAGGGGCAACCCAAAGCAGAAAATATTTGTGGGCAGGTGGTCTAGACTGTTATAAGATGGTATCAGAGTCGGTTCCCTACCCGATGTGCTAGTGTAGGACGCTGGGCCCTAAGAGGGTGGATTGTGAGATCCCACATCGATTAGAGAGGAGAATGAAGTACGCCTTATAAGGGTATGGATACCTCTTCCCCTCATATGCGTTTTCCTAAGGGTGGGAAGAGAAAAACTGTGAGGGTCTTATCCCTAGGGGCAACCCAAAGTAGACAATATCTGTGGACGGGTAGTCTGGGCTGTTACAAATAGTATCAGAGTTGGTACCCGAACCGTTGCAACAGTTAGGTTGGGCCCTAAGGGGGTGGAGAGTGTGAAATCCCACATCGATTGGAGAGGAGAATGAAGTATTTCTTATAAGGGTACGAATACCTCTGCCCCTTAGACGCGTTTTCCTATGAGGGGGAAGAGCAAAACCGTAAGGGTCTTGGCTTGAGGGGCAACCAAAGCGGATAATATTTGTGGGCAGGTAGACTGGGCTGTTACAAGATGGTATCAGAGCCGATTCTCTACCTGATGTGTCAACGTAGGATGTTGGGACCTAAGGAGGGTGGATGATGAGATCCCACATCGACTGGAAAGGAGAACAAAGTATTCCTTATAAGAGTATGATTACCTCTCCTCTTTAGATGCATTTTCCTAGGAGGGGGAAGAGCAAAACCGTGAGGGTCTTGACCCAAGGGGCAACCCAAAGTAAACAATATATGTGGGTAGGTGATCTGGGCTGTTACAAGATGGTATCAGAGCCAGTTCCTGACCCAATGCGCTAGTGTAAGACGCTGGGCCCTAAAAGGGCTAGGCCCTAAAGGAGGTGAATTGTGAGATCCCACATCGGTTAGAGAGGACAACGAAGTATGTCTTATATAGGTATGGATACCTCTCCCCCTTAGACACATTTTCCTATGAGAGGGAAGAGCAAAACCGTGAGGGTCTTAACCTGAGGGACAACCCAAAGCGGATAATATCTATGGGCGGATAGTCTAGGCTATTACACCATCTATTGAACAACCTTCTTTCAGCAATAATCTGTAAAGAGGTAAACCTTTAGGATTTAGAGAATTGAGAAAATCCTCATAATCTACTTGATGTCTTCCGTCAACTGTTCTGTCAAAACTTATGGATGAATGTAGATTTCCAAATAATTTATTGATCATCATGTCATTAATTTCATCAACACAGGTGTTTGTTAGACAAACAACTATTTATTATTTGGTATATATCAGATGAATATATGCGTAAGTCAGGGAAGATGTTTTGAACTAACCCGGTGAAACCAACATTGCATTTGAAAGATATGAATAAAAATTTTAAACAAACAATAAAATGGATAGTAAATAATAAGATACAAAAAGTATAACCTATTGAGAGATTCATTCTTGTAATGATAAGGAATAACCAGCTATTCAAGTAAGGAAATATAATCTTGCTGGTTAATAGGCTCTATACCTTCTCCTGCCCTTTATAAGAAATCTTAGAAAGCTGGATTTGATATAGCTCTCATATTTACAGTTAAAGATAATTTATGTATGTGTGGCCAGAGATGTGAATTTACAAGACTTGAATAAATTAACTGTTCTTTTATGGCTTGGTCTATAATAGGTAAGGTTTAACAAAAATCACCACCAAAAATGACAATCTTTCCTCCAAAAGGCTTATTGGACTTCATGATATCTTGCAATAAATCATCAAAAACTTCAATGGCTTCTCGTTTTGCCATTGAAGTTTCGTCCCATAAAATGAGACTGGATTCAAAAATCTGTTTTGCAATATTGCTCTGCTTACTTAACTGACAAACTTTCTTCTTCGAAAAATCAAGTGGGATCTTAAATCTTGAGTGTGTTGTCCTACCACTAGAAAAGACCGATTTTGCAACACTTGATGTCGAAACAACAATTGCAACATTACCCTGTGATCGTAAAAAGACAAGAAGTGCTTCGTACAAGAAAGTTTTCCTAGTTCCAACCGAACCATCAATAAAAAGGTTGCTACTATTTGAAGCAAAAATTGATTCTAAAATTAAATCAAATATGTATTTTTGTTTCCTGTTCAGCCTTGAATGTAATGGCAAATCTTCTGGGTCAATGTATATAATTTTCTCACTTTGTATTTTTATAGTAAGATGCTCATGATAATCAACTGTAAGATCATATTTAGTAAAATGATAATCACTCAAGCTCTTCCCCATTTGTTGTAGGGATCTATTAATATCTTGGAGGGTCATCCTTGTAACGTCCTCGGATGTATATGCATTATAAGAGGAACCATGCTAGTAATCAAAATAAAGACAGTCTTTGAAAGATTCCCAAAGTTGGTTTGGATTCTTTGGCAAATAATAGAATAGGAACGTAGTAAATAAAAGTTTAAGCAAAGCTGGCATTTGAAATAAAGCAACCACCTCTAAAGTTAGTTCTATATAAGAATCAGATGCTAGCTAGCCTAATTTTAGTGTAGTCTCCCTAAAACAACTTGTTTTTTGACCGTCAATGGTTAATAAGTGATCAAATGATGTTGTTCCTTTAACTTGCATAAGTAATAACCTTAAGTACTACCTTTCTCCTTTGTTAGGGTCAACAGTAACCAACCTTCCTATAACTTTCCTTTGACTCCTTTCTGACCATGTTCTTGTTTTTGTGGTCCAAACAAAATTTTATGGAAAATCTATATACAAACATTTAATCTCCTCAACTTTTTAATTTGTTGAATTCATTTTGAAAAATTCAGTTAACATTACTATTGAGAAGTCAATTTTTCTCAACAAATAGTACAAATTGGAATTTCTGAAAAAAAAGATAGACTATTGATCAGGAAGATGAACCTGAAGCACTTAATTTGATGGGCTCATCTCTGCTAGACGAAACCCATAGATACACTAAAAAGCTTTAGGAGGTTAAATCCAATGACCTTCTCGGAAATTACTGATTTCATCAATATCAACATCGGTCTTTTGATCAACAATACTAAAATTAACAAGATCATGGCCCTTAAAGACATACTTATACAAGTAATTAACAAACTTAACAGTAGAAGATATTTTAACATTTATGTGGCAATCAATGAAAAGCAAAAGGTATAGACTATAAGGAACCACCCATTTATTATCAACCTCATGCTTACAAATCTTAACTTTTCGGCCATCATCTCTCTTTCTATAACATGCATAATTATCCTCAACGTGGACAATGAAAGGAGAAATTTTTTTTGATAATGGTTCTTGTAGACACCATTTCTTTTGTAAGGGCTGTCTTTATTCATATGACGATAAGGACCGTGGATTATGTGTTTAATGATAAGATAATATATCCACGAATTTTGAAGAGAATTTGGTATTTCAGTAGATATGATTTGGTCATAAGATTCTTGATTAATTAATTTAGAATGCAGCTTAAGAATCAGCAACAAATGAGCATGAGGGAAACCATGCTTTTGGAACTCAATAACATAAACATATGCGATGACCTCTTCAAAGATCTGTTTTTTGATTAGTTCATTCTTAAGGATCTCAACTTTAGCTCTAAAACTCTAGCCAATAAATCAAGCCTATCTTTTGGTTTTTCATGAAACTCAAGGTTATCTTGAATCTCCTTCCATATTGGGTTCCAAGTCATGGTGAGGAAAATGTCAGGTTTACCATACTCCTGTACTAGAGCCATTACATCAAGGTAATGATGTTTCATGTCTTTTGGATCATCGACAAACGAAGTTAGGAGCACAACTCTCCAACCAATTTTATAACCTTCACTCTGATCGATGACAATACTGTCCAAAACACCCTGCAGTATCTCTGTCCTTATCTCGTTTTGTCTCTTTCTATGGAAATCAAGTCTAGATGTTTCAATCTTCATATAAGCACCTACAATAAGTTGCTAAAGTAGCCTTAAGCTATGAAGCAATATTTTAAGGCTACTTAAGCAATATTGACTAATCATGTTCTCTTATTTGGAGCCTATAACAATAGTACTCTATAGCAGAAACAATGCCATCTTCACTGTATTCTTGACCAGCAACTACAAATTATACAAATAAATCGAATAAATAAAAGGATAAGGTTAGACGACACTATAAAAATGTAATAGGAAAAGAAAAATTTACCTGTATTCTCCATACTAACTAGATCAGATGGATCAACAAAAGAATTGAAATTAATGTCACATCCATCATTTGAAGTAGTGTTCCTCATTCTCTTTGAAAACAACCATTTAATTCCATGATGCCATCTAGATTCACCACGAGGAAATAACAGAAGATGTTGAAGGGAATCATAATAGGCATGGTAAGATTGGATTCTATAACTTGTGCTTGAATGACTATTGACTTGGATGTGTGGAGATTTATCAACCCTTTCGTCATTTACTTTAATCCATATAGCCGCTACTTGTGATGTAGTAGCAAGATTGTATATATATTGATCAAGGCTAGGATAACACCTAAAGACTATCGTACAATTGTCAAGTGTCAGAATGTCCCTAAAACTCCTGAAGAACTTAGCATAAGGATTAAGTTATAAGATTGTCATAATCAATTTTAATGTATCCTCACAAAGTTCAAATTTTTGTCCTTCTTGTAAGTTCCTTATTAGTATAAAAAATAGAATTAGATACCAGACACTTTATCATTTGTCGAAACTAAACAATCAAGGAAATGATAAAGTTGACCTTGAACACAAAATGTATAAACACCTTTCTTTTTTGTTAATTCTCGATCATACCTAGCTCCATATGAAGAAAAAACCACATTATTATTATATGTACCAACATTGCTCCTGAAATGCTTAGACTCTTCATCTTTATCAATAAATAATTGTTTTAGAGCATATGACATTTGAGGAGCAATAATGGAAATCTCTCTTGACAAACAACAAAATGATGGGGGCTCTAAATAAACTATTTTCGCATGACAATGCTCACAGTTGGGAACAAAAGGAAGTTGTAGAGGTTCAGTAGGACAATTCTTTAGACATGCTAATTTTGACTGAGAATGATGATGGTTTATCCCCAAAAAGATTTATAAAATGGTTAATCACTTTGAGGAGCAATAATAATAGAAAACTACAGCTAAGAAGATTTATACCTTGATACTCGACAGGTGCCATTGAGGTGGATAGAATAGAAGAGGAAGATATATTTGGATAGTCAAAATTATGATGCATATTATTAGACACTTCAACTGCTAATTCTGTACCGACAACTTCTATAAGCCGAAGAGAGGAACGATTCATACAGACATGATCCACGCTAAATCAGTAAATGGATTTTGTACCAGTTGACTACTAGATGGATGAAGCAATAATTGATCATCTACAACAATGTTATCAATGGTAGAATAAGCAGACTGATCACAAACTGTTTGACATCGATGTTCTCCTATTAACAACTCAGGTCGATTTAAATTACCTATCATCTTGGATATATCATTTTTACACCTTATATTTTCACGACCAGAAAAAGACAAAGTTGCATTCTCTTTTTTGCAGCATAAGCTTCTTAACGTTGTTGTAGAAGCTCACGTTCTTCATTTTATGGCATTTCAGCATACTTTTTATACCTCTTGGCATTTCTATTCATCTTTGAAAGTAGACAAACTTAAAACAAAAGGGAAACTATCCAACAACTATACAAGCTAAAAAGATATTAAAAAAATTAAGGAAAATAAAGTCATAAATTAATATAATAAGATAAAATTATCAACATGTAATTCATTGTATAATTATATAATAAATTTCTAATATATGTATACAGTTTAATTATATATTAAATAATTATATATTTTGAAATAAATTCAAGTAGTAAATGATAATTGAGTTTAAAATATTTTTATACTATGTTGGAAAATTGTTAGATATAATGTAAATTAATGCAAACTAGTTATTGAAATTAATATAAATTTTCACCTCAAAAGAAAGTAATAATTTTGAAACAAAAATATAATATATACAACGTTGTCCAAAAGTTTACATTACTTTAATTTATCAAACTCTTTCATGATACATTTTAATTAAGAAGTCATTGAAAGTAACTGCTTGAATTAATTTTTGATTAAAATATTATTAAATTATCAAATAATTATCAAATTATAAATATGATATAAATTCATAACAATTTTAAATGTTCAATACTTTAAATAAAAAATCAAACTTTTCACTTATTATAAATGGATTTTAATTTCTTGACTTTTGTAAGACGTTTTAATTACGATAGAAAAGCTTCATTTGACATTTAAACTTAAAATCATAATAAAAATAAAAACATTTTGAGAATTTTTTTGTAATAACTCAGTAATAAAATCATATATTTACTAGAAATGGTGAATTTCTTATATATTTAAAGGACATTAGATTACTTTAATTTTGTTAAATATTTTAATTTTTAATAAAATAATAGATGGTTTTATAATGTATCACGCATTAGTCTAAATTAAAAAAATTACATAACTTTTTAAGATTCTAAAAAATAAATAATGTATATATAATATTGTCTACGTATATTTTAGGCGTGAAAAAACGTTTTATGATCATATTGAATGAATAAAAAGAAATATATTTATTTTAAATTGAATTTGTTGGACCCTGAAAATTTTTTCAATTATTATCGATTTAATTTTTTAATTTTTAATTTATGATTTGTTTGATTGTTTTTAGAATTTATTCATTATTTTAGTGAGCATAAGTAGAAACTGAAAATTAGAAATTAGAATGAAGTGTTAGAATTAAATTAGAGTATAGTTAAGGTATTAGATTAATGGCCTAAGGTAAGTAGTCTTTAGATTAATTGAAGAAGGGTAAAATTGGAAGGACAACAAAGAAGAGGGGTAATTTTGGAAGATTAGAATGGAATGTAGTCTTGAATTTAGAAGAAGAAGAGAGAAGTGTCATGAGAAGCAAAAGAGAAAGAAGAAAAACGTAAACAAGAGAAGAGAAGAAGGAAAATCGTGGGAAAGTTGGAAGGAAGAAGAAAGAAGAAGAGGAAATTAACTTGTTAGAGGTAAGTCTTCATCTTTCTTCTTGCTAGGTTCAAAAAGGGATTAAATAGAGACTAGGGTTTGTGTTGGGAATGAAGGAAGAAAGAAGAGAAAGATGAAACCATCTTGATTTTTAGATTTCTAAGCTAGGGTTTTAGTTTTTCTAGTTTAGATGAACTATGGGAAGGTTAGGTTTAAGTTCAATTTTAGCATTTATTTATTTTTAAAGTTTTATGAATTTTCATTTGAATTTGGATTGAATGAGAAAATTGGTTTGTTATAGGAAACCAAGCAAACCTTATCCAAGAGTAAGAGGAAAGACAACCTTGAGTTTGGATTTTTCGGCAAAATAGGTGGGTAATGTATTTATAGTTAATGTGTGATTGGACAAATTCTTGCATATGTGTGTGTAAGTACAAATTGCTTGAATTTGAATTTTTGTAAATGTTTGAAAATGCATAATGAATTATGACTATGTTATACCTTGAAAAGGGTTATGACATTTTGTATAAACGAAAGGAAGAAAAAATAAAAGAAACATGAGAATATGAATTTGTGATTGATTGAATTGAACATAAATTTGCTTGTGATTGGGCAAAAGAGGAACTGATTTCGTTAGTCACATGCACGTTGACCTATAGCCTTCTCTCGGCTGCCCACTTGAGATATACGATATCCTGAGAATCGAACTTGTTTTGTTCATGATGTAAACTTCAGTTTCTTCTTTTTGTTCCACAGAACTCTTGAGCCATTTATTGTGTATTTCATCATTGATTTTTTTAGTAAGATGCATAATTGAATGTTATGTTTTGATGGATAATTACATGATATGTTCTACGTGATGACATCTTGTTAACTATGAGTTGTGAATTTGAATTGCTAGATATATATGTACATATGCTTGAATGTGTGGCTCGTTACTGATGACTATAAATATTTTAGCCATTGAGCTATGCAGCTCACCCCACTATTCCCCCTTCAGTTGTAGAACGAGAAGGTTAGCGATCATAGCAAGGCAATTGGACAAACTCTGAGATAGTTAGCATTTTTGTACTAAGTTAGTTCGATAACTTTTGAGTAGCTTTAGTAGCATATCAAACATGAGCATCCCTATGTACTTTGTATTAAGCTAATGATGTAGTATGGATAGGTAACTAAAGCTAAATTCAAACACTATTTTGCTTAGCAATGAGATTGAGTATTGAAGAAGTTCCTTTGTCATGATGATAATAAAATATGATTGTGTCTGGGTCGTGATTCTCAAAGTTAGTATAGTGAATCTTTTTTAAGCTTCCATAAGGGTAAAATATGTATTCTGAACTCAAAGGAAAAATTGTATTGATCTAGGCAGAATTATTCATAGTTGTCTCCATGAAAGTTTTAGCTTATCTTTCTATCTTTCCAACGATATAAAGTATGAAATTTGTGGATATCAGAGTTAAGAGATATGATCATTATAAGTGGCGATGCTGCATAGGATATATATATATATATAGAACAACTATAGTAAAGGATGAGAATTTGTTGTATGTGATGAATCATTTTAGTTTAGATTTGGGAGTTTAATGAAGTCAATTTGGTATTGAATGTTTAAGGAGTGATATTGCATTAAAAAAAGTGAATTTAGGAAGATTATGATTGAAAGTGATGTTAGAATGGATGTAGGAACTATTGGAGATGCTTTGGAGGGAGTTTTGTATCTCCTATGTCCGTTTGACAGACTTTAGGTCCGTTAAATGGACCTTATCAGGTCTAAAATGCCCCCAGCCCAGTCCATGTCCGTTAAACAGACCTTTATAGATTTGGAAAACACTCCAGACCTCATGTATGTTTGTTACGTAGAGGTGTAAGTCTGTTTAATGGACACACACTGTACCCTTTTGGAAATTCGTAATTTTGACCCTCTATATGACAAAATCTCTCTTCCGAGTCTTCATGAAAGTTTTACATCTTGAAAAGTGAAAGTGATCCTAATTGTCCCCAGATAGGTACAATATGATTGAGGACATAATCATGTTTGATTCTTTTGCCCATAACTTTATCATCCTACCTCCAAATGAAGTGATTCTCAAACCAATAGATTTCTATCACATTTTTATAACTCTTCATAAAATTAGTATCCATTGGTGTTGATATGAAAAAGATTGAAGGAGAGAAAGTGAGGGAAATCTATTGGAAGAGCATGAACTGGTTGTTTCATTGAACATACTTCAGTATTTTAATCATATCTTAATATGTAGAGCTCTGAATGAGATGATTATTGTTTCGAAATAAACTAGAGACATGGAACTACAATTATTATGAAGAAGTTAAGTGGTGATTTAGGCGTCTGACTGGTGTGGGCTCACTCCCTTGTGGTTTGAGATGCTATGAGAATTGGGATGAACCGATGATGGCTACAGAGATTTCATTGAAATAACCTTACAGGATAATATGCTAAAGTCTTACGATTCCAGATTGTTGGGCTCCAAAAACGGGGTCCAACATCTTGTGGTATCATAGCTTAGGTTTTTCCTAGGCTTAGAATGCATAGTAGTATGAATTATTATGTTATGTGATTACTTGTTGCATTATAATTTGATTGATTGAATTAAGTGACAAGCATACAATGCATACATATAGGAAATAAGATTAAAATGATCTGTAAGCTAATCGATAGTGTTTCGATTAAAGGAGTGAGATGCCACCTCGTAGAAGGAAAAAAGGAGTTCTACAAGGATCAGCTGCACCTGACTCTCCGACAAGAGATGAGAGTACTAATGAGTATGTAGCTCCAGTAAATGCTAAGGCCTCTATAGGGCAAGGTAGTGAGCCTGTTCGATCATAGACATGGGAGTCTCCTTTTCCACAGAAGCAAGTGCTTACTCCATTGGATCTGAGGATGTTTCAGGCATTTGCTCAGGCATTTGTCCAGGCCATAGGCCAGATGCCGCAGATTTCTGCTCCAACCCCAGTTAAGAAGGGAAAGCAGTTTGATAAGCTCAAGAAGTATTGGGCAATAGATTTCTATGGGACAACGGATCTAGAAGAAGCCGAGACTTGGTTGAGAAAGACCAAGAGGATATTGGATCAGATAGATTGTGAAGATGATGAGAAAGTTGAGTATGTTGCATGCTTGCTATAGGGAAATGCTCCGTATTGATGGGAAAGTGTGCCGCAAAGTTAGATGAAACCGACGGTGTTAGCATGGAAAGATTTCCTAACTGCTTATAACAAGAACTATCTATCTGAGGTGTACATTCAACAGAAGCAGAGAGAATTTTTGAGTCTCACCTAGAGGGAGATGACGGTAAGCGAATATGAATGCCGGTTTACGCAACTGTCTCGGTATGCAGCTGAGATGATGATGAGTGAAGTAGCTAATCGTCGTAGGTTTGAATCAGGACTGCATCTAGCCATCAAAGGAAAAGTGGTAGTGCAGAATCTGTGAATTTCAATAGCTAGTTGAAGCAACACTAAGGGTTGAAAATATTAAGAACATAAAGAGCATCATGGATAGAAAGAGAAAGGTAAGAGAACAGTTCAGGAGGGGAGGTGGTACTCTTATGTTAGAAAGGAGTGCCAGGACTTTTCCTATGTAGTCTGAGGAGAGGAGTAGTAGTGTAACTAGATCTAGAGAGTTGAGAACCATTTCTTAGCAGGCTTCAACATCTAGAGGTAGTAGAAGGGGAGGAGGAGATAAGTTTTCCATCCCTAAATGTGATCATTGTGGGAAACTCCATAGAGGGGAGTGCTACCAATTGACAAGAGCTTGCTTCAACTGTGGGGAAAAAGGACACATGGCTAGAGAGTGCACTCAGTATGCAAGACAGGAGAAAACTCATATGCAAGCTTCAAAAAGGGCTTAAACTAGGGGACAGAAGACTGCAACTGAAGTGGGCAGTTCCGATTTGATAAAAAAAGTGAACCCTCTAGGAAGACCGAGGGAGCAAGCAACAGCTAGAGTATTTGTAATGACACAGGGGGACGTAGAAATTGCTCCAGAAGTTGTGACTGGTATGGCTACATTATTTAATGATAATATTGTTGTTTTGATTAATCCGAGTTCTACCAATTCGTTTATTTCATCAAGTAGAATGGTGCATGGTAAAGAACTGAGCCTATTAGATACTCCTTTAATGATTAGTACTTCAATCGGCCAATATATTATTATTAGTCAATTCTATAGAAATTGTGAAGTATTTATTAGTAGGGAACACTTAGTGGTGGACATAATGCCATTGAAGATGAGGGGATTAGATGTGGTACTGGGCATGGATATGTTAGAAAAGCATAACGTCCATCTGGATTGCAAACAGAAGATAGTGGAGTTCGAATTGGATAAAGATAGAACGGTAGTATTTATGGGGGACAGGAAAGCAAGTCTGCCTAGAATTGTTTCAGCTCTGATAGCCGAGAGAACGACAAGGAAGGGATGTGAAGCATTCTTGGCTTATGTGGTAGACACAAAGGCAGATAGAGGAAAGTTAGAGAATATTCCTGTGGTTATGGAATTCTCGGATGTCTTTATGGAATTCCCGGATGTCTTTCTTGAAGAATTACAGGACTACCACCTTTTAATGGAATTGAGTTTCCCATTGAGCTTTTTCTAAGTACTGCACCAATATCAATTCCGCCTTATAGAATGGCTTCGACGGAATTGAAGGAGCTTAAGGAGCAATTGGAAGAGTTGTTGGAGAAAGGGTATATTAGAGCTAGCTCTTCACCTTGGGGAGCTCCGGTCCTTCTTATGAAGAAGAAAGACGGATCGTTGAGAATGTGTGTGGACTATAGGAAGCTCAATCATGTCACTATCAAGAATAGATATCATGCATAGATGATTTGTTTGACTAATTAAAAGGGGAAAGGGTCTTTTCTAAGACAG
The DNA here is from genome assembly GCA_024520975.1 of Erythroxylum areolatum. Lineage (NCBI taxonomy): Eukaryota > Viridiplantae > Streptophyta > Magnoliopsida > Malpighiales > Erythroxylaceae > Erythroxylum > Erythroxylum areolatum. The sequence continues at coordinate 51,882,496 of JANIJH010000002.1, forward strand.
ATTTGAGATCAGGTTACCACCAGTTGAGGATAAAGGAGTCTAATGTGTCAAAGACTGCTTTTAGAATATGGTATGGGCATTTTGAGTTCTTAGTCATGCCCTTTGGATTAACGAATGCCCTTACAGCCTTCATGGATTTAATGAATAGAGTCTTCAAGCCTTTCTTAGACCAATTTGTCATAGTCTTTATTAATGACATAATGGTTTATTCCAAAAGTGACAAGGAGCATAAAGAGCATTTGAGGATTGTCGTAGAGACATTGAGAAAGAAAGAGTTGTATGCCAAATTTTTTTAATGAAATTTTGTCTAAAGGAAGTAGTGTTTCTCAGACATGTAATTTCGGAGCAAGGAGTACATATGGATCTAAGAAAAATAAAAGCTATGGTGAAATAGGAAGCACCTAAGAATATAGTAGAAGTGAGGAGTTTCTTAGGTCTAGTTGGTTATTACAGAAGATTTGTAGAGGTCTTTTCTATGATAGTGGCCCCACTTGCCAAATTGACAAGGAATAATCAAAAGTTTGTGTGGACAGAGGAGTGCTAGAACAGTTTTGAGGATTTGAAAAATAGGCTCACAACTACACCGATTTTGACTTTGCCTTCCATCAGTGATGGATATATAGTATATAGTGATGCCTCGAGGAAGGGATTAGGGTGTGTGCTGATGCAAGGAGATAAAGTGATTACCTATGCTTCTACGTAATTAAAACCCTATGAGATGAATTACCCTGCCCATGACTTGAAATTAGCTGCTATAATCTTTGCATTGAAAATATGGAGACACTACTTATATGGAGTCACCACTAGGATGTTTATAGACCACAAGAGTCTTAAGTATCTGAAGAGCTAGAAAGAGTTGAATTTCAGACAGAGAAGATGGTTAGAGCTATTTAAGGATTATGACTTGATTATTGACTATCACCCAGGGAAAGCTAATGTAGTAGCGGATACACTAAGTAGAAAATCCACTATAGCATATATGGAGATAGTGTATCTTCCTTTGTTGAAGCAGTTAGCCAAACTTAGGGTGACATTAAGATAAGTTGAATCTGATTATGTATTGGCTAATTTTAGAGTAAGGTCAGTGTTGAATGAGAAGATTAAGGAATTGCAGGAGCAAGATGAGTATTTGAGCAAGCTTAAGGAAGAGATTAAAAATGGTAAACCTTCTGAAATAGAGGTAAGAGAAGATGGATTGATGGTGGTAGGTAACAGACAATGTATTCCTAATATGCAAGAGTTAAAAGATGAGATTCTTGATGAGGCACATAATGTGCCTTATGCTATGCACCCAGGAAGTACGAGAATGTCTAGAGATTTGAAAGAACACTTTTTGTGGAAAGGAATGAAGAAAGATGTTGCAGAATATGTTAAAACATGCTTAGAGTGCTAGCAAGTTAAGATTGAACACTAGGCACCTTCAGGCAAGCTTAAACCTTTATCAATTATTAAATAGAAATAGCAGAAGATTATGATGGATTTCTTGATGGGATTGCTAAGGACTAGCAAGAAGCACGATGCAATATGGGTGATTGTTGATAGGCTAACTAAGTCAGCATATTTCCTGCCAATTAAACAAATAGATTCTTTAAATGATTTGTCCAAGAAATACATAGATGAGATAATTAGGCTTCATAGGATTTTGAGTTCTATAGTCTCAGATAGAGATCCCAGGCTCATCTCCAAATTTTGGGAAAACTTATAGTAAGCTTTAGGAACTAAGTTGCATTTTAGTACAATTTTTCATCCACAGACTGATGGACAATCGGAGAGGACAATACAAACTTTGGAGGCAATGTTGAGAGCTTATGTTATGAATTTCAAAGGCTCATGGGATGACCATTTACCTTTAATTGAATTTTCTTACAATAATTCCAATCACTCGGGAATTCAGATGGCACCTTATGAAGCTTTATATGGTAAGAAGTGCAGAACTCCTATTTGTTGGGATGATGATGGTGAAAGGAGGCTTTTAAGGCCTGAGTTGGTGCAAGTCATAATTGATAAGATTAAATTGGTGAAACAGAGAATTAAAGCAGCTCAAGACAGAATGAAGAGCTATGCGGATGCATATAGAAAAGAGATGGAATTTGAAATTTGAGATAAAGTGTTTCTTAGAGCCTCTCCATAGAAAGGAGTTTTGAGATTTAGTAAGAAGGGCAACCTTAGTCCAAGATACATAGGCCTTTATGAGATAATTGAGAAGATTGGGCCTTTAGCCTACAAGTTAGCCTTGCCACCAGAATTATCTAAGATTCACAATGTTTTTTATGTATTGATGTTGAGGAAGTACCGATCAGACCCTTCACACATAGTTTAACCTTCAAAGGTCTAATTAAGGGAGGATTTGACATATGAGGAGCAACCAGTAAAGATCCTAGATTCGAAGGAAAAGGTTTTGAGAAAAAAGATTGTAAAGCTAGTTAAAGTCTTATGGAAGAACCATTCTACCGAGGAGGCAACATGGGAGCCTTTGGAAGAAATGAAAGAGAAGTATCTACACCTCTTTGTGGACTCAGGCAAGAATTTCGATGATGAAATTCTTTTAGGGGAGAATTGTTAGACCCCAAAATTTTTTAATTATTATCAATTTATTTGTTTAATTATTTATTTATGATTTGTTTGATTATTTTCAGAATTTATTCATTATTTTAGTGAGCATAAGTAGAAAGTGAAAATTAGAGATTAGAATGAAGTGTTATAATTAAATTAGATTATAGTTAAGGTGCTAGATTAATGGCCTAAGGTAAGTAGTCTTTAGATTAATTGAAGAAGGGTAAAATTGGAAGGACAACAAAGAAGAGGGGTATATTTGGAAGATTAGAATGGAATGTACTCTTGAATTTAAAAGAAGAAGAGAGAAGTGTCATGAGAAGCAAAAGAGAGAGAAGAAAAAAGTAAAGAAGAGAAAAGAAGAAGAAAAATTGTGGGAAGCTTCGAAGGAAGAAGAAAGAAGAAGAAAAAGAAGAAGAAAAAGAAGAAGAAAAAGAAGAGGAATTCAACTTGTTAGAGGTAAGTCTTCATCTTTGTTCTTGCTAGGTTCAAAAAGGGATTAAATAGAGACTAGGGTTTGTGTTGGGAATGAAGTAAGAAAGAAGAGAAAGATGAAACCATCTTGATTTTTAGATTTCTAAACTAGGGTTTTGGTTTTTCTAGCTTAGATGAACTATGAGTAGGTTAGGTTTAAGTCCAATTTTAGCATTTTTTTAATTTTTGAAGTTTTATAAATTTTCATTTGAATTTGGATTGAATGAGAAACATGGTTTGTTATAGGAAACCAAGCAAACCCTATTTAAGAGCAACAGGAAAGACAACCTTGAGTTTGGATTTTCCAGCGAAATAGGTGAGTAATGTGTTTGTAGTTATTGTGTGATCGGGTAAATTCTTGCCTATGTGTATATATGTGCAAATTGCTTGATTTTGAATTGTTGTGAATGTTTGAAAATGTGTGATGAATTATGACTATGTTATATCTCGAAAAGGGTTATGACATTTGTATAAATGAAAAGAAGAAAAAGTTAAAAAAACCATGAGAATATGAATTTGTGATTGATTGAATTGGGCATAAATTTGCTTATGATTGGGCAAGAGAGGAACCCATTTCATTGGTCACGTGCACATTGACCTATAGCCTTCCCTCGACTGCTCGCTTGAGGCATACGAGATCTTGAGAATCGGACTCATTTTGTTTACAATGTAAACTTCAGTTTCTCGGTTTCGTTCCATAAAACTCTCGAGCCATTTGTTGTGCATTTCATCATTGAATTGTTGAGTATTGAATTGCTAGATATATATGTACATATGCTTGAATGTGTGGCTCGTTACTAATGACTATAAATATTTTAGCCATTGAGCTGTGCAGCTCACCCCACTATTCCCTCTTTAGTTGTAGAATGAGAAGGTTTGCGATCCTTGCAAGGCAATTGGACAAACTCTGAGATAGTTAGCGTTTTTTTACTAAGTTAGTTCGATAACTTTTGAGTAGCTTTAGTAGTATATCGAGCATAAACATCCTTAAGTATTTTGTATTAAGCTAATGATGTAGTGTGGATAGGTAACTAAAGCTACATTCAAGCACTATTTTGTTTTAGCAATGAGATTGAGTATTGAAGAAGTTCTTTTGTCATAATGATAATAAAATATGATTATGTTTGGCTCGTGATTCTCAAAGTTGGTATAGTGAATCTTTTTTAAGCTTTCATAAGGGTAAAATATGTATTCTGAACTCAAAGGAAAAATTTTATCGATCTAGGTAGAATTAGCCATAGCTATCTTTATGAAAGTTGTAGCTTATCTTTCTAGCTTTCCAATGATATAAAGTATGAAATTTTTGGATATCAGAGTTAAGAGATATGATCATTATAAGTGATGACGCTACATAGGATGTATATACAGAACAACTATAGTAAAAGATGAGAATTTGTTGTATGTGATGAATCATTTGAGTTGAGATTTGGGAGTAATCAATTTGGTAGTTGAATGTTTGAGGAGTGATATTGCATTAGAAGAAGTTAATTTGGGAAGATTATGAGTGAAAGTGATGTTAGAATGGATGTAGGAACCAATGGAGATGCTTTGGAGGGAATTTTGTAGGAACCATTGGAGATACTTTGGAGGGAGTTTTGTATCTCCTATATCCATTTGACAGACTTTAGGTCCATTAAATGGACCTTCTCAGGTATAAAGTGCCCCTAGCATAGTCCATAACTGTTAAATAGACATTAGGTCCATTGAACGGACTTTTACAGGTCTGGAAAATGCTCTAGACCCCGTGTACGCTGTACTCTTTCAAAAATTTGCAGTTTTGACCTTCTAGATGGAAAAATCTCTCTTTGGAGCTTCAAAAAAGTTTTAGATCTTGAAGTCCTCTTTGAAACCGTCCTAAAAGGACCTTAATCCAATATCTCTAGTGAAAGTTATGCCAATTGTCCCAAGATAGGTACAATATGGTTGAGGACATAATCATGTTTGATTCTTTTGGCCATAACTTTATCATCCGACCTCCAAATGAAGTGATTCCTGAACCAATAGATTTCTAACACATTTTATATAACTCCATAAAAATTGGTATCCATTAGTGTTGTAGCACCCCCTTACCATAGGGTACACATCGAGACGCTCGGAGGTCATTCTGGTACATATCCTACGATAATGGCGCACTACGTTCGATCACTACATTCGCTTCACATGACATCATATCTTTATTTACTTATAACACATTATACGAAAATCACAATATTTTAAAAACTAACTTTTTCCTCATTTCATTGCATAAAAACCGAAGTTTAGAATATGTTTTTCAACACTTCCTACAAGTACATTATCAAAACCTAATACAAAAGTACTACATGAATGAGGAAATACCCAAAATCTATCTAATTTATCCCCAAAATCTAGCTGACCAACATTTAAGCCATGACTTCTCTTCCCAAATCACTAGTCTATACTACTGGTAGAGTCTCTCAGTAGCTAGAGTTGTCTCTCGGTCCTGAAAAGATAACGTTTCAATTTTGGTGAGTTTTGCGAACTCAATGAGGTAACCATCATCGATGGTTTACTTAATTCATGCAACACAACATTTCACATAACATACAATCACATTTTTGCATAATTGATCACGTATCACATTTTCACTTAAGCATAGGCAATTATGCATTTCAATCAATCAAACATACTTAACAAAATGCATATGAAATGTTCATGAGACCCTTTTCTAATTGTTACGTTGTTGTGACCGAGTGCCTGAACTGTCCCGTATCTATTTTGGATATTGGGCTTATTAATAACTGTCCCTTATCCGATGAGGATACAGAGCTCATTTTACATAGTGAGCCTTAGGCTCTTAATTACTATCTGAGCTCGAGGCTCTTTTCACACTTTGAGCTTTAAGCTCTTATCGGTGGGTGTTCTAGTCACAACTGTCATTATCTGATTGTGCATTCATATATGAAATTCATCTATTGCAATCAATCATATTATGAAGCACATAGTTCGTCACATTCATATTCAAGTAGCACTTCAATATCCCTTTCCAATATCATAGTCATCGGACCTTCAATGTTTGAAATCAACAATCAAAACACATTCATTCAATCATTTATAACAAAATTTAAGCAAAAAAGTAATTAAGTGAGACCGTCTAGGTTACTCACTAGGTTCTCCGAAAGCTAATGCCTGGAAGTTCCAGCAACGTCTGGAGGTTGACGTTCCAATTGCTCCCTAGTTGCTCCTTTATAACAAACAACATACATATATATCACAATTTGTACAATCATGAGAGTTTAATAATGCTCATGAATGAAATGAAATATGTACAACGCATGTTCATGACAATCCCGGGTATCTTACTATCAATTTCATCACAAAATCATCCTCATATCAAAACTCATATAAGTATAATTTATACTTAGGTTTATGCCTCCCTAAAACCATTAAAATCTCAATTCCTTTCTCATTGAATCACTTCAGATTTTTCCAAGACACACTTTCGGGTCCACTATTCACGTTCAATCAGAAAATGAAAATGATGTAATTTGGTTATATGATCTTCTAGAAAAGTGTTCCTCTATTTCATATTTTTCTATTGACACCAAAATCACTCAATTTGGTTCAGTAATTTGGAAGATATACACAATTTCCATCCAGAAATTGAACATTTTAGAGATAGAATCACAATTCGACTTTTTCATATGATTTGTATCTCTATTTCTCTAGTTTACTTTAAATAAAAAATCATCTCATTTTTAATCCTACAGATCCAAATATAATCAAAATACTGAAGTGTGTTCAGTAAGATTTTCCTAGTCACATTGTTCCAACAGATTCCCACACTTTCAATTGATTAAACTTTTTAAAATCAATTCATAATGCTACAAATTTTTTTAGAGATGTAATAATGTGTTAGGAATCTATTGGTTTAAGAATCAAGTCTTTTTGATGTCTATATAAGAAGTTATACTCGAAAGAAGCAAGATGGTTCAACTTGAACAATGCTCTCGGGTATACGGCAAGTCACAACCACTATTGGAGAGCACAATGACTTGATGTGACAAATAAACATGAGTTTTGAAATTAACTCATAGGTGTGAGAGAGGAAAGTCATGGGGATGTAGGAGTAAAGGGCGTGAGGAACATGGGTGTGCAAGAGTCATGGGATTGACAGATAAAGACAAAAATTGGGTGAGAGCACAAGTCAAATCTGTCCCACGTTTATCACTCCATATCTCTCAATTCATTTTATATGGCCTTGAGTTTTGTGAAGTGGTAGATCAATTTCTTACGAGTCTAATGGTTCAAGTCTCATATCATTTAGAGGTCAGACAAAGAAGATATTGTCAAAAACCCATCAGATGTTTAACCCTCCAAAGTCGCTATTGCGCATTTGCACAATAGCAACTTTCTCCTATGAATCACCATAGTCACCGTCGTGCATAAATCCAATATCCTCAAAAGGCCGCATTTTCACTATACCTCAAGGTCACCGTCATGCTTATGTATGATGGTGCATTTCGCCTAAAGCAAGACGGTGCAATTCTACTTCTTCTTCTCCACCGAAATCTCAACTTTTAAACTCCATAACTTTTAATCTAGAACTCCAAAATTCGCAAACTTTATATCAATGGAAAGATAAAAGAGAGATCTACAAATTTAAGTAAGATAATTTTATCCAAATCTATCTATATCGATACAGTTTATTCATGAAAATTTCAGATCAAAATTTTTACTCTCTTAACTAGTCCTTCACGGTAACTTCTCAGATGACTTCCATTCACTAAAATCCAATACTTCAATTTTTATTTCTAATCTTTTGTAGCGCCCCCTTACCGTAGGGTACACACCGGGATGCCCGCAGGTCGTTCCGACACATAACCCACGATAAGGGTGCACTACCGAGTAACCCAACTCAAATCCACATGGCATCAATACTAAATATCACAAATTTCTGAAACCAAATCCTTTTTCATTCATTACTCGAATCCATAATTATACAACTCGGTCAAAGATCACTGTCTATACAATACTCAAAAGAAATAAACAAACTCATAGCTAGGTCATCCCCAAAAAGGTCCCAGCTGACCCACCTCTGCGCCATAACTTCTCTTGCTGAAACGATCTACAAGGCAGAGAAAGTCCCACACTCTGGAGCTAGAAGTCTACTATCGTTGTCCTGAAAAATATTGCAATGTTGGGTGAGTTTGCGAACTCAGCGAGAAACCATCATCGATGGTTCACCCAACTC
>JANIJH010000002.1:51916977-51941475 GCA_024520975.1 Erythroxylum areolatum
TCTTACCGAGAGTGGGTTCAAGGCATTTGGTGACAACTTTGGATGAACAATGCCTATTCTACTTGTTGAATCGCCAATCTGTAGATTTACCATTTCTGATTTTTCAGTATATGGTTAAGGTGATGAAAGATACTAATAGCTACCCTTATGGAATGTTGCTAACAAGGATATTCAGAGAGTCTGGAGTCTTTCTTGACAGAGGAAACAGATTAAAGATGACTGTTAAGAGTGTTATCAACTCAGGTACTTTAGTAAAAATGGGCTTAAAGAATCTGGATAGAGCAGAAGCAGATTCTAAGATTAAAGCAAGAACTGAGGGGGAGCGTACGAAGAAGAAATCTCCTACAAAAAGTTCTAAATCTCAATCCAGTGTAAACATGCCCATGAGTGGAAGGATGAGATCATCAGAAGAAATTTTGAAGGAAAAGATAATTTCTCAAAAAGAAAGTAGTCGAGTACAGATGACAGACGAAGGCACTTTGAAGAGAAAAGGGGAGAAGCTTCTGAGTGAAATTCCAAAGAAAGCGAAGAGATCACCCAGGATTCGAACCTTGCGACAACAGGAAGAAAAGAGATCAAGAGATCAAGAGAACTGAGTCAGATAGAAATCTCTTAGATAGGCGCACCTAAGGCTACAAGGTCTCTAATCTCTATTTTATATGAAGATATAGCCAAACAGGCTAAAGAGACTGAGAGAAAAAGAAAATTGGAGTCTGAGAAGCAGAAACCACAACCTCAGAAGACTCCAAGACTGACTGAGGTACAGAAGAAGACTGCTGAGAAAATCAGTCAGATGAAGAGTACTCCTACTGCTGAAGAAGTTAGTCAGAAGAAGAGTACATCTATTGCTGAGAAAGTCAGTAATAAGAAGACTACTCCCACTGCTGAGAAACCAAGCCAGCAGAAGGCTACTCCTATTGATATACCACAGGAAAAATTAGCAGAACCAAGTCAGAAGAATGCTACTTCTACTGATGGTCAACAGGAGAGATCAGCAGAGATTAGTCAAGAGAAGGATACTCCTACTAATGTGCCACAGGAAGAGTCAGCAGAACTTAGTCTAGTTCAGTATAATTCTTTTCAATTATTGAGGAGAGAAGAATTGAGAATTAGAATGATAGAAGAAGTTCAACCTGTGAATACGAGGAGTACTTCGATAATCATCAGGGATATTCCAAAAAGGTTAGTGAAGGCATATTTACAACCTATTTCGATAAATAGTGGTACATGGCATCTGTTGAATGAAGATGAGAGGACTTTTTATGAAGCCTTGAGGTATGTTGCAATAAAGCCATACCCCACAAAAATGACAAGCCAATCATACACTATTTACCCTGTCATAGAGCAAACAGTGATAAAGGTTGTACCTGATCGTCAACCAAGGAATCCCATGGATCAAAATAAGGGGAAGAAGAAACTATACCCAGAAGGGGTAACAGATGATCTGTCAATAGATCAGATTGCTGAAGAAGTACGGAGCATTGATGAAGTATGCTCTGTAGAGAAGACAATGATGGGAACCTTCATTTCCCATCACATTTCAAGAGCTAGTAGTAGTGCAACAAACAAAGATGAACATTGTCTAGTGGGGGGAACACTTATAAAAGGGACATTCACTGAATCCCTTGTGCAGACAATTATGTATATTAGGCCATTGTCTAATACATCTTCGATAGAAGAAGAAGCCTTACCCCTGCGTGGAAGACAAGTGTTAAGACTACCAACTCCTGATGACTTTGACCTTCCTGAACCCAATCTATCTGTTCAACCTTCTACCCTTAAGATCATTGAAGAATACATTCCATCTTCAGATGCATATGTCACTATAATTGCGTTTGAAGAAGAACAATTGAAGAATGATGACCGACCCATCTCATCTTTTGACTTACAAGTAGAAGTACTGCACCTACGCAGAGAAGTCAAGGAGTTAAAGGAGATGGTGAAAGAATTATTGAAGCGTCAACGGTCATAATCATTTTTTATTATTAAAAAATAGGGGGAGAAACAACACGGAGAAACAAAAGGAGGAGAAGAATATTTTTGAAGAAGAAAGGAAAAGATAGGGGGAGGAAGAGATGGAAGTATAAGCAGAAAATGAAGAAGTCAGAAGAAGACAGAATGAAGATATTTTCTTATTTCTCATATGTATTTTTTTTTCTTTTACAGTTTTTCACTTTACTTGTATGATTATTTGTTATCATCAAAAAGGGGGAGATTGTTAAGTCAAATTTGTTATCATATGTATATTTGTTATCATCTGTATATTCGATCCCTATATTTACTTCACATGGCATCATATCTTTATTCACTTATAAAGCATCATAAGAAAATCACAATTTTTTTTAAAACCAACATTTTCCTCATTTCATTGCACCAAACTAAAAGCCTACATTATGTCTTTCAACCTTTACTACATTTACATCATCAACCCAGTACAAAAGTACTACATGAAAGAGGAAAATATATAAAATCTATCTAAGCCATCAAAAAAAAAAAACTAGTTGACTGACCTTTGAGCCATGACTTCTCTTCCCAAATCACCAGTCTATACTGCTGGTAGAGTCTCTTAATAGCTAGAGTCGTCTCTCGGTCATAAAAATTAATGTTGCAATTTTGGTGAGTTTTGCGAACTCAATGAGGTAACCATCATCGATGGTTCACTCAATTCATGCAACACAACAATTCACATAACATATGATTAACAACTTAGCATAATGAAAACATATCACATTTACATTTAAGAGCAAATCAATTTGGTATTTCAAACAATCCACATACTTGTTAAAAATGCAAATGAAATGCTCATGAGACTCTTTTCCAATTATTATGTTGTTGTGACTAGGTGCCTAACTGTCCCCTTTCCATTTTGGATACAAGGCTCATTGCTAACTGCCCTTTATCCGACGAGGATACATAACTCATTTTACATAGTGGGCCTTAAACTCTTAATCACTTTCTAAGCTTGAGGCTCTTTTTCGCACATTGAGCTTTAAGCTCTGATCGGTGGCTACTCTAGTCACAACTGCTATTATTTGATTGCTCATTCATGTATGGAATGCATCTATTACAATCAATCATATTATGAAGCACATAGTTTATCACATTCACATTTAAGCAGCATTTCAATATCCCATTCCAATATCACAGTCATCGGACCTTTATTGTTCGGAATCAACAATTAAAACACATTCATTCAATCATTTATAACATAATTTAAGCAAACAAGTAATTAAGTGAGACCGTCTAGGTTACTCACAAGTTGCACCCAAAGCTAATGCTTAGAAGTTTTGGCAATGTCTGGAGATTGATATTCCAGTTGCTCCTCTATATCAAATAACATACACATATATCATAATTTGCACAATTATAAGTATTTAATAATGCATATGTAGGAAATGAATTATGTACAATGCATGTTCATGCCAATCCCGGGTATCTTTCCATCAATTTCGTCACAAAATCATTCTCATATCAAAACTTATCTAAGTATAATTTCTACTTAGGTTTGCATCTCACTAAAACCATTGAAATCACAATTCATTTCTCATTGACTTACTCTCAGATTTTTCCAAGACACACTTTCGGGTCTACTGTTCACATTCAATCAGAAAGTGAAACTGATGTAATTTAGTCATACTCTCTTCTAGAAAAATGTTCCTCTACGTGTTATGTTTCTATTGACATAAAAATCACTCAATTTAGTTCAATAATTTGGAAGATATGCCTCAAACATTTTCAGACTGCTCTTATTTAAAACAGTAGATTATATACAATTTCCAGCCAGAAATTGAACATCTTAAAGACAGAATCACAATTCGACCTTTTAATATGATTTGTATCCCTATTTCTCTAGTTTACTATAAATAAAAAATCATCTCATTTGGAATCCTACAGATCTAAATATAATCAAAATACTGAAGTGTGTTCAGCAAGATATTCCTATTCACACTATTCCAACAGATTCCCACACTTTCATTTAATCAAACTTTTTCAATTAAATTTCAAATGATATAAATTTTTGTGGAGAGATAGAATAATGTGTTAAGAATCTATTGGTTTAAGAATCAAGTCATTTGGATGTCTAGATAAGAATTTATAGTCGAAAGAAGCAAGATGGTTTAGCTTGCACAATGCTCTCGGGTATACAGCAAGTCACAGCCACTATTGGAGAGCACAGTGACTTGATGTGACAAATAAACATGAGTCTTGCAATTAACTCATGGGCGTGTGAGAGCAAAGTCACAGGGGTGCAGGAGCACGGGCGTGAGGAACATCGGTGTGCAAGAGTCATGGGAGTGACAGATAAAGACAAAAATTGGGTGAGAGCACGAGTCAGACCCTTCCCACATTTATCACTCAACATCTCTCAATTCATTTCGTATAGCTATGATGTTTGGTGGAGATGTAGAGCAATGCCTTATGAGTCCAATGGTTTAAGTCTCATCTCATTTGGAGGTTGGACGAAGAAGATATTACCCAAAAACCATCGAATGTTCAACCCTCCAAAATCGCTATCGTGCAAATTGTCCTATGAATCACCAAAGTCACCGTCATGCTTATGCACGATGGTGCAAATCCAATATCCTCAAAAAGCCACATTTTCACTATACCTCAAGGTCATTGTCGTGCTTATGAACGATGGTGCATTTCATCTAAATCCTCAAAAGTCACAACGGTGCAATTCCACTTCTTCTTCTCTACCGAAATCTCAACTTCTAAAATCCATAACTTTTAATCCAGAAATCCAAAATTCGCAAACTTTATATCAATGGAAAGATAAAAGAGAGATCTACAAATTTTAGGAAGACAATTTTATCCAAATCTATCTAGATCAATATAGTTTATTCATGGAAATTTCAGATCAAAATTTTAATTCTTTTAACTATTCATTCCTAGTAACTTCTCATATGACTTCCATTCACTAAAATCCAATACTTCAATTGTTATTTCTAATCTTTCTACTCCATTTCATTAAAATCATTCACCATAAATTCCTACTACCCGTAAATATGTAAGTTTAATCAAATTCTCAAAATCATTTAAAAAAACAAATCTCAGTAGTTGAACTCTTCATGTTCTGCATTTTCAACTTTTATACATATTCTCTATTTTCTCTTCAACTTTCATTTATACACTCATTCCCATCTCAGACCATCATTTTAAAACTACTCTTCAACTCAAAAATTATTTTCTAGATCATATCTAAAGCTTTCATCTACTCACATATACACATACATATATATATACATACACGGTGAAAAAACAGAGCATATCACCTTTTCATATATAATCTTCTACACTAACCTCATACACCATTTTATTGCTCTATCTAACTCCAAAAATCATTTCTACATCACCTGATCACTAACAATCCATCAAATACTAAATAACACTATATCCAGATTTTTCATCCCATTTACACAGTATTCATGAATATACACGAAAGTGCCATGTTCAAGCAACTGACAATAAATTCATCAAATTTATTTCATAAATCCACAACTCTAAAGAATTTACTAAATACTTACTTGTTAAAAACTCCAAGATCCACAACTATTCCAAAGCCCTAAACTCCATGCAAATTCATGTATTCAACTGTGTAAAATGACCAGCTTCTAGTTTTTCTTAGGCAGAAAAGACAAATAATAGTGTGATAGAGGTGTGGGATAAGGAAAAACAAGAAATCTCTTAAAAGGATTTTGGTGAGCAATTTTGCGTATTGGAAAGAAATTTGAAAAAGGTTGCTACGAAGAAGGTATCTGGAAATAACACTAAGCCCTTTTCAACTCTCAAATAACTATAACTTGCTTCTAACAATTTACCAAAGCCACTTAACTAAGTTAGTGGCACTTGTCACTTTTATAAGGTCTAAGCCTAAACTAAGTTCCTTTTTTTTAACTGATTCCTTTAACTCTCATAATTCTTCTCTTTACAATCTAAATATCTCCAAATATCATTGATTATTATCCTTATTTTCCATAATACTCTATAAATTCTGAAAATCAACACCAAAATTCAAAAATATTACAAATCAACTAATCAATAAAATTCCTGTTACGCCTCGTTTCCGAAGCCCAACATTCGGAAGTCAAAAACAGCATGGGGGGGCTCATTTCTCATAAATTACAGAGCATAATTGGGAAACTTCCAATTGAAATTTCAGTCCGGATTCTTCATAACATTTGTTCCCAATTGCCTTAAGTTTCTAAAGACACCAAAATCCGAGACTAATACTAATTTCAGTCCGGATTCTTCATAACTTTCGGGCTAATACTAATCCGAGACTGAACACTATATCCTACGTCACTTCTCCTTCTCCTTCTGATTCAAATAAATTTTTTAACTCCTTTTCTTCCAATTATGCCCCTCCTTAGTCTTGTTCTCCCAATTTTGCCCTTCTTTTGTCTTTTATGGCTCTACTCCTTTAAGCTAACTTAATTCTAACTCTTTATTTTAAATTTCTAATTTCTACATTCAATACCCCATTCGTACTTGTTAATTTAAAGACTCGACTCCAAAAGTAATAAAATGATTTAAAAAATAAAAAAAATCGGAGCCCAATAATTCCAATATGGTAAATTTCCAAATTCTCAAAAATAACTCAACTCAATCCAATTATACCTGAAATTATCTATGAATGCTTGTACAATTATTTTCATGTGTAACAATTTTACTATTCATGTATGACATATTATGCATGAGCATGCAAAAATGCATTTCTAAGCTCTCACTAATCACTCATATTTACTATTCTAACCTCCCCGCAGATAATGGGATATTACAAGTGTTGATTTGGAAAATATTGATGGAGAGAAAGTGAGGGAAAATATAGGTCTCTGATGACTAGTACTATGTAGCGATGAAGAACTAATGCAAAAGTTTGGGTCATAATAATATTTTAAAATTTTTAGTCCTTTAAATAAAAATTAATCTTTTCACTTTTTATAATTGGATATTAATTTCTTGATTTTTATAAGAGGTTTTCATTATTATAGAAAAGGTTTATTTGACGTTTAAACTTAAAATCATTTTAAAAATAAAAACAATTTTATAATTGTTTGTAATAACTTTACTGTAAAATCATATATTTACTTAAAATAGTTAATTTGTTGTTTATTTAAAAAACATTATATGTTAACTTAATTTTGTAAAACATTTTAATTTTTAATAAAATAATATATGGTTTCATAATATATCAGGCATCAATCAAATTTTAAAAAAATTATATGATAACTTTTGAAGATTCTTAAAAATAAATATATGCATATATAATATTGTCTATACATATTTTTAGTGTGAAAAAACCTATTATAATCATATTGATGAATTAAAAATATTTATTTATTTTAAATGGAATATAGAATAGTATTTTAATTTTTAATATATTTAGTATTTAGTTATTGTAGCAAAATTAATAAATACTTGTATATTGTAAATGTAACCATATTAAAAATTTTAAAAATTTTGCATGATAACTTTTGAAGATTCCTAAAAATAAATATATGCATATATAATATTGTCTATATATATTTTTGGTGCGAAAAAATCTATTATAATCATATTGAATGAATTAAAACAAATATATTTATTTTAAATTTAATATAGAATAGTATTTTAAATTTTATTTTATATAGTTAGTATTTAGTTATTCTAGCAGAATTAATAAATACTTGTATATTGTCAATGTAACCATATTTAAAAAATTTTAAAAATTTACATGATAAAATTTGAAGATTCTTAAAAATAAATATATGCATATTTAATATTGTCCATATATATTTTTAGTGCGAAAAATCTATTATGATCATATTGAATGAATAAAAACAAATATATTTACTTTAAATTGAATATAGTATTATTTTAAAATTTATTTGATATATTTAGTACTTAGTTATTGTACCAAAATTAATATATACTTGTAAATTGTAAATGTAACCATATTAAAAAAATTTAAAAATTTACATGATAACTTTTGAAGATTCTTAAAAATAAATATATGCATATATAACATTGTCTATATATATTTTTGCTGTGAAAAAATCTATTATGATTATATTGAATGAATTAAAACAAATATTGTCACTATCATCACACCCAATCTGAAGTCCCACAATGAAACAAGGTCTGAGAAGGTTTGATAGTACACAGCCTTACCCCTATATAGTAGAGAGGCTATTTCCGGTAGACTCACATGCAGATGCGACAGGAAAATAGTGATGCAGGTTAACAAAAATAAATAATTAAAACTGGCACGCAAAAAATTTAAGTAAACAGAATTACAATACAATACGTAATGACATGCCTGATGATTGACCCTATCTGTTAGTACCTTATACCCTATAAAGACCGACTCTTTTCATCTTTAGTCGTGCTAGGAGTCTTCACTAAGCAACCTACTTGTAAAGGCATAAAGGCCATTGGGTTAGACTTCCTATGCGATAAGTATGAGACGCGAGGACTCTAAAGGGTATCGATTACCCTTAGCTTATCACACTAGACTTTCCTAATTCTAGCAACTGCCTTAGTAAGGGCCAACTCTGACATATCTTTCTTAATCACTTCCCTCCAAGTCTTATAAGGCCTTCCTTTCCTCCTTTCATAGCCATTATAGTTTATTATCTCACAGCGTCGTACCAGAGTATCAAAGGGCATCCTCAACACATGCCCAAACCACCAAAGCCTTTTCTCTCTCAACTTATATGCAATACTAGCCACCTGTAGTCTAGCTCTCACTACCTGATTCCGTACCCTATCTCTTATGATAATTTCACACATTCACCTAAGCATACGTATTTTTACTACCAATAGTTGTCGCATATGTCTACATTTAATAGGCCAATACTCTGTCCCATATAACATGGTTGGCTGAATCACCATTTTATAGAACTTCTCTTTGAGTTTTACGGGGACCTTTTTATCACATAAAACACCTTATGCACTCCAATATTTGATCTACCTAGATCTAATACTATGCAATATATCTTTATCGATATTACCATCTCTCTGAATGATGGATCCGAAGCATTTAAAACTCGATTTCTGTGGTATTATGTCACTGTCAATCGATACCGCTGCCTCTTGTGCTATTTGGCTACCTAAAAAGTTGTATTCTAAATACTCCATCTTAGACCTGCTCATTCTAAAACCTTTTGATTCTAATTCTTCTCTCTAACGTTCTAAATTGGCATTGACACCCCCTCCTTAGTCTCATCCACCAGGATAATATCGTCTGCAAATAACTTACACCAAGGTACCTCCTTTTGAATATGTTTGTTAAGTTCATCTAACACTAATATGAACAAAAAAGGACTTAAATCTGAGCCTTGGTGTAGTCCAATACCAATAGAGAACTCTTCCGTGACGCCTCTTATCATCCTAACGCTAGTCAATGCTCCTTCATACATATCCTTAATCTCTCTGATATACATCCTATAAATGCCCTTTGCCTCCAAATACCACCATATGAGTTCTCTAGGAACCCTATTATATGCCTTCTTCAAATCTACAAAAACTACATGTAAATCTCATTTTCGTTCCTTGTAGCATTCCATTAGTCTCCGAAGTAGATGTATTGCTTCTGTCGTTGACCTACCAGGCATAAATCCGAATTGGTTGGATGATATAGAAGCAGCTCTTTGGATTCTCTTTTCAATTACCTTCTCCCACAGCTTCATGGTATGATTTAGTAATTTGATGCCTCGATAGTTTTGGCATTGTTGAATGTCTCCTTGGCCTTGTGTAAAGGGATCAACCTACTCAATCTCCATTCATCCGGCATCTTGGCTGACTCGAGGATCACATTAAAGAGCTAAACTAACCACTTAATACAGACAGCTCCTAGTTGCTTCCATACCTCCATAGGGATGTCATCCATTCCTATAACCCTTCCACTTCCCATCCCCTTCAAAACCTTTGTAATTTCTCCCCTTGTGATCCTCCTCCATGAATACTCGTTTAGACATTGTTCCGACACGAGAGGTTCCCCTAACTCTATGTTAACCAATATGTCTTCGTTATATAGGCCTTAAAAGTATCTCTTCCACCTCCACTTGATGGCTTAGGCATCTGTGAGTACTTGTCCTGCTTCATCACGTATAAAGCAGACTTGGTTAAAATCCTTTGTCTCACTTGCCCTAGCTCTTACTATCTTGAAAACTCTTTGTGCTCCTTTGACCATATCCAAATCCTTGTACATATACTCATAAGCGTCTCCTTTAGCCACTGAGATGGTTTTCTTTGCCTTCTATTTTTCCAGTTTATACTTTACCCTATTAATAATCAGCTCCTCCTCTGTTGCACTTACCAACAGATCTTTAAAAGCTCTCTTTTTTGCCCTTACTGTCCCTTGGACCTCATCTGACCACCACCAAGATTCCATCTTCCCCCTATCTTTTAGATACCCCTAGGAGTTTAGTAATGGTCTCTCTCACTACGGGGGCTACCCCCTGCCACATCCGATTTGTATCCCCACTCACAGCCCCTGTTATATTTTTTCTATCCTGAGTCCTAAAATGTTTCGCCATGTCCCTTTTGAGTCTCTCCCATCTGATTTTGCAGCATGGCTTAGTAACAAGTTGTGCCCTCCATCCTTTAATCCCTATATCTAAAACTAACAATTTATGTTAGGTCGATAGACATACGATCGGAAGTACTTTGCAATCCTTACACCATGATCTAGCGCTTGTCCTGACAAGGAGATAATCAATTTGTGTCTTAGTTGTGCTACTCTAAAATGTCACCAAGTGCACTTCGTTTTTCTTAAAAAAAGAATTTACTATAACTAACTCATATGCTATGGCCATATCTAATAAATCAACTCCACTATCATTTCTAGTGTCGTATCCGAAGCCCGTATGAGTTCCTGTATAACTGTCCAAATCTGTCCCTATATGCCCATTAAAATCCCCTTCTATGATGATTTGCTCAGTATTAGAGATATATAGAAGCACTCCTCTAACGTCTCCCAAAATGTTCATTTTTGTTGTTCGTCTGTTCCAGCTTGAGGTGCATAAGCACATACTATATTGAGAACTACACTGCTTAAAACAATTTTTGCCACCATTATCCTATCATTGACCCTTGTGATCCCCACCACCTTGTTTATAAGTCCCTTGTCCACTAAGATACCTATCCCATTCTGCTTCCGCGTACTTCCCGAGTACCATAATTTGAACCCCCTATCTTCTTTGCTTTCGCTCTTGCCCACTTAGTCTCCTGAATGCATGTTATATGTATCATATACTTATCTAAAATCTCGACCAATTTTAAAAACTTTCCCATGAGGGTTCCCACATTCCAAGAGCCTATCCTTACCAAATCATCTTCATCTTTATTCTTGTAAGTTGCGAGTATCGTCCCGCTTGCACTGTTTCCATTCACTCGATCTAAAGCCATCTGTCCTAACCCTTGTCTCTTACGTTTCTCACTTGTACTATCCTAAGAAATTCTTAAAAGCTGAAACTAATAGACCCCACCACAAAACTACTATAAATAATAATAATATAAAATAAAGAAAATAAAAATAAAATATGTATAAATATATAGTAATAATAATAATAATATATGGAAAACTAATAATAATAAGAAAATTAATAAATAATAAAATAGTTTGCCAACTAAAAGGAGCCTCAGTCATGGACAAAGAAATGCTAGTATGACAACAAATGACATGACTGATTTGAGCATGAAAACTATTGATACCGCTCAATAAAATACATGGTCCAAGTTAAAAAAACATCAGTAGAGACACACCCATTCTCGTCAAAGTTCGAGATCTCGCTAAGAGGTTTTGAAAGTGACAGGTAAGACAGTATTTGCGTCTGGTGAGAAGAGAGTCTAAAGAAGTAAAAATTTCTAGAGTATGTTGTATAGAACACGTTATAACTAAAAGAAATAAAAAGCTTGTCTTATAAAGGAGGATGCTCTAGACAGAAGGGGTAAGGTAGTAACGAGAAGTATAGAAGACTAATGTGAGAGGATTCTGTATTAAACACATAGGTCGAAGGACTGTACTGGACGACGCAGTGTTGGTGGTATTCCCAATTAAGGTAAGTGTAGATTTAGCAAATTTCCATTGTCAAAAAAGCTTTTGTTTCTATAGAGGGTTAATAAATGCCTTGCTTCCAAAACACAAATGCCCTCTCTCTCTGTCCCTCTCTCTCTCCATCTAAAACTACACCCTGCGGTTGACTACGGAAGGAATTCCAAACCAAACTTACCTTGCGTACTAAGCAAGTCTAGCCTTCAAAAGTAATAATTCTTATGTTATTACCTGTCTAACTGCAACAAACAACTTCCGTCTATCGAATACAATCTAAATTACAGATAGAGAAAACTATGTTAGAAACGTGGGACTTTGATTTACCAGAAGCAAAGCATACAAGATGAAGCAACCTCCTACCTCCATTTTGCAAACCTGAAGCAAATGGAAGAATATGGATGCAGAGGAAAAACTTCACATACAGAATATTGTTGCTAAACTAAAGGAACAAACTCAGACCTCCATCAATAATTAATAAATCAAAGAATGAAATACACTATGATCAACAGAGACACTAGATACTGTTAACAACATAAATAAATACATTCACATCCAAAGAGTCTGGACCTCCCTAAACCTCCAAAATCACGCAACCTAGATATGGAAATCTCACGACTAAACCCAAAAGAACATAAGGGATACAAAGGGAAAAACAAAGATGTAATGGATGATCTGGAGAGAGTAAGTCAAGAGAGAAAAGAACACTTACTTGTTCCATTACATCACGGAAAAAAAAAAACTTATTTGCTCACATACCTTTGATTGTTCAAGACAAAACAATTGATACCTCCAGGTGGGTTATTGTCATATGCTGTTGAAGAGAAGTGCTCGTGATAATTGACGGGAATTTTGTGGTGTCGAAGATGTGGTCTCATGTCTTATCTAGCTTTTAGAGAGTATGTGATACAAATCTTCATCCTGAGTTTGATAAACTTTCTTTTCCTCTTTTTAATTTGTTTTTATGGACGAAAGGGCTATGAACTCTACCTATCTAATTTCCATATTGACATTTTCAATCAAAGAACTGTATACTCACTATCACTAAACAAAATTGTGCACTCAGTAAAATCTCTTCCCTTCATAATGTAAGAGGACAAGAAATTTATGACAATAACTTGAAATTGATGCTGGATGATTAGAAGGTAGGTTCCATACTAATTGGATTGATAAAATAATAAAAGAAGTAATAGTAACTAGAAAATTTGATATATATGAAAGGAGTTATAAATGCCATCTAAATATATGAGAAGAAAATAGGTTATCTACTGAAACAATAAAAAACATTCATATGCATAGGTTGAAAGTTCTTAAAAGACATTAAGAAGAATTGAAGAAAAAACTAACATACCAAAACTTCATCCCAAAATATCGAAGCACCAAATAAATAAAGTAAAACTCAATATAATATTTTATAAGAAAAAACTAAAACATACCTTAACAGCACATAGCAAATGCAAGGCGGACAACACCTAAAGAACAACAATTTAAAAAAAGACATAAACAAGTGAAAGGCATAAAATACAACGTTTTCTTCATTATTCATTGTGCACTGTCTATATGTGTATGCACATGTGTGTGAGATAGAGAGATAGAGAGATAGAAGAAAACTGAGTTTGACAACTTATTCATGGAGAAAGCATACTATGTAATATAATATGTAGAAAGTGGGATATAAATAGACACTAATCATAACAAAGTTGGCATTTTGGTGTATTTCACCAAAATGCACCCTTAAATGAACAACAATAGAGGCATCAGTTGAAAAGAAAGTGTGCATTTAAATAATAACAAAATAATGTAATCCCGACAGCTACTATACCACAGTTTTAAAACGATGACTTACGAGATTGGCCTTTTGCAATGCATTTATTGGCTTAGTAATTAGGATTAATAATTGGTCAAAAGAAACAGTCAAATGTAATGTCACCCAGTCATTTCATTTCATTAACTCCCTTAAATGAATAATAATGAAAGCATGCGAGTATTTGGTGTAGTCGTCCAAAAGAATGCATTTATATTCAAGTTAAAAATAACGAGAGTCAGAGATTTGATCAAAAGTGTTGGTTAAGCAGGGGAGTTTGGAGTTCCCTACGTGCGTAATCTTCTTCTATTAAACAAATTAACTGGCTTTTCCGTATCTATTTTTTATCTTGATTTTCTTAAACGATCTTGTTACATTTGTTCTTCCCAAGTTCATTATCCATAACACTTACAATAAATGTGTGAACTATTGCGATAAATTTAATTAATTAATAATTATATTTTAAATTATTTTATTAATTAATTATATTTTTTATATGTGTTCATTATATTTTTACCAATCAATCAATTTATTACATTTTAATTTTTCAATCAACAAATAATATTTGAATTAATTAAATATTTTTAATTATATTTAAAAGCTATAAGAATTTTAAAATTTTAATATATAAAACAATTATGAAGTAAAAGATATTTAGGAATGAACAATTTTTTTAAAGGTGTACGATTTTTTATTTTATTAAATAATAAATTTTATAAGTAGTAAAAATTACAATATAAATATATTGTAATAGTTAACAACAACAATAACAACACTCAGCCGGAGTCCTGCTGAAGTACGAGATTTTGAAAGGTCTAGTAGTATACAACCTTATCTCTACCTGATAGAGAGATTGTTTCCAATGATTATAATAGCTATTTCACCAAAAAAAAACTAATATGATATAACTCATTATGTTATTTATATTAACAAAAGATTTAATATTGGACAATTTTCGTAAAAATTAAAATTTATGGTACTTTAACATCACTTTATAAAATTTGAGTTATTATTACAAAAATAAATAAAATTTAATTTTTATATTAACCTTTACATGTAAGTAAACCTTTTTTTTTTGGTCAAAATTAACAACATTTTATGTAAAAAGGGAATAAAATATTCTTTTAACCTATAAAATCATTACTATGACGTTAAAATTCTCCCTTATTAGATTATGATCATGTTCAGCAGATTTAATTCACATAAGAAGATTTGTAAAATAAGGTTGAAAATCCTCCTGCGTAGAATATTTAAAGAAAAGGATGGCTCATCCTTACGGAGAATGTAAAAAAATTGAAATACTGAAGAAAATTGACTTGAAATGGCTATATATTTTATGCAGTGATTGTACAATATTATATACAGATCTACAAGAGTCAATCATTGCTTGTTCTATGCCTAAAGAACAGCTATTCCTAATTACAGTTATCCACATGTTTTGGCTAAACTATAGGCAAGAATAATTCCTAATACTCCCCCTCAAGTTGGTGAGTGAATGTTATGAAGTCCCAAATTGTCGCGCAACGTTGTAAATTGATCCTTTCCCAGAGCCTTTGTGAATATATCAGCGAGTTGGTGACGTGTTGGTACATATGATGGACTGATCATCCCTGATTGCAACTTTTCTCGAACAATGTGGCAGTCTATTTCAACGTGTTTCGTACGTTCATGAAACACAGGATTAGCTGCAATATGTAAGGCTGCCTGATTATCACAATATAGAGGTGCAGGGGCTGTCAATGACACTTTCAAATCTTGAAGAATGTAATTTATCCAAGTTAGCTCTAAGTAAGTGTTCGCCATGGCTCGATACTCAGCTTCTGCTGACGATCGAGAAACATTTGTTTGTTTCTTAGATTTCCATAATATGAGTAAATTTCTAAGAAAGATACAATATCTGGTCACTGATCTTCTCGTGGTACAACATCCATCCCAATTAGAATCACAAAAAGCCTTTAATGAGAGATTGTTGCTGGAAGACAAGAGTAAACCTTGGCCTGGAGTTCCTTTGATGTATTTAAGAACTCGGATTGCAGCATCCCAATGTGGTTTACGTGGTTGTTGCATAAATTGGCTCAACGTCCGAACTAAGTAAACAATATCAGGCCTTGTGACAGTAAGGTAGATTAACCTTCCAACAGGTCTTCTATACTTAGTTGGATCATTTAGCAAAGCCCCATCTGTGGGTGTTAATTTTAAGTTCTGCTCCATTGGAAATTTCTCCGGACGAGCACCTATAACTCCTATATCCTCCAAAATATCAAGTGCATATTTCCTTTTAGACATAAAAATCCCATTTTTAGATCGGAAAAACTTAATTCCCAAGAAGTATTTCAAGTCACCTAGATCCTTGATGCGGAAATGCGTGAGTAGACATTCTTTGAGAGATCTTATTTCACTGGGATCATTGCCTGTTAGGAGAATATCATCTACATAAATGAGTATAGCAGTGAATGAAGTACCGTGTGCCTTTGTGAAGAGGGAGTAGTCTGCTTTGGACTGTTGATAACCGGCTTGTTGAATGGTATCTGAGAATGTGGAAAACCAATTCCTTGAAGCCTGCTTTAAACCATAAAGCGACTTGTTGAGTCGACACACAATGTTCTCCCCCTGTCGGTGAAGTCTTGGAGGCATTTGCATGTAAACAGTTTCATGTAAATCCCTGTGAAGGAAAGCATTTTGCACGTCTAGCTGATGAGCGATCCAATTTCTTGCAGCAGCAACCGTGAGGAGGCACCTGAGGGTGGTGAGTTTTGCAGTAGGAGAAAATGTTTCACTGTAATCAACCCCTTCAACCTGTGTATAGCCTTTGGCGACGAGGCGTGCCTTATATCACTCAATGCTGCCATCAGAGTTATATTTAATTTTGTAAACCCATCTGCAGCCGATGGGTTTGTGACCAGGGGAAAGGGAACCAAACTCCATGTATGATTTTGTTCTAATGTGGCCAGTTCTGCATTCATAGCCTCTACCCAATTCGGATCCATGATAGCTTGAGCATATGAAGTGGGTTCTTTATGAGCTGTAATGTTAGCTAGGAAAGCACGATGAGGGGAAGACAAACGAGAATAAGATAAAAAGTGTGAGAGAGGATACCTTGTACCTTGCGATGGACTTTAGCCTGAGGTCAAATGACTGGTTGGGGCTTCAACATCGTAGTGATTATGCCATACCGGAGTGAACTTAGGACGAATGGATCTGCGCAAAGGCGGAGGTGGAGATGGGTGACGATCAGATTAGTTAAACGTGGGTTCAGATGAAGAAGAAGAAGAAGAAGATTCAACTTTAGGTTCATGTGAAGATGTTGTCTCAACATGTGTGGTAGACTTAGCTGGATGTAGAGGAAAAGAGGGTGATGGTATATCGATGGCCAGGTTTAGCAGAAAAGACTCAGTGGTTTGTGGAATGGGATGTTGTGAGAAAGGGAAAGTATCTTCATGAAATGTAACATCCCTACTGACAAAAAAAATTTTGGAAGTTAAGTCATAGAGTTTGTAACCCTTTTGATTGGTAGGATATCCTACAAAGACACATCTTTTGGCACGAGGTTCAAATTTGTGTGTGGTATGAACTACTGTGGCATAACACAAACAACCAAAAACTCTTAAATGAGTGAGTGATGGTGGCTTGTGATAGAGCAACTCGAAAGGGGATTTATTTGACAAGACAGGTGAGGGAATACGGTTTATAAGGTACACCGCTGTTTGAACACATTCTCCCCAAAAGTTTAGAGGTAAGTGTGAATGATAAATCAATGCACGTGCAACTGTGAGAATATGGCGATGTTTGCGTTCAACTACTCCATTTTGTTGTGGAGTATAAACACAAGTGCGTTGATATTCAATGCCATGAGATTGAAAATAGTTGCACATGGAAAGAAATTCAGACCCATTGTCAACTCGTATAGATTTAACATTCGTATGAAATTGCGTATGTGCAAATGTAATGAATGATTGCAATAAAGTTTGTGTTTCAGATTTGTGTTGCACGAGAAACACCCATGTGCATCGAGTGAAATCATCTATAATGGTTAAGAAATACCATGCCCCTGAGTGTGTTGGAACTTTATGAGGGCCCCATATGTCATAATGCAACAATTCAAATGGACTATGAGTTGATATTGAACTAGTAGGAAAAGGCAATCTTGTCTGTTTTGCCATGGGACAAACAATGCAATTATTGTGGAAAGAGACACTATTAGATGGAAGCAAAGAAGAAAGCAATTTAAGGCATGAAAGTGATGGGTGGCCGAGACACCGATGCCACAAATCTGGAATTTTAGACACTTGAAAGGTCTTTGGAGTTTGTATTAGTGGAGACATGTAATACAAACCACCGCATTGTTCACCCGAGCCAATCATCCTCCTCATAGCCAAGTCTTGCAAAATACAACCATGTGGAAAAAAAGTAACGCAACAGTTTAAGGCAGTAGTTAATTTGCTATCAGACATGAGATTGAGGTGGAAAGACGGGACACACAAAACGTTGTTAAATGTTATGTCATGGTTAAAAGAAACTGTACCAGTGGTGGTGATTGGTGCAGTGGAACCTGTGGGTAAATTAACTAAGGAAACTGCTGGGGATTTTATGTGTGTAAGTAGATTTGGATCAGATGTAATGTGATCAGTGGTTCCACTATCTAAGATCCAAGGCTTTGTAAATGCAGAATTGATTAAAACATTAGAGAACATAGACAGACCTGTAGCATTTGCATATATGTCATTGTTACCAGGTTTGGAGTTTTGATTCATCATGGAAATAGCCTTGGCGAGTTGTTGAAGCTGCTCAGTTGAAAAACCTTGCACTAATCTGTTGGAGTTATCGTCTCCCTTTTGTTCTAGTTGAGATGAATCTGCCGCATTAGCAGCTGGAGAAAAATTGTGTCCATTCCCTTTAGGACCACGTTATTGTTGATGATGATGATTGTTCTGAACTCCCTAATTGTTGGAAACCCATGTTCCATTCTTAATCCTGCATCTATCCTCAGTGTGGCTCTTTTTGTCACAAAATTTGCAATGAAATTTCAAAGTACGACACTCTTCAACTGTGTGGCCTGATTTTGTGCAATGTTCACAATATTTGTCTTTGGAGGCCTTCGAATTGTTATTTGCCCGACCTCATACTGCAGCAGCGATGGAGAAATTCTCGATGGTTTCAGATGTCATTTGATGTTGAGTTTCTTCTTGAACAACAAGAGAGTAGGCTTGACAAACATTGGGTAGTGGAGACATCATGAGTATATTGGTGCGAACTAGCTTGTAAGTCTCATTGAGACCCATGAGAAATTGCATCAATCTGTCTTCTTCTCTTTGGTCACGATGTGCCTTTATCTGATTACAAGTCGGAAGCGTGCGATGTGTCTTCAACTCATCCCAAAGAGCCTTAATTTTTGTGAAATATGATGAAACAGACGTATTACCTTGAGAGACGGTAGGTATGTTCTATTGAATCTGAAAAATCGCTAGAGCATTCTTTTGTGAGAACTGATCGCGGAGATCTTCCCAGACTTGTTTGGTTGTTTTTGCATGGAATTCCTTCTGTTAAGTCTGATTCCACCGAGTGTGTCAGCCATGATAGAATCATGCTATTGCATTGATTCCACAAGGCAAATTCTGTCGGCTCTTCTATTTGTGATGGAGGCTCAATCGACCCATCGATAAAGCCAATCTTGTTTTTTGCTGTAAAGGCGTGGATCATGGATTTGCTCCATGATTGATAATTGGCACCATTTAATTTGATTGGGAAAAGCATGTGTCTAGGTTGGTCTGAAGGATGAACATGGTATGGACTTGATGGATCACTGCTGAATTTCACAAGAGCTTTGTTTGATGAAGATTGGCCTTCAGTTGCCATTGCCGAAGGAGAATGAAGACTGGATATTTTTCAAGGCACCAGGAATAGTGCTTGGATACCATGTAAATAAATTGACATACTGAAGAAAATTGACTTGAAATGGCTACATATTTTATATAGTGATTGTACAATATTATATACAGATCTACAAGAGTCAATCATTGCTTGTTCTATGCCTAAAGACCAACTATTCTTAATTACAGCTATCCACATGTTTTGGCTAAACTATAGGCAAGAATAATTCCTAATAGAGAAGCTATTTTTCTTTTGGTCCAAACAAGTATGTCTCTAGGGTTTTAAGCTATTAGATAGCATATATATGCTCCAACAAGATTCATTTATATCTACGTAATTAATAAATAGTATGTACGTTAACTCGAATTTAACATATTAATTTTGAATTAAATAAATTTTGAAATGGATTTCAATTTAAAAACTAACTGAAACGATTCAGAATTTTATTACAAACGAGGGCATTCTATCATTTCCTTTCAATCCTCTCTCATTGGTTATTTCTTTGGCATGAAATGATTATGCAGGCAAATCATCTTCTGCTAATTAAAACTTAGCGTTGTAGGCCTTAATATCGAGTGAAGAGTATCTAATTACCTTTATTTTTATGTGCAATCGTAATTTTAGTTTTTAATTTGATTTTAAATCACATTTTGCGACTTATCATATGCATAAATATCATTTTTTAGTCCTCCTGACACACTTAATCAAAAGACCTGCAAGTTACTAAATCAGTGGAAAACATAAAAGAAGCTTTTCTTCTTCATTAATCTCAAATCGTAATGAAGTTTTTAGTTGCTAATGGTTTAAACTCTTGGCTTAGAACCTTTGTGATATTGACACCTAGTGTTGCCTAAGATGAGGTGGTATGATAGAGATGAGACCACCAAGTTTGGAACACATTTTTTACCCGTAAAGGATTTCATCGTAGTGCCTTTTGTAGAGAACGAGACATGACATTAAAAGATAGAAGAATTAGTGAGATATATTTGAATCTTACCTTCTATAGATAAGAGATTAGAGATTGTGGGTTGATTACAAAAGCCTTGTAAAGCCTAAACGGGTAGTACTCTGCCACAATTCTCAATGTCACCAAGAGAAGATTCATAAAAGCTGAAGCAGACCTGAAGAAGCCTGAGAAGGTAAGACGAACAAATTATAAGAAAACAAATGTTAGTGCTACACCTAGGACCAATTACGGACACAACATTTTTTATGAATGTAAAGATTTGAAAAGGTCAAGATAGAGGTCAAGAATGGACTATATATAACTGCAATATGCTACTGAGGCGAATACAACTTTAGAAGAAACAAAAAGATGATTTTATGCCAATTGAGCATATTAAAAACAATAGATTTTCAATGCAAACTATTGTCTAACAATTCATTGAGTAGAACATTCATGTGTAAATCAAGCAAAAAGGTCACTTTTATAATATCCAAAAGTTAAAATTGGCACAATATAAAATTTTGTAAGAGAAATATTATAAAAAAAAACACAAAAATCCAACGACAAATAAGTCCATTAACTCGTTCACGCTCATTAATGGAATGATGAAGACAGGACATTAAGAGGGGGTTCAAACATTGCATAGGAATATAGTCGAGCTCTGAGTTTAAGCTCACGCATTTTGCCGGAGCAAAAAGTGTTAATGCCCCTAAACTTTTATAGGTTATTAATGAAAATTTGGAAGAAACGGACATACTTACATAAAAAAGGAGTACAAATTGTTTGTTGTTTCTTGGTATGGTTGAAATAGCTACCTCCAAAGTAAACGTGAGGAATTGTGTGAATATATAGAAAAATAACTAAGAAGCAAAAAGAAATGGAACTGGAGGTAGGATCTAAAAGTTGATAAAGTCACTAACAACTTTTGTGAATGAAACTTGCGATAGTCTTGTTTAACATGAAAAATCTATAACCAATACATAACAAACGCACAATACTATTTCTTTTTTTCCTTCAGTTAGAAAAAATGTAGAGAGTGATATAAGAGGGAAATGGTTACATAGGCGACTCCTTCTGTGAGCTTAGTAGAAAATTCATTTGCCATAAAGTTTTCTGCATTGCAAAAACAAGAATTAGAAAACAAAAAATAACCAAAAAATAGAGTGATTGATAGATTATAAGCTAATGTTTGTTCTTTATTTTGAACTTGTGGCTAATGGAACAAAAAGGAAAATGAATGATTATGAAAATCAGAAGACTGAGAAGTAGCAAAAAAAGGGTAAGAAAAAAATTATCTACAAAATCTGGTGGTAGTAATCATATGATAATGGAGGTTGTTGTTACAATAACAATCACTATGTTATCCCTCCAAGAAAGGCAAACCCTTAAACTCTTTGCAGCCTTGTTCACGCTATCACCTTTAGCTCTCAAAAATTGTCCTACACAAACGTCATTGTAGAATTTTTCTTGTGATTAGGTAGAACATAAGGTTAATAGCAATAGCTACTCCCTCTAGTACTAATATAATCTTGAAGATAAAGACAATAAAAACATGATAGACTTTTATCTAAAATTGAACATTTTGAATGCAAATAAAAACTTGATGTCAAGCATTCAATTTGAAAAAGGAAGTATTCATAACTACGATGGAGAATTGAGGCAGAAATAACTCCAACATAACTTCATTTTTGTTCTTGAGTTGATTGCATGTTTCTTTCTTGCCCATTTGGAAAAAAATTGAAGTAATATAAAGGGAAAGACAGAAGGGAAGATAAGTTAGAAATCTTCTACTTTACACAACAATTGAAAACACATGGAAATAATATAGTTTAGCAAGTGGAATAGATTGTTAACTTTTGCCAATATGACTTTTTCATTTTTTTTCTTGACAATATGATTTAATTGCTTAGAGCGATGGGACTTGATATGACGTGCATACTCCTATTTGTTTTTTCTTGTTCTTAAATTATCTTTGTAGATTGATAGGAAAATCAAAATTTAAGATTGAGTGTGTCAAATAATTTAATGTTAACAGCGAATTTGCTATTTTCCGAGCTCCTCAAGTTTTAAGGATGTGAGGTTATAAATGAACCACCAACATATCGCAAATTTATGTCAGCTTGTGATAAAATCTTTTTATACTAGATTTTCCCACTCAATTACTCCATTCAATAATTCTCAACTACTGGATATCTCCACTCAGTTATTGCAAAGATTTGTGTTTGATAATCTAATGTTATCACCTATCAAGTCATGTTGCATCTCAAAATCAGCAGTGTATGTATCCTTTATATGCCTTTGTGTTTTAATGCAAGTGTAGATTTTGGGTTGGTAAGTTAAATTGTTTAGTCAAGTGAAGACAACCAAAATTTATTACTCTGAGGGCTTCTTAACTCAATAACTCTTAACGCTTGTGCCACGATGTCAAATTTTGACACTTTGGCTTATTTTAAAGATTTCTGGAGAGGATGAATCAATACATATTACTCCATTTTCATATCAGAAACAAGCAAGGAAAAAGAACAGAAAATAAACACACCTACCAATGGCAGATGTGGTACAAATATCCTTTTTAAAATAGCAAAAAAACTAGCAATATTATTGTTCTATACTTTAATAATCAAAACAAAACTGGTATTGTTAAAACAATAATATTAGAAAAAAAGTAGCTAGAGTGCAGGGGCAACAAAAATATTAGTAAAAAGCAACTAAAATGTAAGGAAGGTCCAACTTTGTAAGTCATTGATGATCCAAATGAGACAAGTGATGATGATGATGAAGGAGGTGTCGGGGCAGATGGTGGGACGTTAACAGGTTTTCACCAACAGTGCAACCGCATTTGAAATTTACAGAGGAAATAATGTCCCCGTCTTGAATTCAGAGTGATTGGAGCAGGGTTTGGGGAATCAACAAAAGTAGGAACCTTACTAACTTAAACAACATCATGAAACCCATTTGAGAAATTGAACGGTGGACATCGATCAATTAAGAAATTTTTTTCACTAGCTGGAATTTCGTGCATTCATAAGGCCTATATGAGATAGCTACGCATTGCAAACTTACAGAAGCCGTATCTTCTATAGATTTCTTAAAAAAAAAGACAACTGCAACCAAAGTCCGGTTTCAATAAAAGGAAACCTCTAATAGTTCTGATCAGAAAGGTAAACATTCTGACAAACCTTTTCTTCATCTATAAGTTCTATGTTATCATTTGCATTAATGTATTTTTCATACAAGGCTAGGACAATTTCAATGGCCCCTTTCTAGTGTAAATGCACTTGAGAGTCAGGCTACAAGCAAATCTCTTAGTCAAGCACACATCGTGATTTGAAATATGAAAAAACAATGTTTATATATTGGTCATAACTATATCAATTACAGATGATTATTTGGGCAAATCCCAAATATAATAAACTTATACCTCATATTTTGGATATTTTAATTACAAGAACGATTGTGCCTAATCAGAATATGATATTGTTTACTATTAAATCACCATTTCAATTTGTGAATATATCCACATTTGTAACACCCCACTCCCGCATGACCCGAACCTGACATCGATGGTGATAGCCGAGTCCGTGCCCCGCGAGGGTGGCGTGCTACGTCACTAAGTCAAAAACTCAGTATAAAATCTTTTTTTTCAAGCGTACGTGAAAATCAATAATCGTAACTTTGGACCCACTTTTATTTAGAAACATTTTCATTTACAAGAGTTGCCAAATTTTTGTTTTCAAAAACTAGAATTTCGATTTGCACATTCCAAAAAAACAAATCACATTAAACTATGATCAATCTCTTTTGCAAACCTTTTTCCAATCGGTAAGTTATACACACCAAATA
>JANIJH010000002.1:51952483-51970778 GCA_024520975.1 Erythroxylum areolatum
TCTCACTTTGATTCAATCAATCTTTTCTATTTTATTTCAAATTCAAGAATTCTCCTTTTCTATACACATGAAGAATCACCAACAATTCCTTATTTAATAGTTCTAGCTTCCAAGGAAAGTTCGGGGTCTAACAACTGCCTTGCTTATAAATCTGCTACATAAGGCCTAATATATAGGCTTACAGACGAAGTAACAATTGAAGTAAATAATGGGAAAGGGACACAAAACGTGTTATTCATTAGTGGAAGCATTCATCCACTATTCACAACTCATAATAGACGAAATACCAAAAGATAAAAAACATTAACTCACGTACTAACTGGTCCTAAAAATCAGACATTCACAAGTTTTTGAAGCGTTATTCAACACTCCCCCTCGCTTCAAATTTGCATACTCTAAGTTTCTATCACAAGTAATTATGTTTGGCCAGTAGAAGTGCTTTGGTCAAGACATCTGCAACTTATTTGTTAGTCTGACAAAACTTTAGATCTATATCTTGTTTTGCAGTGAGACTGCGAATAAAATGATGCATGATATTGATGTGTTTTGTTCGACTATGAAATGCTAGTTTTTTGTCATTGCAATAGTTGCTTTGTTGTGACAAAATATTTTTGTTGCTCCTTCTTGAATATGAAAAAATCAACCAACAACCTTCTCAACCAAATAGCTTGACATGAGGCAAAGGTTACAGCAACATACTCTGCTTTTGATGATGTTAATGTGACCACATCTTACTTCATTAATCTCCAATAGACTGTTGCAGATCCTAAGCTGAAAACATATCCAGAGGTGCTTCTTCTATCATCTACACATCTTGCCTAGTCATTGTCACTATATTCAAACAAGCTAAATTTTGCTTTCTTTGAATATCAAAGCCCAAAATCAACTACTCTACCTATGTAGCATAGCACCCTTTTTGCTGCACCTAGATATTGCCTAATAGGATTGTACATATACTTGGACAGTACACTCATAAAATATATAATAGTTGGTCAACTGTGGGTCAAATAATTCAACCCACTAGTCAAGTTTTCGTAGTAACTTAGGTCAACAACCTTTGTACCATCTTCAAGCTGTAATTTTTCATTTGTATTCATAAGTATAGCTGCCACTTTACAGTTGTGCATGTCAAACCTAAATAGAAGATCTTTCATATATTTTCTCTGTGAGAAATATCCCACCTTGAGCTTGCTTCACTTCCAACCTAAGGAAATATTGCAGAATCCCCAAATATGTCATTTTAAATTCTCTTTTCATGCATGATTTAAATTCAGCAATCAAAATGTTAGAACATCCCATATAAATCATGTCATCTACATAAATGCAGACAACTAAGAATTCACCATTATCATGCTCCTTCACATACAATGTAGGCTCATTTTCACTCCTAACAAATCCATTTTTGAAGAAATATGAGTTAACTCTTTTATATGATACCCACGGTGCTTGTTTTAGCTTATAAAAAGCTTTCCTGAGCTTGTAGACTTTATGTTCTTGCTCGCTAATAAAAAAGTCATCAGGTTGACATACACAACTTCCTCTTCTAACTCCCCATTTAAAAATGCAAACTTCACATCAAATTGATAAACAAGAAAATTTAATTTGGCTGCTAAAGACAAAAAAATTCCCACCATTTCAAAGCGAGCAACAGGTGAGAAGGTTTCATCAAAGTCAATACCTTGATGTTGTGCATATCCTTTAGTCACGAGCCTTGCTTTGAACCTTTATATATTGTCATTTGCATGATACTTTGTTTTGAACACCCAATTCAATCTAATAGGAGTCTTCCCCTTTAGTAAATCCACCAATTTGCTTGTTTGATTGTGCCCAATTGCCCTCATTTCTTCCATCATTGTTGCTTGACATTCTTCATTTTCAGTAGTTTCCTCAAAGAATGTAGGTTCTGTCACATATAAAGCAAAATTATAGTTTTCATAAATTTCAGCTAGCGATCCAAACCTCTTTAGAGTGAGATCATATGTAGAGTTAGACGAGGAGCTTGTTGACGATGAACTGTTACTATTGCTGTGTGAAGTAAGATTACTGCCTAGTGAAAAGACTGAGTTACTAGCTAGAGATGTAGGAGAGTTACTGTTATCATAATGAGTTTCTAAAATTGTTGGTTCAGGTGGTTCTGTCATTATAAGAGTGTCTTCTGGGGATTACTGGTGCTGCAACTTCGTTGCTTTTCTCCCATGTCTAGCTTAGTTCTTCATTAAATCTGACATCCCTACTAACAATCACCTTGCCACTCATAGGTTTATATAGTTTATATGCCTTGGATTGAATGTTATAGCCCATAAAAACACATTTCTCTGATTTTTCGTCAAGTTTAGATCGAGATTTAACCAAAGGATATGATACACAACCGAAAATTTGGAAGTGGCATGGAAAGGTCATAAGCCCAGGGTAAGTCACCCTAGGCTTATGACCTTTCCATGCCTCATATGAAGTCTGATTGTATAATGCCTTTGTCGGATAGATATTCAGGATATAGATAGTTGTAGCAACCGCCTCTACCCAAAAACGCTTTGGGATATCTCTTGCCTTCATCATGC
Organism: Erythroxylum areolatum; assembly: GCA_024520975.1. NCBI lineage: Eukaryota > Viridiplantae > Streptophyta > Magnoliopsida > Malpighiales > Erythroxylaceae > Erythroxylum > Erythroxylum areolatum. Next base: position 51,955,042 of record JANIJH010000002.1, read on the forward strand.
TTCTACCCATCTTAACAATGGTACGATTTTTTCGTTCTACCACACCATTTTGGTCTGGTATATAAGACACTATGAGTTGTCTACAAATTCCATTCTCCTAATAAAAAACATTGAATTCATATGAAACAAACTCACTACCTTTGTCTATTTGAAGTGTCTTAATTTGACACCCACTTTGCTTCTCTAGCAAGGACCTAAATTTCTTAAAATTCTCAAAAGCTTCAGATTTGAATCTCAAGAAATATACCTATAAAGAGCAAAAAAATTTGACTCCCTCTTAAGGACTCAGCTAACAATGGACCACATAAATTATCGTGTACAAGCTCAAAGGAAGTTGAGGCCCTCCAAGCCTTACTTACAGAAATGATGACCTGCTTTGTTTTCCATACACACATCCTTCACAAAAGCCAAAATTATCTATTTTAGGCAACCCAACAGCAATGCCTTGATTATCTAACAATTGTAATCCTTTGATATTCAAATAACTATATCTCAAATGCCATTGTTTAGATTATGTACTTTCCTTAGCAACCAATGCACAACTTTTACTACTAAGTGACACATCTAAAAGAAACATTCTATTTGAGGTCATCTAAACGTCAAAAACTTTTCTACCAGATTTCAGTTTGTGAGTACTACAAGAATCATTATCAAACATAACAGAATAACTATCAATTAGCAACTATCCAATACTTAACAGATTGTGAACTAGAGAGGGAACATATTGTACTTCATGAAGAAGCTTTATGTTACCATGTGTAGTTTTGATAGCAACTGTACCTTTGCCTTCAACTTTGACTAGATTGTTATCTCTAAGTCAAGAAGCTTTGTGTCACCATATATGGTTTTGATAGCAATCGTACCTTTGCCTTCAAATTTGATTGGATTGTTATCTCCAAGTCAAACTTCTGATCGTCTCATGAAGTTCCTTGAACAACACTTGCCACACATATGATTGGGGCAACCACTGTCAATAAACTAAATAGCATTGGTCTCAATATCTATAGCAAAGTGAGCCATGAACAAATTGCTTTCCTCTTGCGATGTCTTAGTGAAATTGAAATGCTTCTATTCATTTTTTTGTTTAATCCAACAGTCAACCTCCTTGCGCCTATATCACTTGTAGTAGCAGCGTTCACTAGCAAATTGACCTCGTCCTCTTCCACGGCCAAGACCTCAACCACGATAACCTCCTCTACCTTGCCCTCTGCCTCCTATATTACATTCTGTTTGCTGAAGTTTCTGACTTGCCTTTAGTATGAGACTCCCCCTTTACTTGAAAAGCTTTTTTTGTTTTTCCACTAGACCTATTTAATCTATCATCATGTACTAATAAAGAACCCATCAGTTCATCAAACGTGTAGATAGTTAGGTCTTTAGTCTCCTAAATGGAAACAACTATATGATTGAATTTGGAGGTTAAACACCTCAAAACCTTGCCCACAGTAGTTTCATTGCTTATATTTTCACCATATCACTTCATACAATTGACAATTCCACATACCCTAGAAAGATAATCTTGCACAAACTCTTTTTTATGCATAGACAACTACTTAACATCACGATGAAGAGTTTGTAATTTGACCGTAATTATTTTCTTATCTCCCAGGTGTTCTTGTTTGAGAATTTCCCATACTTCTTTGGAGGTACTAGTTGTAGTGATTCAGGAGAAAAATACTATCATCAAGAGCTTGTTGAATGAGGAATAAGGCCTTTGCATCCTTATTTCAGTTGTCCCTTAGTTGTTGGTTAGGTTGTTCTGGATTCGTATCATCAAACCCCTTCTCTACCAAGTCCCAAAGTTCTTGACACATATTCTGCATTTTCAAACTCCAAAAATGGTAATTATGACCCTTAAAAATTGGAATTAGGGACTCTGATATTGTCGTAGAACCATTTGTTGCCATGACTATTTTTTTCCCTCACTAGTGTTTCACGCTATAGTTGGCTCTCTCTCCTCACTAGGAACTTGAATTTTTGTTTCTCTCACTTTTAGGTTTATCTCAATTCTTTAGATCTCACTTTCTCCCTTACTTTTCTAATTCCTCTTATTGATCTCTGACTTCTCCTCCTTTTTTTTAGTGGACCTGACTTGGTTATGAGAGAAGAAAAAGAAACTGTCTGTGCTCTTCCTCTCTCAACTGCTCTGATACCAAAAGCTTGTTGGGGAAATAAAGCAAAGAACATAAATAAGTTGAAAGAAGAGGGATGTTACAAGAAAGAGTCTTAACTTTAGTTTTGTTTACTGCCTTGCATATAAATTTGCTATATAAGGCCTAATATATAGGCTTACAAATGAAGTAACAATTAAATAACGGGAAAGGGAAACGAAAAGTGTCCTTCATTAGTGGAAATGTTCATCCACTATTCATAACCCATAACAGAAAAAATACCAAATGACAAAAAACATTGACTCACATACTAACTGGTCCTAAAAATCAGACAGTCACAAGTTTTTTATGCATTATTCAACAAATAACGTTTCTCTGCCCAACAAAGAGGCAAATACACCAATTTATAGTCCAAAAATTTTGATGAATATTAAAAAGATAGCTGAAAGAGAGGATTCATTTAATACACTTGGTAATTCACTTGCACCGTCAATATATGAGCACTAACGGATAAAGAAGGCAATCATTTTGTTGATGTTTGGTGGAGCGGAAAAAAATTTGAAGAATGACACTCACTTACGAGGATGATTTATGCTCCAATTTCCTGTTCACCATTGTTTGTCATACAAAGTAATTGGTTAATAATGGATGTTTTCCTATAGAACACACTACACTTTTTGAGCTTTTACAACATCGCTTTAAAACAGTCTTTGATTCCCCCTTTTAGAATATGATGTTGAATCTAAAGTAAAGCAATGCTTTATGATTTTAGTGAGACGGTTATTGATCTGTCTGTTGCCAAATCCTAACTTTATGTCAACAGTAGACCCCAGCCATATCAACTATAGGTTGTGATTCTTCTAGTATAGGATTAACTGCTACTATAACTTCTGATCAAGAAACTGGTGAGTGATTAGGCTTCATCATCGTAACATTATTTGTGGCTTCTTGCATGGATTATTTGTTGTTTATGATAGATATACTTATTATCAAGAGACATAAGGCTTGAAGTTCGAGCAATGGTACTTGCTAAGAGGTGTTGTCTGTATTGATGAGTTTGACAAATGAACGATCAAGATCACATTGCTATCCATAAGGTGATGGAGCAGTTGTTACGTATAAAAAATAGTGTAGCCAATATAGAGCTATAATGGGTAAGCATAAAATACCTTTTTCCCTAATAATAGAATGAATATGAATTAGTTGCGTATCTCTCTCTCTCTCTCTAAGTTCTCTGCCTTCTCTCTTCCTCCTAAATTTTTCTCGCTTCATTTCTCTCTTTATCAAAAATTAACCACAACAAATTGTATCAGAGTAGTTGGTTCTACATATAATGGAAGAAAACTTAAAGAATCTGATGGAAGTATAGATGAGAAATGAGAAATTGCTTTTGGAATCACAAAGTAGGACAACAAGTAGGGCAGAAAAAGAAAAAGGGACATAATGGAACTTAAAATGATGTTTGTGCAGTTTATGCAATAGCAACAAGGAATGGAACTGGGAGTGGCTATTCCATATACTCCAAAACCGATAAATCGAAGCGAGCAAACCATGTAGGAGAATGACGAAGATGGAGTCTTTAAACTCCTTGACTCCACATCCACTTATACCTTGCCCTCAGAGTCCACCTCCCCCAGCGAGATTAGTAAGATCAAGAACTACTCTCTGGCTTTCTCTATTACTTGTATGATCGGCAGTATTCTTGGCTGCAGTTTAACTCACATGACGATTACTCCTCTTGATCTTGTCAAAAGTAACATGCATACTAACCCTACAAATTAGAAAAAAAAATTCATCTGATTTAAGAGTTTTTTTGTGCTATTGTGTCTCATCCTATTAATAATCTTGTCTCCTTCCTGAACAATGCTAAAGGGGCTACTGTTGGTGATGTTATGAAGGAGATGGGTGATGAAAAAAGTTCGACAAAAAGAAAATATGATTATTTCTTTTTTCCATTATGTAAACCTCCTTAATAACTTACTTGTTAATTCTTGTGGACAATGTTTTTTTTAGAAGTAAGAGGGATTGTTACGTATCAAAAATGTTATAGTCGTTATACAACTATAGTGAGTAAGTATAAAATACCTTGTAATCGTTTCCCCAATAACAAAATGAATATGAATTAATTGTGTATCTCTCTTTCTCTCTAAAGTTCTTTAATTTATCTCTTCCTCTTGAATTCTTCTCTCTTATGTTCTTCATTTCTCTATTTTTCAAAAAATTAACCACAACAGCAACAAACTGTTACAATTGCTAAGAATGTTATACATGCATCTTTAAATGATCGTTGTAGTGTTGTGACTATTAGAAAAATCTCATTTATGGAACTGTAAGTAGAAGATAATTCACCTAGGATTTTGTTTCATACATGAAAGAGTAGTGAAAATAAGAATAAAAGATAATATTTTGTTGTGTGTATTAAGTGAGGAAACAACCATCTATATACAATCTTTGATGATAACTAGATAAGTAGAAATAAAATAAAAGATAAGAATAAATCAGGATTACAATAGAAGAGGTATTGACATGTGAAAATAATGGTAATATACAGTTAAAACATTAAGATATTATTAGCCCCCTTAAGTTCACAGGAGGATGCGATCGTGAGCTTGTTTCTTAGTCGTTGAAATGTTGAAGAAGAAAGAACTTTGTTCATAATATCTGTGATCTGAGTAGAGGATGAAATGTGACGAATAAGTAGAGCTTTACTGGCGACTAGATCACAAACAAAATAAATGTCGATTTGAATGTTCTTGGTTAAAAATTGGCAGATTGTAAATGAAACTTACAGCTTATAAAAGACAATTAATTGGCCTTACCAAGGCACTTACACATTAGTGACCATATCTTTGGGGTTATGTCTTTGCCATTGGCACATATCATTATAGCCTTTAGTAACTCCTTGAGCAAAGTTTAACTACTTCCCCTTAACCTTATTGGATAAGTAAGCTATTAGGCTTCAAATTTAGGATTGATAGTTCTTTTTATGGTGGTGGATTGTTTTTCAAAATTTACACGCTTTATACCACTCATACATCCATATTCTGCTATTTCAGTGGCACATACTTTCTTTATTGAAGTTTTTCATTTGCATTCATTGCCTGAGTCTATTTATATATGTTTAAGTTAGTCCAGTAAATTGACATTATTCGCTTGCTAAGTGGAAGGTGTAAGTGTGGAAGAGACAATTTATATATGTTTCAGGACGGACTTCTTGTTAAGTTTGTGAATTTTGTCAAATCTACGAAATAATCTTCACATGATAAGCTTCTTGTAAGTTTGTGAATTTAGGGAATTCAACATTATCCCACAATTTAGGGGAGATGGGTTGGGGGCATTTTGTTGTATTACAAGATTGTGAAATTGTGTGGCGAGCATGGCTGATCCGTAATTTCAGGTTAAACCGAAGAGCAGCTGTCAATTTTCAGCTTCAAAAACCTTAATTATTATCCCTTTTCTTGTATTTCGACCATGGCCACTTGCTTCATCCCCAGAAGGTTTTTTCTTATTTCTCTTCACTCTTTCCACCAACATCTGCACAATTCCTGCAACCCCTTTTCCTCTGTTTCCTTGTCATCCACAGCCAAGCCCAATTTCAGTTCCATTAAGGTAGTAATTAAAAGCATCCACACCCATTAACACACACTTCCCGTGCTCAGAGTTTGTGTCTTCTTTTTGGTTGTTAGATGGAAGTTAGCGAAATTACAGAGGAAGCAGAAGCAAGAGTCGATATGAGACAGAAGAAGAAGAAGATATTTGTGGCCGGAGCAACTGGAAAGACGGGTAAGAGGATTGTGGAGCAGCTGCTAGCAAAGGGTTTTCAGGTGAAGGCTGGAGTTAGAGATTTAGAGAAGGCTAAATCTACATTCACAAAGGACAACCCGTCTCTTGAATTTGTTAGTACTGAAAACGATTGGTACTTTATTGGGCTTCTGTTGTTTCTCAATTTATCGGAATTTTGAGGAGCAGTTTCTTTGTTCTGTCTGTTAAGGCTAATTTTTTTTAACCAGAATTTCGATTTTTTCAGGTTAAAACGGATGTAACAGAGGGGTCTGTGAAGCTAGCAGAGGCTATAGGTTCTGATTCGGAGGCTGTAATATGTGCTACCGGATTTCGGCCTGGGTGGGATTTGTTTGCTCCTTGGAAGGTCAATTTCCTTCGTATTACCTTAATTTTAATGGCTGTTGCACTCCACTTCTGATATCATTGTTCCAAATTGTGAAATAATCCTGCAGCTTCATCTTACTTCCCATTGTCTCCTCTCATGAAGACAATACATTACTTCCGATTTGCGAGTCCTTTTTATTACAATCTTAACTCGATATTGAACTAACCATGTTGGCGCAATTGAAACATCTGTTTTTATTCCCTTTGTCAATTCCTCGTATGCCCAGAGGAGGTTCGATGATAGGCTTGGGGGTATGAAATTATGGGACTAGTACTTTTAGGTTATACTGACATCGATTCTGTCTAGAATTACAGAATTTAATTCTTGGATTAATTCGTTGATTTGGTGCTTCAGACCCAGAAAATTTTCATGTGATTTATAGTAGTCTCAAGTAGGACTGTATGTTGCAGGTTGACTATTACGGCACCATAAACCTGGTTGAAGCTTGCCGCAAACTTGGTGTGAACAGGTTTATTCTTATTAGCTCCATTTTAGTTAATGGAGCAGCTATGGGGCAGATACTGAATCCAGCTTACATCTTTCTCAATGTTTTTGGACTGACCTTAATAGCAAAGCTTCAGGCTGAGCAATATATTAGGAAATCTGGTATAAACTACACCATAGTTAGACCTGGTGGGTTGAGAAATGATCCCCCAGCAGGAAACTTGGTCATGGAAGCAGAGGTAAATGTGGTTCATCTAAATACCTGTTCTGATGCTTTTAATTGGATAAGCTAGTACTTACTTTTTAACTCTTGGCCCAGGATACTCTTTATGAAGGCAGTATTTCTAGGGATCTGGTGGCAGAAGTTGCTGTTGAGGCATTGCTCCTTCCAGAATCATCCTACAAGGTGGTGGAAATAATCTCTCGCACTGAAGCTCCCAAGCGTACATACGAGGATCTCTTTGGTTCCATCAAGCATCCTTCCCTTAGTGACTAGAACTTTGTGTCTTAAATGGATTAAGACTCTTTTTGTTTACACTTTTGACAAGATTTCTATAAAATGCACAGCATGTTTTTATTAATTATGCATTATGATTTATTAAATTTTGCTGCCCAAGTCTAGGTTTAGACTTTTTTTATTTAACTCTTAATTAAATCAATGAACATCTTACATTTATTTATAGATTATAATTTGTTTCCCTTGGAATGCAACATGCCAAGCACCTCAAACTTGATTAGTGGATTGTTGTTGTCAAGAACTCTTGCTGCTTCAATAAAGATTTTGAATCTGCATTAGACAAAAAGGTTAGATTGGATGATAACGTTTTTATTTGAATTTAATTTAAACCTAAACCTTCTAACACATTTAAAAAGAAACCTTAAGGTTCCGTTAATGTTCATAGAAAAGGAGAGACTTTTATGGCAGAGAACATAAATGCTAACTCTAAACTAGAGGCTGCAATGAGGTAGATTGAAATCAAGAAGCAAGGTAGTTCAGAAGGCAAGCATGCTAATCCTAGACCAGATGTTGAGGCACCAGAAGCTGTAGGTGGCGATCATCTCAGTGTTGGGTTTTAACCCCCAGTCAAAATTTGTTTATATCAAATCATCAAGAATTAAATAAAAATATAAGCATGTTTGAATCTATTGTGAAATCTGTACTAGAGTCTTGTAGTTTGTCTTCTAAATTAAATGTAGCCCTTTTTAGAGTTTTATTTAACTCTCTGTTTTCTCTTTGATGATGAGATACTAGAAGAAATTGTGCGTATGTTTAATTTGTGGACTATAATCAATTTCATTAAGGTAAAATCTTAATTTAATTTTTAGTTTGACCCATCATAAAATTATAAATTATAAACCCAGTCTTTATACACATAAAGTCCACACTTAAAATATATGCATAAAGCCTAAAATATCATAACCATATTAGATCAATTTAATTAATTGGGCTCAATTTTATATGATAACCTTCATACACAATTATACACATATAAGCCCATATATTTGATTAGAAACTCTTACAATCTCTCACTTAGGCTATATGTATTATTTTAAAATTGCATATTAACCTTACGAGTACTCTTAATTTTGCTATCATTAGTGTATGCATCCTCAAACAATCAGGTCCATCAATCATACTAACATAGGATCAAAACGACTTTCGCTACATTTAATGTAACTAGACCCATCAATGGTTACATATGTTGATATAACCAAATGACATAGATCAAGCATGGATGTGTAGCATGGAAATTATCAGCAGTGTGATCTTAGCATGCTTATTTCCAATTGGTTCAACCTTATCCTTTTAGTGAGATCAATCTTAAATAAATTCAGAGACAAAATAAACCAAATATCTTAAAACTGAAAATAACCTCGAACAAATTAACTAAAGACTGTATCCAAATAAGAGTGAAAAATGTCTAATTTGAAAAGCATCTACAATACAAGCTCCCACTAAAACTATATATCCTGAAAAGATGCAACACCATTATGAGCAGTGTGCTTATGAAAGACCTTGGGTAACACTCCTTTAGTAAGCATATCCACAATCATGAAGTTTGATCAAATGTACTGTATAGACAACTATCTATTCTAAACTCTCTCTTTAACAATTAGGAACTTTATGTCGATGTGTTTCGACTTTGTTGAGCTCCTAAAGATATTAGAATATAGCACTACCGAGTTATTGTCACAGAATAACTTAAGTGGTCTTTCAATAAAATACACAATATGCAATCTCGTGAAAAAGTTTCGTAGCCATATCCCATGGTTGGATGCCTCATAACACGTTATAAACTCCACTACCATGGTGGAAGAAGCTATAAGTGCTTGCTTAGCACTCTTCCAAGAAATAACTCCTCCAGTAAGCAGGTAGATATAACCTGAAGTGGATCTCCTACTATCTTGACATCTAGTAAAATCGGAATCAAAATAACCAATGATCTCCAGCTTATCTGACTTTTTATATGTGAGCATATAATCTTTCATCCTCTGCAAGTGACACATGACCCATTTGGCTGCTTTCTAGTAATCCAAACCCTAGTTACTTAAATATCTCCCTAGCATTCCAACAATGTACGCAATATCCAGATGCGTACAAACCTAAGTATACATTAAACTTCCTAGAGTTGAAGTATAAGGAATCTTCTGCATTTCCTTAGCTTCAAAGTCGTTCTTGGGGCATTGACTTAAACTAAACTTATCTCCCTTATACACAGGGGTATCATTTGGCTTACAATTCTGTATGCCAAATCTTTTAAATATCTTTTCGATATAGCTCTTTTGTGATAATCCAAGAATACCTCGAGAGCGTTCCCGACGTATCTGAATCCCTAAAATAAAAGAGGTGTCACCAATATATTTTATTTTAAATTTATTTAATAGAAATCTCTTAGTTTCATGCAATAAGTCTATATCATTAGTGATAAGCAATATGTCGTCGACATATAAAATTAGAGAAATGTACTTACTCCCACTGAACTTGCATCAGCCAAGTTCATCTCAAAATCGAACGAGATGAAAACTTGGTGAAATTTGTAATACCATTGACGAGATGCGTGCTTGAGTCCATAGATGGATTTCTTTAGTTTGCAAATCATTTGCTTTTCATCTCTCGACACAAAGTTTTCTAGCTGTACCATATAAATCATCTCATTAATGTCACCATTAAGAAATGCTATCTTAACATCCATCTGATGTAACTCAAGATCAAAATGTGTCACTAATGTCATTATTATCTTGAAAGAGTCTTTTGAAGAAACCGGAGAGAAAGTCTCTTTATAATCATTGTCTCTTTCTGTGTAAAGCTCTTTACAACAGGACGAGCCTTATACCTTTCTACATTGCCTTTCGAATCCTTCTTAGTCTTAAAAATCTTTTTGCAACCAATAGGTTTCTTACCTTCAGGCAATGGTACAAGGTCCCAAACATCATTGTCCTTCACAGACTTTATCTCTTCATTCATGGCATCAATCCACTTTTGAGAGTTAGAACTTTCCATAGCTTGACAGAATTTGATTGGATCATCTTCCACCATACCAGTGTCAATTTCATGTTTTTGAAGAAGTACAACATAATCATATAGAATTGTACTTCTCCTCTCTCTAGTGAATCTCCTTAATAGCATAGGTTCTCGAGGTTGTAGAGTTTGTTCTTCTAGAATAAGTTGTTAAACTTGGGGAGGAGTTTCTATGATATTGTCTTGATCCAGAATTACTTCTTGAACAATGTCAGGAATGGAAACCTGACCCTGATCATTGTCAATAGCAATTAGAGGAATTTCAACATGTTCCTCTTCAAAAACAAAGTCCTTAATCTTTTCTCCCCAGCAAACTCGACATCCTCAAAAAGCCAGCATTTCTTGTCTCAAAAATTGCCTTAGTAATGGGATCATAAAACTTGTAACCCTTGGATTTTGCATAATATCCAATAAAGTAACAACTGATAGTTCTTAAGTCTAGTTTCTTTTCATTTGGCCTATAAGGCCTTGCCTCAACTGGACATCCCCAAATGTGCAAGTGTTTTAAATCAGGCTTCTTGCCCCGTCCAAAGCTCATAAGAGGTCTTATCAGTTGCTTTAGTTGGAACTCTGTTGAGTGTATATGTTGCGGTCTTTAGGGCTTCTCCCCAAAGTGATTTTGGTAAGCGTTATGTTTCATCTTTCAACAACATCATTCATACTAGGTGAACCCTGCATAGTGTACTGGGGGATGATACTGCATTCCTCTAGGAATTTAGCAAATGGTCTTGACATTGTTCACCTAATCCGTTATATCTACCGTAGTACTTGTCACCGTAGTCAGATCTGACACATTTAATCCTTTTGTTGAGTTGGTTCTCAACTTCAGCCTTAAAATTTTTGAAAATGTCCAAAGACTGTGATTTGTCATGAATGAGATAAAGGTGGCCATATCGTCAGAAGTCGTCTATAAACATTATAAAATATGGTTGACCATTCTAAAATGCCATAGGAAATGACCCACAAATATCTGTATGAATAAGTTCTAAGATGCCTGAAGCCCTATTGGCACCCAATCTCCTGACATTTATTTGTTTCACCTTAATGCAATTAGCACAAGTAGCAAAATTTATAAAATCAAGGGGATCGAGAATTCCTTTAGACACAAGTCTCTCAATTTTCCTTTCGGAGATGTGATATAATCTCTTATGCCACAACGAGACAGAATTCTCTCTGTTAATTTGCGCTTTAAACTTCATGTACTTATATACAAGGCTTCATTAAATGAAGTATTAGTGTCAAGCATATATAGATTATCATAACTTGATAAAGAATCGAAACTAACTAAATTTGAACTTTGAAAGAGACTAACTATTTCATTTCCAAATGAACAACAACAAGTAAATTTGTCCAAAGAAGAAATAGAAATCAAATTTCGTGTAAAAGACAGTACAACGAAAGTCTTAACTAAATCAAAATAAAATTCAGTTCTTAACAATAATCTAAAAGTCCCTATTGTTTCGACTTCTATCAGCTTACCGTCACTTACATAGATGTATCTTTCGCTATCACTTGATTTTTGGCAACTCAGGCAACCTTGCATAGATAAACTTATGTGAGTTGTTACACCAAAATCTAACTACCATGTGTGTCTTGATATCGAAGTTAAATTAACCTTAAAACAAACCAAAACAAGAAGCATACCTTTTTTTGCACCCCGTGCATGATAATTGGCACACTGCTTCTTTACATAACCTTCAGCTCCATAGAAGTAACAACTTTTTGGATTTTTTTCTTTTTACTTCTTTTATGTTGCTGGAACCGTAGCTTCCTTAATTTTCTTTCTTTTGTTCCTTTTATCCTTATATATTGTGGCTAAGTGACCACTTTCTGTATTATCATGCTTCAAGCTTTCCTCTTCTTGGACACAATGTGAGATAAGCTCATTAAGACTATTGTCTTTTTTTGACAGTTATAACTCACCTTGAATTAATTGTACCGTGTCGGAAGAGATACCACCCCTTATGCATTAACAAGTCTTCGGATAATTCCAACTTAAGTGCTTACAATTTTGAAGCAACGTGAGACATTTCCATAATGCACTCTTTTATGTTTCCTTTTTCTACATATTTTATTGAGATAAACTTTGCTAAAAGTATATTTATTTCAGTCTTTTCATTTTTGGCAAATATTTCCTCAAAATCCTTAAAAAAACCCTTAGCCATAATAATCTGATCGGACATAATGCCCGAAAAGTTTCTAGAATGACATATTTCATGATCATTAAACTCATACAATTCGAACTTTCTCACTTTTCTATCTGCCTCTTTTAATCAAATGCCACCCAATCAAATTGGGTGTTTAGCACTTGAGGGTAAATAATAACCCAGTTCTTCGTGATGGAATTGAAGTCAATTACATCATCGGGCGTTTTAAGAGGTAACCATTTTCTGATCATTTGCTACACACGCACATGGAAAAGGAATGAAATGGCTCCTAGTTGTCCCACCAGAAAGTCTTAAGACCTTCCACCAAGTGTAGTGAGATTAAACTCCACTAATTCGAATCATTGCTTGTACATTAAGGCTTCCCTGAAATCACTGTCTACATTCGCGTTCACACCTTCAAACGTAAAGTATATTCTTTCAAGAACTGATACGAGAATCATGAGATCTAAGCATCAGATTGTCCATAGCAAACTTTGAACTGGAAAATTCCAAACAGCACTTTCCCAAATGTCACAAGTGCAGGGAACAGAACCCGTCAAATCAAATATGATTTGTCTGATATAACAGGTACTGGGATAAAAGAACAATTTCTAATAAACAAAAACGACTTCAACAACTCTTCTACAAAGTCCAAAAATAGACTCAATTTCCAGGCTTACTGTGACTCATCATCGGATGAAACGAGTTACATAAATATGTTAGGCCTTGATGCCTTGTATGTCGTCTTCAGCTTCCTAGTTGGTGGTCTAACCTTCCTGAACACCAATGGGAACTTAATCTTGGAGTTGTGAAATTGTTTGGTGCTTTCCCTCTTGCATAACTTAGCAGGGACTGTTGCAGTCTTGATTATCTGAATGCAAGGAAACCTAACTCTGTGTCGAGAAGCCATCTCATTGTACATTTGCTCAACAGCACCATTGAGAGTGGTGTCTCGGTACTCCTTGTACATATTGTGGTAACCAGTTCGGCTTTGGTATCGCAGCCAGATACCATAGTTCTTGATCTTCGTTGGGTTCTTCTCAAAAATCTGCAAATGTTAAAATGTAAATGTGTCAAAATGATCAAATAACAGACATGAAATCATCAAAGACATGCAATTCAGTAATTACTTAAATGCATTCATAAACCACCACATGTTTCAGACAAGATAGACAATGCAGAACCAGAAAAATCATTAGAAATCTGCTAACTGTATAATCAATTTATAATGTCTCATATAGAAGTTCTACGCACCCGTCAGAATAAGTACACTACTTTTTCAAATACAGTTCCCTTAAGTAGTGATTGGAGGCCATACAAAATGCATGAAACAATTGTAACGAGCAAAACGTCAATATACACATTTCACAAAAGCACAACTCTCGGTTAACTAATAACAAGTTCAGATAGATGAAAAGATCCCCTATTCAATATATTTAATCTTCAAAACTACAGCTGTACAAATAAAAAAGTAGTTGCTCCACTGTTCCCCAGAGCAACATTAAGGGTAAGTGACAGGGAGATAGACAAAAAGCAACGCAACTAATTTAGCTTCAAGGGAACGAGTCATGGGACATTAAAGAGTGCACCAACCAGATAATGAAGCATTTCAAATCATGTTTAGGATTCATCGCCATTTTTTCCAAGTACATGATAAAAACATGAATAGTTAAACAGAAACTAATAACAAAGACACGTGGAAACATTTAGGCATAAATCAGAAAGTGCAGTCGGTGGGCAAGAGAGTACAGTGTACTGATGTTTAACACGAGACGTGAAGGAGAAAGTGTACCATCAATTAGCATAAGAAACTGAGGAGTAGCAAAGAATCTTAAAATGCAACCGATGGAATTCACAAAATCAATGGACAAAAGACCAGAACAAATATGTTTCGCAGGAAAAAAAACCAACTTAAATAGACTAAACTGAAAAGCCATTTATACCTCATTGATAGAAAGGACTTGCCCGTTGCTCTTCTTAACTTTCTTCAGCTTCCTCAGAAAGTACCTGAAACAGAACAACAAAAGTGACATTAACAAAAAGTCACAAACAAAAACTATGAAATACAATATCTACCATTAAATTAAGAAATCATTTGATCCCACAACTACTGACCAAAACTTGGACTTGGCTCGAACTTCGTTAGTGGCCCAAAGCTTCATGCGATAGATCTTAGGATGCTCATCGCTCTCAGTCGGCACCGCCCTTCCGACGACCTGATATTGGTGAAACTGCACCAACCCCAATGAAAAGAACAAACAATTGGAAACCAAGCAGCATTAACAACGCATCTCCAAACCAAAATCCACAAGAGTTGCCAAACTTCGAAATTAACAGGCCACACTTACCCTAAAGGAAACCATGTACTCACTTCTCAGGGAAGACGCGAGAAAAACCCGACGAGTACAAACGTAGCTAAGGACGAGATGAAATGGTTTGCTTCATTTATATATGTGGAATAAACCCTAGAGTAGATTTGACCCTTGATATCGGGCCGGGGTTATGATTATCTTGGGTTTCGTCGAACTCTTACATTACTTCTTCATAGTTTGTGTTCCGTTCCAGCTCAGCCCAGCATACGATACCAAGTATTTAAAGATCTGAACTCAAGTCCACCTGTACTTCTTTCGCACGCTCTCTTCTATCAGCAGTATAAAGATCACATAAAATTATAGGATATTATGAGTGAAATGTCAAGTAGCTATTTATAACAAGAACAAATAGCTTTTTCATCATCAGAATATATTTACTGCATAAAATTGTAATCTAATTAGAGAGAGATAGCATCTTTTCTTTTCTTTTCAAAAAAATGGAATTAGTGAGTAAATCAGGATTATATTTCGTTAAAATGAAATGTAGTCATAGCAAAAAAAAAATTATCAAGAGTTAGTATCAAAAATTAAAATGTAAATAAATAAATAATAATTTAATACGGTCTAATTGTCCCACATTGATAATCAAAGGGACAGATGTGGAATTTATAAGCTTATAAACTCTCTCACTCTTTAAGGTAACTTTTGGGGTTGAGCTTTCTAATAAAGGTAACTTTTGGGGTTGAGCTTTCTAATAAGACCTGTAATGTATTAGAGCTAATACTACTCCTCCGAGTCTTAAGGCTACGGACAGTGACGTTGACATTATAGTGTTCACTTAGGGTCCGTTTGGTTTTACTTCTGTTTTTCTGTTATTGTTTTTAGTTTCTGTTTCCTGTTTTTGGTTTCTGTTTTTTTGCTTAAAAAAATGAAAATCTGTTTGGTTGAGATTTGTAACATAAAAATTGAAAATAAAAACCTGTTTGGTTGAGATTTCTAATAAACTTATTATTATTATTATTATTATTATTATTA
>JANIJH010000002.1:51988172-52012558 GCA_024520975.1 Erythroxylum areolatum
TACTGCATTTTGAGACTGGGTGACCTTACTATCAACATTATTTAAAATCTGATTCATATTTCCACACGAAGAAGTGAGTAGCTAATTATCAACTTGCAGCAACTCCAAAGTTAAAATGATGAAGTAGCCTCAAGTGAGTAGCTAATTACGTGAACAAAATTAACCCCCATCTCCGACAAGCAATGCAGACGAGCTTGAGGCAGCAAAAATTGCAAATGCTCGCCCCTAAGGCTTAAACGGGGCGAATGCCACGACCGAGTTGTGTCCTCCAAATCCAAACGAATTTGAGATACCTGGAAGCAGTTATTATAGAGAGTGTCAATGAATGATTTCAGCTTCTTGGTTCCAGTAGTCAAGACGTCTAAACCTTTTAGAGATTTTTCCATCTTACCAACATTGATTTCATGCTGCTGTTTCTTACTTGCCACTCTGTCAAACTCTACTGAAGGCTCTGGATTCTAAAGTTGTGCAAAACAATGTGTCAATCACAGAAATGCAATTCAAGAAAATCACAACTTTTACAGAACCAAACTAGAAAACACTAAATTTACTTACAAATTGATTAATGGTAGGGTGCAGCCATCCTGTAGTAATTGCCTTAACAGTGGCAATTGCTTCCAGACCGCCAGCAGCACCAAGGCAATGCCCTATCATAGACTGAAACAACAAGAAAAGAGAATATCAGTCGCAACTGAAAGAGAGCGTCATGTGCTCAAATTTTGAACTTGGAAAATTGAGTATAATCCACGGGTGGGTACCTTTGTTGCGTTGATTTTGATATCTGCAGTGTTCTTAAATACTTTCTTTATTGCATTTATTTCAGCAAGGTCACCAGCAACAGTAGAAGTAGCATGCGCATTTATGTAGTTAACCTGAAAGTCGTTCAACCAATTGATTAATGGCTTAGAGAAAATTAATGACGATGCATTATATTGACTTCAGACAAGGCTTAGAGAAGTCTTGTAAAACGGAAGCAGCATAAGCAGTTGTATAGGAGCACAAATTAGGCATTCAAAAGAACTAACCGAAATAGAACACAAAATGAATTGGTCACAGGAATTATAACCAACAATGCTGCAAAGAAATGGCTGTAAAACTGAAGCATTTCTTTTCAGAGAACCAAGACACTCACCTCCTCAGGTGATACTCCAGCATCTTCAAGACTTCTCTCAATGCATGAAGACACTCCAAGCCCATCAGCCCTTGGATCAGTCATATGATAAGCATCACAGTTAACTGCCCCTCCCAAGTACTCAGCAATTATTGGTGCACCTCGTTTTGTTGCATGTTCCAAGCTTTCCATAATCTGCAAGAAAGATGATAAACTCCTTAGAGATGACTTTGATACATGGTTAACCTATTATCATATATGGTCAACATCTACCAGGAGACATTTTAGAAGGTGAAAGGAAAGGGAAAGAAAATGATTTTGTTTCAATTTTGAAGTGAAAGAACTATACAAACAAATATAAATAAGCTTACCAACACGCCTGCACCCTCACCCATAACAAACCCATCTCGATCTTTGTCCCATGGTTGTGAAGCAGTTTGTGGATCATCATTTCTCTGAGATAAGGCCCTACAAGCCACAAAACCTCCCAAACCAATAGGGATTATTGCTGCTTCAGTTCCACCAGCAATCATCAAATCAGCCTCACCCCGTCGAATGTGATTGGCAGCAGCATAAAAGCAGTAATTGGATGTAGCACAAGCAGTTGAAATTGAGTAATTTGGGCCCATAAAACCAAGTTCAATAGCAAGCAATGCGGAACCCATGTTTGTTATAGCATAAGGAATGAAGAATGGGGTAATTTTTCGGTGACCTTTCTCAATTAGAGCCTGAACGCCATCTGAAAAGACTGTAAGACCACCCATCCCTGTTCCAACAAGTACACCAGCTCGCTCCTTGTCAATCTACAATATGCACAAAACAAGCAATATAGTGGTTCAGGCATCTAACTGTAAGGGAAAAAGGAAGGAGAAGTAGAACATATAATTCAGTAAAAGTACATATTAAAGCAATCTAGAACGCATAAGAACTACATAAAATTTAATAGATCTTTTTGTATGGATATTGCTATCACTTTTTAATTCTCACTTCACAATCTTCTAACAAAGCATGAAGATATAGGCTGACATCTCCAGATTATAAGCAAAATGATTTTAGTAATTCTGTGTTAAATCACATTTCAGCTAAAGTTATTAAAAAAATCAAATGAGGGCATTTCTAAACCTAATCACTTATAGAAAAAGAAAGAGATAAAACGAGGGGGAGATCGTATCCAACTCTCTTAGACACTTGAAATCCCATAAAATATGACCGCTATAGGTATGTGAAACTGATTTTTTTGCTTGTTTGTATTGACTAAACTGACAAGTTGACAATTTTGAAGAGCACAAGCATCACCTACAGACATCATTTGTCATCAGAAAAGGCGTCTAATATATTGAAGCCAAATAACTGAACGTAACACAAAAATGGAGAGAAAAGTCATAGTTAGCACTTGAAAATCAGATTCCAACAAGGCCTTTTAACTTGTGAACTATGATATACACTTTTTACAGTTCAGGAATCAAATTGTAAGCAAGAACCTTTCAGTTAACAAAGTTGTTCTGATTCTTCTAGGATGGGTGTGCATCTAACCCGACAGGAAGATAGCTTAATGCTTACTGAAAATAACGACACGCCGCAACCAAATCCCAACTAATCCAATATCCTACTTTGTCAACTAAAAATCACTCGATGCGCATTAGAAACTCCTTAAGGGAAAAAAAATAGAAAGAAAAAAAAAGTAAACTCAATACAAAACACCATTGAATGGACAAGCAAACTTATCATCTTTGTTAACCAGATTCGTAAAAGACATTCACTTGAAGACACCAGCAAACCAAATTTTAAAAATCCTTTATGTTCAATCATCCGACCATGAGAATAGAAAATAAAAACCGTCAACCAAATGAGAAACAGAGCTCTAAAGGAAAAAGAAAATGCAATAAACCTTAGATAAATCATCTCCTCCAAGATCTGCATCTACCAAAGCCTTTTTCCCAGCAACAATGCAATATCTCAAGCAATCATCCAACCTCCTATCATTCTTTCCATCAATATAACCCTGCGCACAAAATCCCCGTATCTGCCCGCCGAAGCGGGTGGGAAACTTGGAGGCATCAAAGCGGTCGATGGGTCCAATTCCGCTCTCGCCAGCAAGCAACTTGTCGTAGTAAACATCGACGTCGTTGCCAAAAACAGATACTAATCCCATGCCAGTAATGACAACTCTCTTCTTGGGGTCCTTCTCGCGCCTAGGAGTGGAGACAGTGGAGTTATTAGTAGTGGCGGAAGAGGCAGCGATGAAAGATATTTTCTTTGGCGGGGAATTGGCAACATTATAGGGTCTTCTTTGAAGAGGGGCAAGAGGGGATGGTCGAAGAGATGGGGATTGGAGGGTTTGCATGGCGGAGAGAGGGAGAGTTGAGGTGGGCGACGAGAACGATGGAGGCGTGCGTTAGAGGGAGAGAATGAATTGTTGTTTTTATAATATACAAAGTCTACTATGGTTGGAGGTGAAGTTAAAAAAAACAGACGACACAAACATAAGACGGCAAGTGAAAGAAGAGGTTAAAAGGTTAAGTGGAAGTTGGGGTTGGAAAGTGCAGTGTTGTGTTTAGCTAACTTCACCCCACTTGGAGTTGGAGGGGGAGGTGGACTGGAGCGCATTGCAAGGCCACGTTGGCTTTTCAAACATATACAAGTTTAGGTTTTGCGCGCTCGTTTGCAGCAGACAGTTGCACATCCTCCATTTTATGTACAGAGTCTACGGATAAATGATATTTTTTATTTCTATTTTTATACTTTAATTATAGGTTAATTATAAAAATATTCACAAACTCATTCAAATTTACAATACTAATTCAAAATTTTAAAAAAATATTATTAAAAAGCTCACACTTTTAATTTTTAAATAGTCTTATATAAAATTTTTTATTAATATAGATGACGAGACAAGCCTTATCGGATTATTATTTTTGACACATAATTTTAACATATTGTATTTGTTCTATGTATGAATTTTATATTGAATAAATTAAAAAAAGCCTAAAACAATAATAATAATAATAAAACTCATACATGAGATAAATATAATATATAGCAAACCACCTAGTAAACATAATTCTAACCTTTTGTGCCTCATCTCGTCATCTATTTTAACAGATAATTTAATGTCAATTTTTTTGCTAAAAATTAAAAGTTATAACATTTTAATACTACTTTTTAAAGTTTGGGCTAGTATTGTAAAATTGGGTAAATTTTAAAATCCTTTTATAATTAAACCTTTAATTACTTGTATATAAGTTATCATTTAAATTGAATGTTTACCAATTTAAATGACAATATCAAGTTTTAAATTTTAAAACATAGACTAAATTTTATTGTACTTCTTTTTTAAGAATTTATTTGACTTTTTGCTTGAATTTATATGTCATTTTAAATGATATTTTAATTAACTTGGTCATATTTGTTGGAAAATCGGGACAGGATTTTCGAGCACAGTGAAATAAGTATGAAACTTTTTTATGTGATTTTCCAAAAGTCAAGATCACTTAAAAATCCTAATATAATGAAATGCATAAGTACAATAAAACATGAATAATAAATTCATATCTGATTACATAAGTTGATCATTTTCTTGTTGTATTCTTTATATCACTTTTAAATCTGGTTCATTTTAACCACTATAATTGCATATATGGTCAACATCTAACAATATTCATATGAACATTTTAAGAGAACTCTACAAGTCGTAGGTAAACAAGAAGTACTAACTTCTTTAGAACCTAAGCTTATTCATAATAGAGTTTAAACCTATTAGTAATTTAATTAAAATAAAATTCTAATTCTAATTAAATTTTAATTATAATTATAACTAATTTTATTTAAATATTAATTGCATCAAATAAAATCTAATGTCTTATATATTTATCGTTATTTATTAAATATCTCACATTTAATCATAAAGTTTCTCAAATTTTACAATCAAGTTCAACTTGATTAAATCAGTTTTTTGTCCTCAGCCATTATTTATGTATGAACCATTAGTTTCCTAAATTTGTTGGCAATATATATAAATTATAACTGTAAATCATATTAATATTAAATAAATTAAATTATTTTAATTTATCTTTAATTATCAAATTAAATAATTTATATCCATATAACATGGTTGATGTCTAATAACACATCATGATCATCCAACTATTTAAGAATGTCAAAGTAATTTTGACTAACTTTTCTATGCATGATTTTTTTTTTGTATAATTCAATCATTTCATCATACGATATTTCGATTAGATACAGAGCATGGAATCAATGTCTACTTTATATGAGTCCAATTATGTTAGTTCTCTATGATTAATATTTAATTCTATTCAAGACATTTGAAAACTATGTTTATTGTGCCATTCCACCTTAGCTAATGATTTCTCAATTTAATACTAATCAAGAACAACATATATTCTTCTTAGTCACTTTAGGGTGAGAAGTCCTAAATCTATTAACTATCTCTATATAGTTTATACTATATCTATCCTTGACTAGAATAGATTATAAGTAGTATTAAAATATAACAATCTCTATATGGGATACTTTCTAGATCTTGATTCAAAGGATCACTTAAATAATTTTCACATTGAGAAATTTTATAGATATATAAGTAATGTTCCAAAATAGAATTCTCATATGAGGTCAATTGTTATATAACAAGCACTTATATATTTGTTTAAATATCTTTAGACAATATTCAATGAGATCAATCACTTTGTTTATTAGGAAAAAAAATGCATACTAGTATTTTTAGGCTCTATTAATGTCTATTTAAGCATTAGTCTCCCTTAATATAACAAATATAAGCATTTTTTATAAGCTACGATCAAATATTTTTACTCAACAATATATTTCTTATAATGGTTTGAACAGTATAGTAATTTAGAATCCAAATTCAGTACCAAATACTTAAAAGCACGAATTAGAAATATATATCATCTCTATCATATTATATATTGACAAGAAAAATCATGCAATCAATAAATCTTCCAATGACAACTATTATCATATCTAAACCAATGCCTTTAATTATATTCCATGTTTGTGCTTTTAGTAAGTTAAATTTGGTAGAATAATTCTATCAAGGTATTATACCTTTTGGCTCTATTCAAGTATTTTCATTATGCTATCATGATGTTGATATCTGTCTTATATGTTGCCACTAAAGTTTATAGGACATAAATCAGCTTAAAAACTTTTTTACAATTTTTCATCTATATAATGTTGGCATATCTCTAAAAATTTGCTACAAAATCCTCAACAAAGATCATAACAAAATCAAATAATGGATACATAACTCAAACCTAACATATGTTGAATTAATTTGGTTCATTAAATCTTAGTATCAACTATACCAAACAAATTTTTGCTCAGAATAAAAATAAATATAAGAAAAACAAGTAATAGGTTATATGTCATAACAATCAAATAAGACTAATAATTTAATCATTTATCAGGCTACTCTTATGATTTTATTTAAAATAATATCCTTACTACTATTCTAGAAATATTACTCCAATATCTTTTGTAGGATAGAGTCTTATTAAAATTTAGTTGATTTTGAATTTGCTCAATACACTAATTAAACATAAATTAGCTATATAATAACTTTGTCAACTACATCTTATGTGACTCCTAAATCCATTAGGTGGCAACTCATATAAAAACATATCTTATACATTATTCCTAATCATGTCTCTAAATTCATGCGATCATGAAATTACTCTTCCAAATCACATATATTTAGTTAAGTAGGACTAGTTATAAGGTTAAATATGTTTGAGTTAAGGTGACCTTGAGTTTGCTCAATATGCCTAACAATAAATAAAACTCTAATTTATTCTTATAACAATGGAAGAACTCTAGTTTATTCTTATAAACAAAATTCTAGTTTACAATTTCATAAGATCAAAATGAAGCAAGTCCCTTTGTAGGTGAACATCCATAATATTTTACAGGAATATTAGACAACCAGGGGGATCAATCACTTAACTAGTTTCCTGGGTAAGCCCCTTTATCTCGATGAAGTTAGAGTTAGTCTAAAAAGGGTTAGTTATGTGTGTGTTTGTATTTTAATGGATACATAAAAACTTTTTCTTAAACAAATCCCTCTTATAAGCTCAAATTAATGATAATAGGGCCTTAATTAAAGATTCAGTTTTTGTCTCTTATTCCTCAAGGCCAGATTAACCCAAACCAAATAAAACCTAGCAACCAATCGGGAGGAAGTTTTTCACATGTAAATTTTAACAACTCTCTAATTTGGATCATAGTGATAATAAGGAGACCTACATAAACCTAAGGGAATTGATAAATAAAAAAGATGGCATAACTACAAAAATATCTGATAAAGAAGTTAAAGATGAAGATCTCTAGAAAAAGAAGATAGCTTGAAGCTAACTCCTAAAACAAAATTGAATGATAAATAAGAGGTTCTTAAGCTAAAAATGACTTTCTTAGAAGGAAAGGAGGTCACTAAAGCCCTAGATCAGATTGCAACAAATTATAATTCCTTAGTGAAAGAAGCAAGGCACCAAATAATAGTAGAAGAGCTTGAAGAGTCAGCCTCAAGAAATTATTTCAAGGATATATAGTTAAAAGGAGATTCAATACAAAGAAAAAGATATCTAAATTTCCCTCCTATGTATAACTATTTTAACATAGAACATTAGAGGGCTAAATTGCTCCAAAAAATAATTGGCTCTTTAAGATTTTTTAGGAGTTATTAAATATTTTATGTATGGAATTTTGGAAATCAAGATAAAGGAAGATAGATATACGAATTTAAACTTATTCATAAAGCATCAAAAAGTGATAAGCAACCATCAAAACCATTCCTATGGTAGAATAGTGATTGCATTAAACTAAGACAAGGGTTGAAGTTTTAAAATCAATAATTAATGAGTGGTCATTCACCTTGAAGCCAAACTAATTAATAAGTCTAAGCTTTCCATATCATCTATGTTTATGCCTATATATGTATGTCGAATGCACTAGAAAATAAACCTAACTCTGCACACTAAGATTTATAGCAGTGGTGAATAGGGATCATATCTATAGGGAGTGTTTTTGTAGCTTTTATAATGAAAGAAATCAGTGTTTAGGATATGAGGGGTGTTTAGTTGGATGCAAATAACAAAATAAAGTAAAATTGAACTATCAAATTAAAAAGCATCAAAATGTGAAAATTGATGAATGTGAAAATATATTACGTGTGATGACTCCGAACGTTAGACTTCGGAAACGGGGGCCAACATCACTGAACATCTTAAAAAGATGTATGGGTCACAAAGTAGGATTGCTAGATATCAGTTATCTAACTCTCTATTCAAGTTTGAACTGAAGCTCAAATCTCCTATGGGACCCCATATTCTTAAAATAATTGATCTTATAGAACAACTTGAGAAGTTAGGGTATTTATTAGGAAAAGAGTTATCATAAGATTAAATCTTACAATCTCTTTCTGACATTTTTTCACTGCTTATTGTTAACTTTAACATGAACAAGATGGACTGTGATCTTCATGAAATGCTTAACTTGTTGATCGATTATGAAAATCAAGTAGCATCATCTGAGAAGGTGAAAGTGTCAGGGTCTGTGAACTTGGTTGGTAACTTTTCTAAGCGTAAGTGGAAGGGCAAGAAGAAGCCCAAGAAAAATCATCTTGCACCCAAGGGTGTTTGGAACAAATCCAAGGGTAAGGAGAAGAGAGTTGACCAAAATGATACTAAATATTTCTTCTGTACAAAGAGGGGACACTGGAAGAGGAACTGCCCAGAGTATTTGGCTACTTTGAAAGGCAAGAAACAAGGTGGGACACTTATGAAAAATGTTTTCATGATTTCTTTATCTACTATTAATTCTACTAAATGGGTATTAGATACTGGTAGTAGCTTTAACATTTGCAATATGTTGCAGGGTCTAAGGATCAGTAGGAGATTGAAGAAAGGAGAAGTTAAACTACAAGTTGGGAATGGAGCAAGTGTTGCTGTCCTAGTTGTAGGAACTATTTCTCTTATTATGCCTACGGGAAAGACTTTATTATTAGAAGATTGTTATTATGTTCCTAAGTTTGTTTCGAACATTGTTTCCATTTCATCATTAGACAAATGTGGATTTCATACAATCTTTAATAATAACCAATGTAACATATTTCATGTTGATGAATTATATGTTAGTGGTTATTTACAATATGGTCTTTATGTCTTACCTGAAATAATAGTTTGTCCAATTATGAATGTTTCTGGTCAAAAAAGGAAGAGAGATAATCAAGCAAATCAAACTAACCTTTGGCATTATAGAATTGGCCATATTGGTGAGAAAAGAGTAATCAAGTTACACAAGGAAGGATGCCTTAGTCAATATGATTATGAATTATAAGAAATTTGTGAATCTTGTCTCAAAAGCAAAATGACCAAATCTCCTTTTACTGGAACTGGAGAGAGGGCTAGTGAACTTTTAGGACTCATACATAATGTTGTATGCGGGCCTATGAAAGTTCAAGCTAAAGGTAGATATTCTTATTTTATCACCTTCACCGATGATATGTTAAGATATAGATTTGTGTATCCTATGAAACACAAGTCTGAATCATTTGAAATATTCAAAAGATTTCGTAGTGAAGTTGATAAACAAACTAGTAAGAGTTTTAAGGCACTAAGATCTGATCGTGGCGGTGAATATCTTAGTGATGATTTTGTTGATTATCTAAGGCAAGATGAAATCTTGTCTTAGTGGACTTCTTTAGGAACACCACAACACAATGATGTTTTAGAAAGGATAAATTAAACCTTATTAGATATGGTGAGATTCATGATGGGGTTCACTGATCTTCTTATCTTCCAATGGGGATATGCTTTAGAAGCCACTACCTATTTATTAAACAAAGTTCCCACTAAAGCAGTCACTAAAACTCCATATGAGACGTGGAAAGGACGTAAACCTAACCTAAAACATTTAAAAGTTTGGGGTTGTGAAGCTTATGTCAAGAGATTGCTGCCAGATAAGCTTGAAGTGAGATCTGACAAGTGTAGATTTGTTGACTATACCAAAGAAACTATGAGATACTATCTCTATCACCCTTCTGAATACAAAGTGTTTGCAGCTAGAAATGCAACTTTTTTAGAAAGGGAGTTCCTTAATGAAGGAAGTCATGGTGTAGAAATAGATCTTGATTAAATTCAAGATTTTGACGATTCAACATAAGCTCATGAGCATTAGATGCATGTTAAACAACCTTTACTTGATGTCTTGAAATTAACACATAGGATACTGACCTCAACCGTTGAGGAGAATGGACCTGTTAATGAATATGTCCAAAAACCAGTGCAACAATAAGATCCAGTAGAGGAAGAACCTATTGAACATAAACCTTTTAGAAGGTCTACTAGGGATCGTCATGCACCAGATAGATTAAACTTAATGGTGCAAGGAGATGAGGATAATTATATTGATGATATCCTACATACCCTAAGACTTACGAAGAGGCTATGACAAGTCCAGATCGTGAGAAGTGGTTTAAGGCCATGGAATCCGAGTTAGAATCCATGAGAATCAACAAAGTATGGACTTTGATTGATCCCTTAAAAGATATAAAACCCATAGGATGTAAATGGGTATTTAAGAAAAAAAATTAGAGTAGATGGGAAGGTTGAAACCTATAAAGCTCATCTTGTTGCCAAGGGATATAATCAAATATTGATTATGAAGGAACTTTTTCCCCTCTAGCAATGCTCAAATCTATTCAGATTTTACTTGCTATAGCCGCGTATTATGATCATAAGATATGGTAAATGGATGTGAAAATAACATTTCTTAACAGAGAGCTCAAGGAAGATGTCTAAATGACTCAACCTGAAGGTTTCACATTGCCATCTCCTCCTAATAAAATATGTAAGCTATTAAGATCCATCTATAGATTGAAGCAAGCTTCACAAAGTTGGAATATTCGCTTCAATATATCAATCGCAAAATTCGATTTTGTTAGATGCTAAGAAGAGCCATGTGTATAAAAGAAGGTTAGTGGGAGCATAGTTATTTTCCTAGTGCTATATGTAGATGACATATTACTAATAGGAAATGATCTACCAGCCATGCAAAAGAAAAAGATTTGGCTATATGAACAATTCTCCATGAAGGATTTAGGAGAAACAGCTTACATTCCTGGAATCAAGATCTACATAGATAGATCAAGGAAGCTGCTAGGGCTCTCCCAATCTATGTACATTGATACTATCTTAAAAAGGTATCACTTGAAAAATTCTAGAAAAGGTTATCTACTGATAGGCACTGAAATTTTTCTTAGTAGGGACGATTATCCTAAAATCCTAAAAGAAAGAGAGCACATGAGTAGGGTCCTATATGCTAGCACAGTGGGAGCTATCATGTATATCATGATATGTACAAGACCTAATGTAGCCTACGCGCTAGGAATACCAAGCAGGTAGAAAGGTAACCCAGGTGAGGAACATTGGAAAGTGGTTAAAACTATCCCTAAGTACTTGAGAAGAACTAAGGACCAATTCTTCATATACGGAGATTATGAATTAAAGCTAATAAGATACGCTAATGCTAGCTTTGCATCAAATAAGGATGATAGCAAATCTACCTCTGGTTATATTTTCGCCTTGAATGGAGGAGCAGTGAGTTGGAAAAGTTCTAAGCAAGCTATTGTACCTGATTCAGTTACTGAAGCAGAATACATAGCTACATGTGATGCAGTTTAAGGAAGTTGTTTGGATGAAAAAGTTCTTAACTGAACTTGTTGTGGTTCCTTCAATAAAGGAAGTTGTTCCTTTATTATGTGACAATACTGGTGCTATTGTACAAGCTAAGGAACCAAAGTCACACCAAAGATCTAAACATGTTCTATAGAAGTTTCATCTGATTTGAGAAATTGTTGAGCATAAGGACGTTCAATTTCAAAAAGTTGAAGGAAAGGAGAATGCTGCAGATCCCTTCACTAAGGCGCTCAAATCAAAAGAGTTTGATAAGAACAAGTGGATGATAGGATTGAAGTTCACGACTAATTGTTTCTAGGTCAAGTGAGAGATTGTTGGAATTAGGCCTATGACCCAATCGTTATGTAATAGATTGAACACCTTAGTTTTGTGAATATTAATTTTGATTAATAACATGGAAAATGATTTTATTATCATATTATGTTTATTGTTTTTTATTCTAATATGATAAGTCCTTGATTAAATTTATACACTTTCCATTATAATCGAGATTATGATAATGAGAGTCAAGTCTTTATGGTTTAATCTAAAAGTGTTCTTGATCATAAGATCATCAAATAAGGACTTTAATGATCCGATTAGATCAATATGTATGTAATAGTATCTATTGGATGGATATCAGTAGATCTCATTTACTAAGTTACATATATAGATGATGCATATGGAGATATGATCATTCACTTGACCAAATTGAGATTTCCTAATGACTAATATTACCTATGAACTGTCAAGTGGGATATTCTCATAAGGATTTAAATGTATATTTTTCCTTTGACTTGAGATCATCATAGTAATCAATAGGTCACTTATTATATTTTGATGTTGGAAACTTAGTTTGTAAAAATACTAGTTAAATGATCATTGGATATAATTAAGTATCTATCTGATTAGTGGTGGGTCAAGATGGGATCTATTAACTCTAGGTAATGAGTTTGAGTTCTATGTTGTCATTGATCTTAATGGTTTCAAGACCTTGGCTAGGATGATTGAATGGGTGAGAAAAGGAGTTTCTTAAGTCATTCACCAATCATTAATGATTGACATATAACATAGTTGGTTATCTAATAGGGTTTGACAGTTAAACCATACCTTAGGATAATCCAGATTTGTAATGATGGAAGGTAATAATTCATTATCCTTAACTAGGTTTCATCTTTGTATGGTTGTTACTTCAAACTATCTGGTCATTAAGGAGTGTTGTTAAACGCCAACCTTGATTAGTAATTAATTGGATTAATTACTACAGACTTAGTGATGAATCTATGTAGTCACACACTGACGAGTGTGCTATTTCTTGTTTGTGATTATCTAATTTATTATGAGATAATTTATTAAATAATCTATATATCATATCATTATATTTTTTGCTAGCACAGAAAATATAATTAATATTGGAAATTCTCTTGTATAAAATAAATGAATAAAATAAAATAGTTATTTTATTCATTTATTTTATACAAGAGAATTTCCAATATTAATTATATTTTCTGTGCTAGCAAAAAATAATAATATGACATATCCCTTGTATAAAATAAATGAATAAAATAAAATAGGTTTATTTTATTTCATTTATAAATAATAATAATTATTTAAACAGAAAATAAAAGTGAAAAAGAAAAGAAGGCATCAAATGGAGGTTTTTTGTTTTGGCTTTATCAATAACCAAAACAAAATAACGTAATGGTTGGTGTTGTGCATAGTTTTTCTTATTTTAAATAGGAAACGTTCATAAGTTACAAAAAAAAGAGATATTGTGATACTCTTTTATGTTATTCATTTTTGGTACGTTGAAAGAGAAGAGAAGAGTGTTAGAGATATACTTTTCATTTTCGATTTTGTACGTGAAAAATAACAAGAGAAATAGAGAAAATATTGTTTTGTTCTATTCTTGAAGAAAGAGTTTTTCAAAATTTATCCATAGCTATATCAAGTGTTAAAAACGGGAAGTATTTTTCGATGTAGAGTACATATAGATTTCATATTTTCAAAGTTCAGTATTGGTTAATCCATCACAAATTTCAGGTATTTATTTTTGTGTTCTTATTATTAGTAGGTTTGTTAAACGCAATAGATAAATATAGGATTGCAATTTTTATTTCTATCGTGTTTGCGATCCTTCAGAGATATGATTAAGGAAACATACCCGAAATAGTCAAATTAAGCATACATTATACATTACACCTATGCATATATGTACAATTAAATTTTTATGTGATTGTGCAATTAATAATGTGTGTGCAATTTATGTATTGCAAGATGTTGATACACAGGATAGAACGTCAGCATCCAGATGTTTCCAGATCTTGGAAGCAAATACTAATCGGGAGCATACTGTGAGTCGACCTAAATGATCTCATTTTCTTTGTTTTTTTTGTTTTAAATTTTTGTATTGAATTACTACTGAATGTGAATGTGATTGAGACAACTCCGGACATTAATAGTTTGAGGAGTTTCATAAATATGAGAACATAGGAAGTGATTCATTGAATGTGAATGAAATAAGTAATTCTCAACATTTTTGTTGAATACCGGACATCGATCCAATGAAAAATGTGAATGTGAATTTGAAATTGATTCTCACTGGAAGTACTCCTCGTATGTGAATTTGACAGAAATAAGTGTACTCAACAGAATTGTTGAATGTGGGACTTTGATCCAATGACATGTGAAAGCAAATATGAAAAGTGAAATAAAGTGACTGATTGATCTTATGTGATTTGATGCATTTCATTATATGAATGCATGACAACATAAAGGTTGTTGTGACCAGAGTAGCCATCGAAAAAGAGTTTAAAGCTTTCACTTTAAAGGTCAGAAAGTGAAAAAGAGTTTAAATCTCATAATGTGATTAAGAGCCAACAGCTCACTACGTATAATAAGCTCGTACCCCCAACGGATACAGGACAGTAGTCAATAAGCCCGGTATCCATAATGGATACAGGACATTATGGGCACTCAGTCACAACAACAACAATTGAAAGTGAGTCTCATAAGCATTGCATATAAAATGCTATGTATATTTTAAATGATCAAAATGAACCGTTTGACTGCTCTGAATTTGAAATGTGAAATAAGTGATCAAAGTGATATATGATGCTAAATGATTATTAGTGGAATGATGTGAATTACATGATGATATGAACTGTATATGTTATGTGATAAGAGTGAGCCATTGAGGATGGTCCACTCACATAGTTCACAAAACTCACCCTAAAATTGCTATATTATTTTTCAGGGTTAGAGAAGATCTCCAATTAGACAAATTGGATTTTAGCTACTGCATTCAAGTAAAAGATAGAGGTCATGATCGATTCACATCTACATATGTATTTCATTATTTTGTATCAAAATGTGTATTTACAAGTATTGTACAATGTTTATGTGAATGATTTTGTAATGTAATGACATTATGACTAAAAGTGTTTTGTATTTGTAATGGGCCCAAATGACTACTGAAATTCTAATGATATGAATAATGGTTGTAACACTAGTGATTGAAAATGTTTATGAATAAAATGGGCTGAATTTGATTATTGGTTTTTTGAAATATGCGTGTGATGCATGAAAAGTTTTTAATGGTTATGATTGATTGACTATTTTAGCATGCCACTCTTTTAGAGTATGTTCTTGAATACCATTAGTATGTTCGGGTATATGCACTATGAGAGTGGAGTGCTACAATGATTCCTTACATGTGTTTGGTTTGACTGCATACTATCATGTTAAGGAGTCAAAGTTGGATACATGTGCAAAGAAGGCAATTTTCATAAGGATTACCTCTAGTGTGAAAGGATATCGCCTTTGGTGCCCAGAGTCAAAGAAAATAATTTTCAACAGGGATGTTACCTTTGACGAATCTACCATGTTAAGAAAGATGACAAC
Organism: Erythroxylum areolatum; assembly: GCA_024520975.1. NCBI lineage: Eukaryota > Viridiplantae > Streptophyta > Magnoliopsida > Malpighiales > Erythroxylaceae > Erythroxylum > Erythroxylum areolatum. Next base: position 52,003,896 of record JANIJH010000002.1, read on the forward strand.
TAAAAATGTTAAGCAGACAAATGGTACTCCAAAATAGGTGGAGTTTGAAGGAAGAATTGTTACCCCAACAAATTATAAAGCAGATGTAGAAACTCTGATGATAGAAGAGGAGCCAGATGAAGAAGAGGTTCCAACCTAAGAACCTCCACAACAACAATTACCAATTGTATTGAGAAAGCCAAAAAGGAACATTCAAGTACTTACTTGTTATTTTAATATGGTGGCTTATGCATCTCCAATTGAAATTAATGACATTCCTATCACTTACAAGTAAGCAGTTTGAAGATCAGAAGAAGATAAGTGGAGGATAGCCATGAATGAAGAAATACATTCCCTTTATAAGAATCAAACGTGGAAGCTAGCTAGTCTCCCAAAGGGAAAGAAGGCAATTGAAGCAAATGGGTATATGCAAAGAAAGATGGATTTCTTGAAAAGGATAATTTTCACTACAAAGCAAGGTTGGTGGCCAAAGGCTATGCTCAAATGGAGGGAATTGATTATAATGAAGCTTTCTCTCTTGTTGTAAAACATTTCTCCGTTCGAATTTAGTTGGCTTTGGTAGCACAGTTTGATATGGAACTAGTTTAATTGGATGTAAAAACTGCTTTTTTACATAGAGACTTGGAGGAGCAAATCTATATGACTCAGCCTAAAGGTTTTAAAGTTGCTAGAAAAGAGAATATGGTGTGTGAGCTTGAAAAATCATTGTACGGATTGAAGCAATCTTCGAGACAATGGTACAAGCGATTTGACAAGTTTATAATAGGGCAAAACTGTACAAGACACAAATACGATCACTTTGTGTATTTTTGCAAGCTACAAGATGGATCCTACATCTATCTTCTCTTATATGTTGATGATATGCTAATAGCTTCAAAGAATCAAAGAGAAATTGAGAGATTGAAGATTCAGTTGAATCAAAGTTTGAAATGAAGGATCTAGGTAGAGTTAAGAAAATTCTCGGCATAGAGATAAGTAGAGATAAAAAGTTGGGGAGACTGTGTTTGACTCAAAATCAATATTTGAAAAAGATACTACAATATTTTGGCATGAATGAAAAGTCAAAACCTGTTAGTACTTCACTCACTCCTCATATAAAGCTCAATGCATCCTTATCCAAAGAAAAATGAAGTGTATACAAGGCTCAACATTTCACAGGCAGTTGGGGTTATGAGCAGGTATATACATGATCCTGAAAACGAACATTGGCAAGCTAAAAAATAGATTCTATGGTACATTCTGCACACTGTAGATGTTGGTTTGGTATTTCAGTGGGATAAGCAAGACGGTCAATGTGTAGTTGGATATTGTGATTCCAACTAGATAAACATCGACCAACTACTGGTTATGTGTTTACTTTTGCAAAGGCACCGGTCAGTTGGGGGTTTACCGTATAGTCAACAATTTCTTTATCGACTACGGAGGCAAAGTATATGACAGTTACAAAGGCCGTGAAGGAAGTAATTTGGCTTCAAGGATTGCTTGGTGAGTTAGGGGTTCAATAGAAGCACATCAAAGTGCACTGTCATAATCAAAGTGCTATATTTTTAGCAAAAAACCAGGTTTACCATACAAAAACAAACTATGTTGATGTCCGTTATCACTTTGTATGAGGGGTTTTAGAAGAAGATAGAGTAGCAATCTAAAAAATTAAGACTACCGAGAATCCCGTTGATATGTTGACAAAGATGGTAACTGCAGTCAAATTCTAACATTATCTGGACTTGATCAATATTGTTAAAATTTGAAGATGGGTGTTGTAAAGCACAATTGAAGACACTATTAAAAATGAGTTTTGTGAGAGATTTGAAAAAGAAAATTATGTCAAGGTAGAGAATTGTTGACGTTATGACATATTCCCATATTGAAGAAATACAAAGATGGAGGAGTCTTCTTAAGTTATAAAAAGAAGACTCCTTCACCTATTTTAGACATCCAAAAAATTGCCTATATTTCCTTAAGACAAAGATTTCTTCCCTCATATTGTAGTATTTCATTTGTATTATTTTCTAAAAATAGTGAAATATCAATTTAGTAGTGTCCGAGAAAGTAGGCATAATTGGCTGAACTTCGTTAAATTCTGGTGTTATTTATTTGTCTATTTAATCACTATTGTCGGGTATAATTGTAGTAAATTATTGTGATATTAAATTACATATCTAAAAAAATTCTGTCTAGGAGATTAGGTTTTAAATGGGACCGTTTATAGTCTTTCTTATAAATTTACTAAGTATAATTTTTCCGTACAATCATTCACTATATTCACCTAGGCGATAGTGCTCAAGGTGAATTTGTTATTATTGGTTGAGATTAACACGAGTTTTACAACAGTATATCTACAGATGATATTCTAAAAAAAATAAAGAAAATTATCAATGTCTAGTTGTGAAGCTGGTCTATTTATCACTTACCTGACATGACATTGCTTATACTGTAAATATAGTTAGTTTGTGCATGCTCTCATAAAAAGACAATCAGTTATTAGATACTTAGATATCTTAAAGGAATTCCAACAAAAGGCATTCTCTTTTGGTAGAATGATAATTAAGAGATTGAAGGTTTGCATATGTTGATTGGGATGGTTCAGTTGAAGATATTAAGTCCACTAAATTATATTGTATGAAACTTTAAGTTGTTACATGGCACAGAAACAAACTCATGTGGCTATAAGTAATGCAGAAGCAGAATCTAAAGCAATTGCTTAAGGGATAAGTGAACCAATTTGGCTTAGTAGACTATTATCATATTTGAAAAATTCGATAACAAGTCGAATGAAATTGTATAGTAAATCAACTATTACAATAGTTCACAATCATACTCAATATGATCAAATGAAATGCGTTTGGATTGATGTAGATTTTATTAAGACTAAGATTGAGAAACGGAAGATTTATTTATCCTATATGTCGACTAGTTTATAAGATGTTGATGTCCTCACAAAGTAGTTCTCAGAGTATATGCAAGATAAGAATGATTGATGTATATATTGACAAGCTTGAGAGGAGAGTGTTAGAAAATTGGCATTATGACATAATTCAATAGAACTTGACATGGATTGTAATCATCTAGTTGCGTATTTGTTGTTGATTGTTCCCAAATTATTCGTATGTAATTGTGTATATTCTTCTTGTATCTATCAATCTGTATAATCAATACAGAGAAAATTCTAAAACCTGTTCCTCTGATATAATTGTTTTAATGATATGTGTTCTCACAAAAAAAATTAAAGATAAATTTAAATTTTGGCTTAAATTTTATTGTTTTTCTTTTTGAAAGTTTAGTAAATTCATTAAAAGGTACTAAGATATAAAGTACAAATTGTAAACACTGATTACAAAAGGAGAATCTATGGCTAAGAGTTAACACAATAAGTAGATGAGCTTCAATGGATTGAATCAATGCAAGCATCAGCTATTACAAAAAAGAGGAGATTGCAGGGGTTGCAAGCTGCACGCAATTGCTTTTGTTCTGACATGCATTGTCAGATTGTGGAGGCAAGTTTCAACATCTATAGCACATGAGCCAGACAGGCAATGATTACTTTCACACCAGATGTAGTAAACCAAAGCACCACATGCAACTTTGAATAGTTTGCCATCACCTTTTGAGCTTAATTGAATTCGTGAAATCCATTCGATAATGTGAATATGCTTCTTCCAAATGAAACAGAATGGTTTGACTGGCGACGTCTCAAGAAATCCAATTTGAAGCACAGACAGTTTCTCTCTTGGCCGACAATTTTCTACGAGTTTCAAACACTTGCACCATAAACTGAACTTAGCTTGATATATTGCATATTCGTCCATTTTAATACCCAAAGTTTACTGGAAAAGTTTCAATTTGAGGCTTATAACCTTACAAATTTTCAGTTCTATATCCATTCTTGTCATTCCACCAGTCCCTAAAAGTGGGGGAAAAAGGACACTTGTTTCAAGGTTTCTAATGCAATGGTGGAGCTATCCATAGTTCTTTCAAGTCCTTTTTTAGCAAAGAATATGGCTTCCTATCATTTACTTATTACTCATACACTAGATAAAATATCCATTTGCTAGTTTTAACTTTTTTCCACTGGAATGAATCAAGCGGAAAATAAAGTGAAAGCTAAAACATCCTAGCTGAAAATTACTTACTGCATTGTCCACTTCCCATGCAAAATCCTATAAGAACATAATGTATTAGATTACAACTTCAAAGTCTTTTTGTCATAGGTAGTGTGTTTCTTGGCTGCAACTTTCATGGAGTCTGCAATACTTCTAACCTCAGCGATCATTGCCACTATATTGTCAAGCTTGTTAACCGCAGAGCCAACACCCTGTGGTGAATGTGACGTTAATGTTACTGGTTGAATTCACTCAATTAACAGAATTCGCATAATGTTCAATGGATATGGAGCTTATTTGTGTTTAATTTTGGGAATATCGTGAACACATTGTAGAGCTTCAGAAAAAATTTTATCATACCACACCAGCAGCGCCTGCTGTGAGAGCCAGTGGTGCTGTAACTGCGCTAAGTCCAGATGAGCACAAAACTGGAATCTTCACAGCTCTTGATATAGAATATGCTGCAGCCAAAGTTGGCGTTGCCTATAAATAACAAATGGTAAACATCAACTCAAGCAACAAGAGAATCATCAAAAATTTCAAAATAATCATATAGTCTGAACAATCTGTCCTCAATGGTTCTTTGCAACGATGAAGGTTATTGAAGCTAGTGAATGCACACAAATTCTTTCTGTATACCTTCTCAAGTAAACCGAGAACACCAGATTTTGAAGGATTAGAGCATTTCCCTCCTTCAGTTTGTATAATGTCAACACCTTCTTGCTCCAGCAGCTCTGCCAGCTTGACCTAGTTGTTACACACGGGATATTTATGTAAAATATACAAAGAACTACAAACTTTATCTCATATTTTCCATTGAATTACTGTTTGTTACCTGGTCATGAAGACTTAATGTGTGAGGAACAGTAACTGACAATGTCACAAAGGGAATTATTCTCTTAGTCTCCTTTGTTAAATTTATTATCTGCAACGGCATGCTCATATATAAGAAAGGAGTATTAACAAAAAGCTTATAAGAATGGTTGAGATCCACAGACGCAGCTTAAACTCATTTTCAGGAAACAATAGATGCTGTGGATGGGATGAACTATAGGCTCCTCAGTCTTGACAAAAGCAGGCAGGATTGTTCTAGCAACTGTGGTCAGGCCACTGGAGACAGTTAAAGAATTGTCCGCATGACAGTGGTCTTGTGCAAAATAATGGAGCAAGGCCTTTAAAAATTCTTAACTACCAAGTGTGTATGTAGATCAATGCAGAATCAATTTTCATTCAAGTCTGTTTTACTTTCCTCCTACACGTGTTCCACACTTCAGAGTGAATCACAGAGCTATCCCATGATGAAGATAAAAGTGAGGGTGGGTATATTGATGAACCAAGTAGATTCAACTCGAGGACTCATTTATTTGCATTAACAAAAGATTTATAAGTAAGGTTCAGTTGAAAATCATGAAATAATTGTTAGGAAGCTGATTGTATTGCTTATACCTGCTCCATAGAGAAAACAATTCCAGCATCATAAAATGAGTCATAGTTTCCAATTTCAACCTGCATAGATCATAAGGCCTGTCAAGGCTGTTGCATTCTAATTATCTACCTCAACTAAACATAGTATTTCGTTCAGACAGAATCCATGTCAGAAGTTAGATTCTAAAATTGACTGATAAAGATGTAGAAACTGAGTTTGTGATCAGACCATCATTGCTCCTGCTTCAACAGCTGCTGGAAATGCTGCCGGATCCACAGAAGATACGCATACCTGAAAATAGAAAAGAAGTTTTTCAGTAGTAAACCATGAAGACAAACACACTATGACTAAATTTTTTTTTAGAGAGAGAAGTTACAGGAAGAGATGTTAAGCTAATGGCAAGCTTCACTAGTTCTGGATCACAAGCTATATCTACATGTGTTGCTCCTCCCTGTACATTTCCAGAATTAACATTAAACAACATGGATCACAAAAGGCAAGTCTTTTAAGAGAGTCAACAGAATCTGTTGCATTTCTTCAAATAACCAGCATATTCATTAATAAAAACCATTTCTTTCAGTATTTCAAATCGTAATTGACATGAATGACTCAAAGTCTTGTGTTGAACAGAAGGTGTAATAAGTGATAGCGCTCTTTAAAGCAGTAAAATGCTTTCTCACAATGATCAACAATTACCCTTACTGATATATCTATCAGCTCCACTAACAAAAACCTTCAAGTTCTAACAGAAGCAATAGCCTTTAAAATTTATTCATTCCACACATGTATTATAGCAAACTCCGGGTTGTAAAGGAAAACCTCAAGCTAGGGTATGAATAATGATATTAATCAATTGCAAGTTCCCTGGCATATCTAGGTCCTTTATCAGAATGGAGCTTTATGCAATGCAATTCAATTCCATAAAATGCAACAGATTCTTAGTCATCATCCTTGTCAGGAACTTGGTGCTATTAGTGGGACATTTAAGATGGAAATAGCTAGTATCTGGAGGCCGAAAAAGAAATTAATATAGTGTCTATATTAAATCGGATGGAACACAGAGAAGATTATCTACGGAGGTAGACGATAAAATTAGATAATATCAGGTTAACCTTATCTGCAGCAGTGACAACAGAAGCAACACTGTCTCTATTGAAATTCTGCAAACCTGAAATAATCTGCAACAAACACAAGGGGAAAACCATTAAAAAGACCACTAGGAGATAACCCAAAATAAAAGATTAGGTCAGATTGGTCCCATAGAAAGTCTTCCTTTGATGGAAAGAAATTAAGCTCACAGAATTATTACTTGTTACTGGTAGGCTGACAATCCAACGAAACTGAAAATATATCAACGATTACATCATGAGCACCTTGAGAATTGTTTAAATTCATGCATCCCCTGTGTTTGTCTATGGTCAGTCCATTACTTTACTGCAATTTTTTGCTTTCATGCTGTCACTTTGACGCAATTTTTAGATAGCATTTGTTAGCCAGTTTTCCAAATGCTCTATAAATACAAATTTACATCCTCTGCTTATGCTCGTGTTTCTTTTCACATTTGGATTTTACATGGACGCATCTAATCATAATGAAAAGTGAGAGTAGAAACCGTAATACAAGGAAAGAGAAGTATACATTCTTGAGCAATAAGAAGCATGACTCGGACTTTACATAAATAGACTTGTTTACTAAGAATCAGAAGTGATAAAACATCAAACTAGCTACACAAGTGAAAAGCTTTTACCTGGGGAGAGAAAATGAAAATCTAGATTTGTTAAATACCTTGAGAGCTCTGCTTTCATGGAAGTCCTTCAAGACAGTTTCTTTAGAGGTGGACAGAAGAGCTCTAGTTGTTGAAGGAGCCCTTTTCTTGAGAGGCGAGCAAGAAGGCTTTGTTGCAATAAAGTGACCGAGAAAAGGTTTGTGGTTGGGCTCCAAAAGAGTATAAAAAGAAGAAGATGAGATAGTAGAATGCATTGCGCTCTGTCGAGGTGCTTCTGATAATGACGATAGCTGTGAGGGGAAATGGATGAACGGATAAGAGAGATGGAAGGATATTTGGGTTTTACTTCCATTTAGGATCCTTACAAGTACATAAACATAGAGCAGACACAAGTTTTGTTTTTCACTTCATCGGGACTTTGGAGACTTTTGTTAGATTTAATTATTGGTATCTCCAAATTATTAGCCAATTACAATTGACACCCTCTTTGTATAAATAGCAATTGAATTCAATTCAATTGTTTGGAACAGAAAAGAAAAAAAAAAGAGTATAATTCACATACGTAATTAAAACCTACTGTTTTTTATAAATTCAATTCAGTTAAAAAATTAAAAGAATTGAATTACAAACTGACTTTAACTCTTCTTTTTAAATGTTAAAAATTACTCTTCCAATAATACTCATACAATAACCCTATCTCTTCAACTAATACAGTCACTCTTCAATTGATGCAGCCCCTCCCATCTAACTACTCTTCAACTTACATAACCTTAAGGAGCCCTTCCTACCAAGAAGAATAGCAACACCTTCTCTAGGAATTGGCACCTCCCACAAATTTATCCTTTTCGCCATCATTCTCTTTTAGATCCATAGATTCTCAAGAGGTTGAATTAGTTTCTTCGTTCTTACGCATAGGAACCATTGAATTCTGCATTTTTTACGGTACTTTTTGGTTGATGGTAAAGGTATGACCATGAGTTACTCGGGATCTCTTGGAAGTTTGCTGGGTTTAGAAAATTGGGTGTTTTATAAATTAAGTTTTACTTTCTTTTTTATTATGATTTGGCTTCATCTAGCTGTGAGAGTATGCTAGTTTCATTCAGTATTGAGAAATAGACTATCTTCATGTTGATTTTATTACAGTTTGTTCCTTTCCTTCTTGGTTTTGCCACTCCTTACAAATTCATTTTATAGTTTTGCTTTCCTCGGTGACAAAAGCAAAGTTATGAATACCGTACCGGGTTCGGTACTGGATTGAGTTTTGGAACGAAACTGTATCAGTATCGGTCGATATTGGGTACCATTTCGGGTAATTTTATAAATTTATGAAATAGTTCCTAAAATTTTTAAAAATTGCAAAATAGTCCATATTGGTATATTGTACAGTTGTACTGTATACTTTACTAGTTTA
>JANIJH010000002.1:52018782-52030236 GCA_024520975.1 Erythroxylum areolatum
TCAATTTTACTAATTTTGATTATCAATTTTACAATTTTACATTTAATTATTAATTTCACATTTGATTATCAATTTTATAATTAGGTTTAAATGTTGATTTGATTTTGATTATCAACTTTCAATTTTAAGTTTTAGCAAACAATTAATCAACATCAACAATTTAACTTTAAAGTTTAAATTTAAAACATAAGATTAACCATAAGCACCAAATTATCATTAAATAAAATACATGTACAATTAAACATTTTAAATTATCAAACTCAATCTCAAATTCAATTGCTCAAACTCAAATTCAGTCTCATTCATCAATAATCCAACAATTCAATATTAATACCGTAATCTCAAGCCAATTTCCACCATTCAACACCGTAAATCACCATTCCAAATTTCCAATCCACTTCCAAAATGGCTAAATCCAATTCCAATTTCAGTTCAACTTCAACATTCACAAATGAAAAAAATCAATCAACTTCAATATCCATTCGGACCATTCCCATTTGACATTCTTAGCCGAAATCAACATCCAATTTTTTTACCCAAATCCAACACAACAACACAAATTTTTAACCCCAAATCTACCATCATCCAACAACCAACACAATCACAGAAGCAATAATTTACAAAAAGCCATGAAAAATGAAACAAAAATCAAAACACATACACCCCAAAACAATCGGGTCTTTGCCAATCCGGGTCGACGTCGCGTCGTGTAGTGCATCTGAGCTGAGGTGATCATGTCATGCATCGAAGGAAGAGAGATGAGGAGGAGGAAGGGAAGGACTGAAGGAGAAGGCGGCGAGGAGCGGGTTGAGCTCAAACCGTCGAAGAGAGAAAGAAGAGATCGCCAGTCACGCAAACCAGCAATCGAAGGAGGAGGACTGGAGAATTAGAGGAGACATCGACGACAAGGAGGAGACAACGAGGAGACGGTGAGGAGACAGGGAGAGATCGAAGAAGACAAAGAGAGAGGAGGTTAGCAGCGTGGAAGAACCGAAGAATCGAGAAGGGGGTAATTAGGTTTAAAACCTTCAGACGTTGCAAGTTAGTCCTTGCAATTTTCGGAAGTTACAGTATCGGTCGAATTGATGGCTTCAACAGGTACCGTCTGGTAAACACCGGTACCGACCGATATTCGAGGTCGGTATCGGCGTTTAGCATTTCGTACCAGTACCAGCCAGTACAATATGAAACTCAAAAGCCTGGACAAAAGCCATTGCTTTCTCATAATTATTTTTCATACTTTTTAGTTTGTTTTTTTAGTTAATCGAAACTAGTAGTGCATCTAAGAAAACAACTTCTCCATGTTTGTAAACTTTTGAACAAATAACTACATGACCATCCCAATTTTCCAAATCTTTCACTACCCTGCCCCTTATATTTGTCAAAATGCATGTTTTGGTTGACCGCAACCCAGTAAACTTCGATGATCAAGAGGGGAGGAAGCAGATACTTTGTGTTTTTACAGCTTATCTCAATTTCAGACTATTATATATTATATTACTTTTTTAAGCAATTAATAAAATGATTTTAGCCAATGTCAATATTTTTTTTCTAATTGTTTTGTGACAATAAATAAAATTTAAATCCAGAAGATATGAGAGGATTTGAAAGAAATGCTCTACTTGCTATGGTAGCTTATGCAAGTTATTTGGTTTGCTTGAGTTATATATATCAATATATGTCTCGAGCTAATACACAACTAGTGCATCCAAAAAGAGGTCATAGAGAAATTGTACGTCAAGAATTACTAACCGCAATATACATACATTATAATGTAAGTAGCATTTTACGCATGAGTTATGATGCATTTATTCGATAGGGGACTGTTAAGAGATAACCAATATAGTTTGGTTGAAGAACAAGTTGGAACATTTTTACATATTTTAAGTGGTAGAGCTAGCACTCGTTCACAAAGTTTTTTTGACAATCTACTGAAACAATTAGTCGTCACTTCCACCAAGTACTCAGAGTAATAATTACCCTCGAGGATCAATTTTTGGTTCAACAAAATGGTTTGGTTGTCCCTCCCGAAATAATCAATAGTAAAGGAAGATTTTATCCATATTTTTAGGTATTTTTTAAAAACAATTTAGATACAAAAACATACTTTTTATATTAATAAAAAAATTCTAATACATTTTATGGACTTTTTAGAATTGTATTGGTGCTCTTAATGGAACACATATCAAAGTAAGAGTTTCAAAGGAAAATAAATCAAGGTAGAGAGGAAGGAAGAGTTATCCTACATTGAATGTCTTGGTTGCATGCAATTTTGACTTGAAATTTACATACGTCCTACCTGGATGGGAAGGTTCAGCCTCAGATTCAAGAAATTTAGATAATGCATTAGCTAGAGAAGATAAGCTCATTATTCCTCAAGGTGTCTTTTAGTTGAAGATTACTAAATTCCATATTATATACAAAAAGTGTTATTGTCAATAAGCATCTAGTAAATGGTTTTACTTTTATTTATAGGTAAATTCTATTTAGTTGATGGATATATGCTGAGGTCTTGATTTATTGCTCCTTATAGAAGCACTTGATATCATTTAAAAGAGTATTCTTGGCAGGCTCCAACTAATGCAAAAGAGTTATTCAACTTGAGACATGCTTCATTATGTAATGCAGTTGAAAGAGCCTTCGGTGTTTTGAAGTGTAGATTTCCCATTTTATCTGAGATGACAAGATATGATGTGAATACATTATTTGAAATTATGTTAGCTTGTTGCATTTTACAGAACTTTTTGATACAATATGATCCGGATGAAGAACTTGTTGCAAGAGTTGATAGAGAGCTATTGAATAGTGATCATGACGATGATAATGTCTTTGGAGGAATTGCTAAGAATGAAGATGGTAGAAAAGGAGAAATAATAAGAAATAATATAGCTGCACATATATGGAATGATTACATTTCTTGACATTGATTTGTTGAAATTTTTGTCATTACATTATGTAACTTTGATTATGTTTTTTTCTCTTTTTTTTTACTGCCACTTGTAAACATGATTGTTTGTCCTTTGAATGTAATTATCTTTAACAATTTTATGCTTGTTTATGTTGTTGAAAAAATAATAACAGTATAAGATGGTTTGTGTTGGATTATGTTTAGAAAAAATAGGTGACACAATCGACGTAGAGGTGAATTATAATGAAAAAAAAAGTTGATGGATATTTGAGATAGAATTATGAAACGAATAAGTGCATGCTTCAAGTTCTTAGGGAGTAAAAAAATAAAAGCCAAAAGGAGGACATATATTTTAGTGCTAGTGCATATAGAGAGGTAATAAAAGAAATTAATGAAAGTTTGGGATTAAGATTAATCGGAACAAAATTGTAAATCGGTTAAGAACTTCAAGGGAAGAAATGCATTTAGCAATATTGTGATGGCAAAAGTGGAATTGGATGGAATGATGTCATTGAGACATTTGAAGCTATTCCAGAGGTGTGGCAAAGTTTGATACAGGTATTTTATTTAATACTTATATAGTTAATTTTTTATATTTGTATTATTTTTTATGCATGAAGTTTGTTGACATAGTTTCTTGTATTTTGATTGATAGGTTAACGAAAAGGTGAAACATATTTGAAGGAAGCCTTTACCTAATTTGGACCTTATACGCGAGATCTATCAGAAAGATAGAGCTACCAGATCTGAAGCTGAAAGTGCAAAGGAGAAGGTTCAAAGATGGGAAAAGGAAAGGTGGGATATGAATATTGAGGACATTGATAATATGCAAGCAAATAATGAGGTTCATTTAGAGAGTTTTTATCCATTTGAGAGCGAGAGTACTCCAACAACACCAACAACTCAAGCTCCCTCATCATCAACTCCTTCAGTGTCAAAGCCATCCTACACGGGTAAGAAAAGAAAAGCACAAATGGAAAATCAAATTTCTTCAAAATTACAAGTTATGTCCAATGCAATGAAAGAAATTACACAAGCTATTATAGCCACAAACCCTCGGGTTATAAAAGAGGAGACAATATTTGATGCAATGAAAAAATTACGATTAGAAGGACGTGTTCTCTTGGATGCAGTTGATTGGCTTGTAGATCATCCTAACTTTATTGGTGTGTTTTTTGCATGTCCAATTGAACTACGTTTAGATTAGTTGTCTAGGAAGATGGGTTGGTGTTAGGTTTTTATAGCTTGCTCTATTTAAGTGTGGAACTTTATGGATTATATAACTTGCTTTATACAAGTATAAATGTATGTTATTTAATTTTCTGATGTAACGATGTTATGTCTCCTTATTACAGGAAGACAAGTTAAACTTGTCATGATATTATGTAATTCGAAGTGAAATTTCAAAAATTGATAATGCCTTGTAGTTGTCAATACAAAAGAACTATTGTTGCATTGAACTATTGCTCATTCATGCATTTTTAAGCTTCTAAATTATAATAGTTTTCTATTGTCTTCATAGCTCGGTCTAGCCTAAAGTCATTTGCAATCAATTTTTTCTTTTCATTTAATAATGAACTTTTTTGATGATATCAATTATAATGAAATTGATGTTTATAACTTGCTTTATGTAAGTGTAAATATTGATTATTTAATAAAATTATCTTTTAGTCAAGGATAAAAATGTCATATGAAATAACTGAATTTATTTTGATCATGTTCCAAACAGTGTAATTGAATTTAATTATAATATTACTGGGTTTGTTCTAATAAGTGTAAATTGAATTCAATTCAATCTCATTAATGTAATTGAATCCAGTTCGTTAATAAATTCAATTTGAAGGTTTTCCAAACGACCTGTGAAGTATTAGCAAATTTGGACTAAATAGTACCTCATCCACTAGACAATGGTTATGTCGGTTCATGGTTTTGAATTTTGTTTTATACCGATTGGTATCAGGTGGTACATACCGTATTGGCCAAAGAACAGAATGAAATAAAGGTTTTATGTATCGGGTGTAAATATTGGTCAACACTGGCCTATTTCATTTAATACTAGTTGATATTTATAATACCAGCCATATATATCTACCAGTACTGGAAATTTTGAAAATATAGGGACTTATTAGAAAAATTTTCAATTTTTTTTTAAAATTTCCCTCCCTCTTTCTTTTTTTCAAAAATTTTTAATTAGTTACTTAGTTCAATTTTATTATGATTTTTCAATTTTATTTTTAAAATAAAATAAATATTTTTATTACTAATAATAATTTTAAATTAAATAAAACTTAAAATAAATTATTTTATTTAAATTTATTTTAATCTTTTATATAATTTTTATTAATAAAGTATAAATAAAAATATTTTATTTTTTAAAATAAATAATTTAAAAATTGTTATTTATAAACTAATATTTATTTTATATAATTTTAATTATTAAATCAATTTTTATTTGAATTTTATTTATTTTAAATTTAATTATATTTATTAATAATTATTAAATTAATTTTATAAATTAAATTAAGGTATTTATAATTTTAGTAATAATTAATTTTAATTAATTAAATATAATATATTCAATTGATAGTAAATTAAATAATATATATTTTTGTTTCATATTTTAATTTTACTCGGTTGTTTCCTCATCACTAACTCTTGTTGTAAATTATAACAATTTGAGAATTAAAGATATTTAATGTTCTTTTTATTGGATGTTTTGATGTAATTATTATTATTATATAATGAAAATTAAAATTATAATATTTTAAATATTTTGTATTGTTCTTAATTTTATAATTGTATGATGATGATTGCCTTTTTTTATATAAATTGTAGTTATTATTTATATGTGCAATATCTAAAAATTATTTTTATTTCGTATTAATTGTGAATATTATTTATTATTATGATTTTTGGAGACAAAGTTAAAATTATACAATATAACTACATAATATGACAATAGATTATTTTTCAAATTTTAAAAAAATTCAAGCACTATTTCATAAATTTAAAAAATTACTCGAATGTAGTATAAGCAAAAGGTTTCTGTGACGTTTGTTATAAAGCATCACAGAAAACAAGTACCTTTTGCAATATTTTAAAAAACGCCACTAAAAAATTGCATATTCTGTGATGTTTTTAAGACGTTGCAAAAACATTGCAAAATGTGACTTTCTGTGACGTTTCCTAAAACGTCGCAAATAGTATTATTTGTTAATTATTATTTTTTTACAATTTTTGAAAATCAATTTCATTTAATAATTTTTTAATTTTAGTAATTATTTTTAAAATACAAAATTTTTAAATCTTATTTGTTTAATAACTATTCAACATTATTTATGAATTTTATTTATTTAATAATTCTTCAATTTTTATTAGCCTATTAATTTTAATAATTATTCATATATCACAACAATTTATACCTGTAAAAAATTATTATTTAATTGCAATTCATAAATATGTCATAATATAGTAATTAATATTAAAAGTACAAAAGTGTATAGTAAATAGTCATAAGTATATAATAAATCAATATGAGTACATATATCTAACCTAAGCAAATATTATGTGTAGAACATAAAAGTTCCAAGAGCTTTTTTTGCTGTTCAAATTCAATTCTTTGTTGTTCGATTTCGGTAGTTAGCCGATCTTGCATTTGTTCAAATTTTTTATTCAATTTATCGACTTGAGACTGTAACTCCTGATTAACTTTCATCGACTCCTCTAATTCGTCTCGAAGTCCCTTTCTGACTGAAGTCTTCCCTTATGGTAGAGGCCCAACTTCTATGCCAATAACGTAATTTGATCTAGTGCCCAAGACTTTGTTGCACACTTCATCCTATGGCATCGGATGATCTTGTTATATTAAATTTGCCAATTTTTTTACACATTAGTTCCTGAAGAATTAAGAATTAATTAGATATACAGGCTCATTTAAGAAATATTTGTAAAAGAACTATGTACTCACTCATTTTTCTCTGCATTCGATAGCTGGCTATTGACTTTACTTTCATCATAATGAGTATGATATTATAGCTCATCCGGTCATACTCTTCTCCATCTTTGTCACTCTGTTATAAGGATAAAGTCTCTGTTACATTAAATAGCCTTAACCTTGTGTATGGTTCCTATCTCCGTTGGTGGAGACAAATAACAAAACACAAAAATCTTGTGTCTCGCAATATTTGATTGCTGATTCAACTTATTTTTGTTTTGACTCCAAGTCACAAAAACATAAATTTTTTGTTCCTTCCAAAACCAGAGAACAAGATTTCTTGTCCCTATGACAAAAACAAAACAAATAAGCAACTTCCAGAAATACCTCTCTCCCTATACCCTCCCCCAACAAAATCTTGTTATTCTTATTATTATTGAATATTATTATGAATTTTCTACTTATTATTAAATTTATCAATTTTTTATCTTAATTATATTATTAAACTCATTATTATTATTATTGTTGTTGTTGTTGTTAATAATATTATTATTATTAATAATTATTGTTATTATCATTAATTATTGATATGAATTTTCTACTTACTATTTATAATATTATTATTTTATTATTAATTTTATTATACCAAATTAATTATCTTATTATTATTATTAATTATTATAAATTTTGTACTTTATTATTATTATTATTATTATTATTATTATTATTATTATTATTAATCGAGATAGAAAACAGGGGTATGTTGGTTTTCTGTCGAAAAAAATATGTTGTCAAAATTCAGAAAAATGATGTTTTCTGATTTCTGTAAAATCATTGTAGTTTTTTTACTTTTAGAAACAAAAAATCACAACAGAGTAAGTCAAACATGTTTTACTTACCTATTTTTTTTATTACAAAAACGATAACAAAAAATAGAAAAAAAAGAAACAAAAACAAACAGCTCCTTAAATTGGAATCCATGTTCAACTAAAGATGACTTTTCTTCTTGTTTTACTTTATAAAATCCTTCAATCTTTAACCAACATCATTTTAAAGAAAACAAGTCCATAATTACTTAAAACATAACATGAAACTGACTAAATTCAAGTCATTTAGATTAAAAAAACTAAAACATTAAGTAAAATTTATGTATGTTACATGCAAATTATTAGTTGACCCTTTTCTTTTTAATAAGCTTGTGATTTGATTTAACAGTATTTACATTTTTATCTTCAATTTAAAATCATTTGCTATAGTGCTTTTTTCCTTAAATTATTTAAAATTTCCAAATCCAAGCAAGCCTACTTATTTTAAGTTAACCTCACTCAAATAGTTTTAATTTTTTAACTAAAATTTCATTTCCATTTTAGGTCAAAATTCATTTTTTTCTATGTAATATCTATTTTTCATCCAACTAAGCATACTTGGTTTGGGTTTACCTCATTCAAATAGTTTATGTTTTTCTAATAAGGGCTCATTTCCTATTCAAGTCCAAAACTCATTTTTATCTGATACCCATTTTTTTATTCAAGATATGTTCAAGTTAAGACCATTGCATTCCCGCTTTCTTTTTAAATCCTTTTGTTTACAAAATCATCTTATTCAAATTCTTTTTCCAACTTTTTAATCAATCAGTAAGAAAATTCATTTTCTTTTCAAAACTTAAGTCACTTTCTAAGTTTTTAATTTTCTCATAACCTTATAATGTCTTCTAGGCATATCTAATTATCTTATTTTAAATCCTATTCCGAACTTGTATTTAACTATATTTTTAAATTTCATTCTTAATCACTATTTTAGTTATTTTATTTTAATCTCTAAGTAAAATTACTCTTAAGTATTTAACCATATGATTTATTTCTAATTTTTCATCTTAATTTTGTGTACTCATATTCTATATTTTTTTCCTTCCGAAATTCTCAAATTTACACAACGTTTTTTAGACCTAGGTAACTACTTAGATGAATAAAATAAGTACCTAACACCTTTGATATTTCATGATTGGACCTCGAATCTATTTTCCTTATTAGAATTCTTAATTCCATTCCGTTTATTTGTCTTTAGGTCTTTCCTGTCTTTTTCTTAATTCGATATGTGAAAACCTTATTGCACTGAATTTATTTTTCAATTTCTTTTTTGTGTAAGACATATCCAAAAATGTCAGTGACTTACCTTCCAAAAATATAGTTGGAAATTCAAAAGGTATGAGAATATAGAAAGCCTTAGTTTCTCTTTTGTCAGATTTCTAAGGCATTCTCTCTAATTTGTTATGTGCTATTAACTCTTTCCATGAATTGAGAATAAGCCAATGTTTAAATTTCATATATTTGAATCTTTTATTTATATAGTGGCACTGAATTTTGATATAGAGATTTGAGTATATTGGATATCTCTCTAAATCCTCATAAAAATACATATGCCTTTAATCTTAAGTTGGTACTTTAAAAGAGGTTATCTATCTGCCCAATTTAAGAAAATGTTAGAAAGGTGATTAATTATTGAAGGAAAAAGAAGTTTTTGTTTAGATAATTCTCCAATATGTCTCTGTATATGGCTATGCTATTTTTTAAAATTCCAATGATATCGTGAAAAAATTATTCTCAATATTGAAAGTCATTTGGTGTGTTGTTAATTATGCAAATAAGGGTATTTCTTGGGTTAAATAGGAGAAGGTAGATCTTAATAAACTTCTTTAAGGTTTAAGCTTTGGGGATTTTGCTTCTTTCAATCTAATATTCCTTCCAAAATCAGTATAATGTTAGTCTCACTTTTTAAGCTTTATTTATGCTTGAATATTTCAAGCTAAATATAACTTAAAAATGATATTTTTCTTCCCTTGTTATGTTTCCAAGGTGACTACATTTTTGTCTAACCTAATATCAAAATTTGGAAAGATAGGTAGTTTATTCCTTATCTAAATTTAAATCCTCCTATCCTATCTATATTCATAATGAAATGTCACGGTTAATAAGATGATTAATTATATATCTATGTTTGGGAAAAGGGGTCTATTACTTGAAACTATTTCAATAGCTAAAGCATCAAGTATTCTTAGGTTACTCCTAATGATGAATTACTTTGAGTATCAAATATACTTATCACGTTATTAAGAGGTAAATGCATTCTAATGGAGCTTAAACTTCTTTTAGAAATGGTGGCATTGATGAAAGAATTGAAATTTTTTGGTATTTTCTTCAAGCTAGCTTTGTTGAATTGTCTCCCTACCTTTGATAACCAACTATCTAGAAGATTTCTTATAAATTTTGAAATTTTATGAAATTTATAAGGAGAGAAATAATTATGTATGCTCTTACAAGTTGCTCTATTATTAGTTCACTTTGATTTCTATCTCATATAAATTTGAAATATGATGATCTTTTGAATGTGAATTTTGCTAAATTTTTTAGAGCATTTATAAAATAAGAACCTAGTGTCACTTCTATATTTATATTGAATTTTTATTAGTTTAGTTTAATATTAATTGTCTATTATATGGTGATAGAAGTATGCATCTCATAACCTTTAATTAAATAAATTTGAGATTTGTATTAGTTTAGACATATGGGTTAGATTTAGATGTTAGAGAGAAAGAGAATAATCCTATGAGCTTTAATCTTATCCTCTACAAAAGGGTTTATTAGGTAAATAGTAATGGAGCATAGTCTTAAACTCAAAGACTAAGTTGTGATTCTTCTGTTCAAGATTGGAAAGGTAGACTCATGTGTTGGGAAATTAGGGCAATGCTAGATCTTATGGGTAGCAAAATAAAAATGAAACATTTTTTAAAAAAATTTGAAAGGCAAGATCAATTTAAATTATATAACATGATTAATGCATAAAATAATAAGCATAGACATGAATCACACCTTATTATGTAGTTTGATCCTTTTCTTTTGTTTCCCTCGAATTGTCTTATCGCAACCACATAGCCATACACATGTCTAACATCTAACAATATCCACAAAGAACTCTAAAAGTGGTAGAGAGAGGGTAGGTAAAAAGTGCTAGCTCATTTAAAGACTAAGCTTGTTTATCATGGGTTTTTATATATTTTTGGTCGATATCCACAAAGAACTCTAAAAGTGGTGGAGAGAGGGTAGGTAAGAAGTGCTAGCTCATTTAAAGACTAAGCTTGTTTATAATGGGTTTTTATATATTTTTGGTACTTTAATTGAAATAAAATTTTAAATTTAGTTAAACTTTAATTAGAATTATAATTTATTCTTGTTAAATATCAATGAGGTCCAAAAAAGATCTAACACTTCATATTGATCCTTATTTAATTCTAAAGTTTATCAAACTTTACAATAAGTCTAACTTAACTAAATTACATTTTTCTCTCGTCAACAATTCTTTGTGTGTAAACTTATTCCTAATCACTTTAGGGTATTGAATCCTATATTAATGATTCAACTATCTCCACATAGTTTATAATATATCTAATGAATACTGATTGAGCTATCTTTGATAATGATAGTTCATAAGTAGTATCAAAATATAGCAATCTATATATAAGAGAATTTGGAGATCTTAAGTGTAACACCCACTTACCCTCTGAAAGGATATATGAATGCTACACAAAACAGAACAACAAATCAAAGCATATGAAAAC
>JANIJH010000002.1:52131440-52142249 GCA_024520975.1 Erythroxylum areolatum
ATGTGTTTCCTTTCATATAATTGGTAGGGGTTTATTAGGGCTGGGAATTTTTTCTTGTTCATGTCCTATCCAAAGTGTATGTTTAAGGGGTTTCGGGTTCTTTATCCTTGGAGTTCTACATCAGTAATTCCTAAAAAGGAATTTAGCAATCCATATATGTAACTATATATCCAAAATCATCATTAATATTTAACAACAACAAGGAAATAAGAAAAGGGTAGATAATGGAATTTGGAAGTCTTCTCTTCTTTGCCTTGAGCTAGAAATTCTGCAGCCTTGACTTGAGAATTTTGCTCTTTTGATCTCCTTTTATTATGTTTTTGCAGTTATTAAGTTATGTTTTTCTCTTGTTTATATACTCTTGAATCTTTTAGGGGTTTTTTATAGGATTTTTCTGTATGTTTGTTAATAAATTTTATTAACTAATATTTTGAGTTAGTTGAAATTTTTCCATAAGTACTTCAGTTTGTAATTGAATATTGATTTGAATTAGTATGCAAAAGGATGATAGTTATAATAAACTTGCATTTCTAAGTCATATTTTTAGTAGGCACTAATGTAGTCAATTTGAATGAAAATTGCATATTATTTACACATAATATAACCATTTTTTGTGTGAGCTTTTGATCCCTAAGAACTTATTTTCAAAAAATTTTAAGCTCTTTTATTCTTTAATATGTTTTATCAAGCATAGTTGAACAATTCTAGAACATGCTTTTATTATGTATATTGAGATCACATTTGTTATATTAGAAACATTAAGCTGATAAAGGCACTTGGATTCAATAGTTGTTTAAGCCTAATTCTTTGATGTTTACCTTACCATAATTTATCTTTAGGAATAAACAATTTTGAACCTTACCCTTTTTCAATGATTATGACCTAATTATTAACCTTTATTATATTTTTCCTTAAAGCCTTTTTATTGTTTTCAACCCTGAAGGTTATTTGCATTACTTTAATGTTTGAAACTTAAAATTTTGATAGGTCCAACATTTCTTTAATTGTGTTACATGATGAATGCTCAAAATATTATTAAAAAATATAAGTATAGAAAAAGAAAAACATGTTTAGTACCAATGGATTTATAATGAACGGATCTTTGTATATTGTGAACAAGTTTCTTGTAATGGTTTTTTATTAAATTTCCTTTAAAGTTATCACATTTTTATTATTCAAATCATACCTTACCTAAGCATCTCTAAAACTTTAAAAAGACCTTTTGACTTTTTTTTTTCTAGTTTACACATAAGTGGTGGAGATGTGATAATATTACAAGCTTATAGTTAAGAGTTTTATTATGCATTGATTTGCGAGTTTGATACTTTTCACCCTAAACACTTGAGTGCTTTAAGTGAAATCTTAGTGAGGGTGTAAAGAATTATTCTTTTGATTTCAAAAAGATTATTGATGTGATTATTATTGATATTGACTTATGAAGTTAGTTTTAGGATAACTTGATTTTAATTGTGTATTAATTTGATGAGTGTGATATAATGATTTAAAGTAAGGATGGACAGGCTGAAATTAAAGATGGATAGACGTTTATAAAATTAATAATTTAGATTATGATTTTCTTGAGGAAGAACAAAAGCTTAAGTTTGGGAAGTTGTGCACTTGCAGTAAAATTAATATTGATCTTAGATTAATCAATAGTCTATAAAATTGGACAACGGTTTGTAGCATATTCAGCAGTGTTGGATTAATTTCAAAAGTGTCAATCTGTACTAGTGGTCTCGTTATTCCTTGTTGGTTAACACTAAACCCTAGCCTCATAAAGTCCATAAGAGTTATTTGTTGTTCTCTTTGATTACTTTCCTCTGCCATTCTCCTATCTATTGCTTCTAAACATCTTTCTATCTAAATCTCTTTCTTTTGCTTGGTGATATCAGAAAATTGCGTGTCTGTTAGTTTGCTCGAACTCCTTATAGATATTGTGTTTATACACCTACAATAGTATAAGAAAAGTGTTAAAGTCCTTAAATCAAGGTAATTTAAACTGCAGTAGGTGCTATAAAACAAATCCCTAGCAATAGTGCCAAAAACTTGTAGAAGTTTTAAGTGAAAAAACATTCTTAACTGCAATTATCCAAATCATATCTTATGTTTTATAAAGTGTCATCCTACAGTGATTGTAGTGGTCACCCAAAATTTTTTGTAAGCTTTGTTTAAGGTAAACCATAAGATGAATAACTAACAATTAAACTAAAAACAAAGAATTAATAACTAAATAATAGAAACTACAACAATAAATTTGATTGATTGATCAATGATGAAAACTAGGAATTACTTTTATCCTTATTTGTTTTCACTTTACCTTTTCAATTAATCCTTCTTAATCCTAGATAACCAATGATTATGTTTACCATCTCTTAAGATCTAAATAAGCAATCCCAATTAAAATAGATAGAAATTGAATTGTGATCTATTAGTCTATCAAAACTCTTTCTAACTGTGTAACTAAATTTGAAGCAATCATATGGATAACTAATAAACAATTAATATCTATCTTCAGTTGCCTATTAATTTGATGTTTATGGGCCTATTGAGGTACCAACTCTTACTATGTAACATAACATAAATACTTCAATCTAATCTCTCAATTCAAATTAAGTATAAAATAATAAACGCCACAAGCATATTTCATTAAATCAAGAATATAAAGTTTAACAAATAAATCAAGAGTAATTCCTAAAAAAATTTATAAATTCATAGATATAACTATATATCGAAATTTAATCATCATTAATATCTAATAAAAGCAAGGAAATAAGAAAAGTTGAGAATTGAATTTGGAAGTCTTCTCTTCTTTGCCTTGAGCTGGAAATTTTACAACCTTATTCTTAAGAATTTTACTCTTTTCATCTCCTCTTATTATGCTTTTATAGCTCTCAAGTGATGTTTTTCTCTTGTTTATATACTCTTGAGTCTTCTAGTGCTTTCTTTAAGTTTTTTCTATGTGTTTATTTTCTAAAAATAACACTGAAATGTTAAATTATTAAAAAAAACACGTGCATAACACTAATCCAACTCTGTAACACGATCATGGCAGAGACTTTCCAATTTGCTGCTTCCTTATGCTTGACATTAGTCTCTAACTTTTTATTAATCTTTTCTTCAATTTTTCTGCCTCCACTTATCACCAAACACATTAAAGAACCCTTGTATTAGGATCAAATTCTTGCCTTAAACAATAATCAATCAATCAAAACATGTAAAAACACTAATATGAAAATAAATCTAAGCCCCAAACACATTATTATCATCTAAAAACACTAAAAATACACTCTAACATCTAGAAGAAAACAATAATGCTTACACTTATCAGCTACAATAACAAAAAATTTGGAACATTGATGAAGTTGTCTAACTTTTGATAAATTAACATGGTAAAATAATATTATAAAAAAAGCTTATGGAAATCTTTGGAATTGATGCTTGAATCATGGACAAGAGGAGTAAAAGTCTTGAAAGATATTATTCAAGAGTTGAAGTTCATGATTGGTGTTCCAAAATGAGATTTTACCTTTGGTAAATTTACTTCAAGTAATTCTTGTGTTGTTTAAAAATTTTGAAACAGGTCAAAAAGATTACAAGACATAAGAGAGTGAAAGGTAGTAACATAGGACTAAAAGTACACTTTGTAAAGCACCAATTTGGTACATCAAACATTGTTGTTGCCAGTCGCTATAAACAATACTAGTCGACTAAACATACTTCTTATTTTAGGTACATTGTCTTATTTTTGTCCATATAATTATATCTTAGCAATGATTATAAATAAAAAAAGTATAATAAGTCTGATATAAAGAAAAATAAAGAAAATAAATAAGAGAAACAATATATTTCAATTACTATAAAAGATTCAAAGTTTATGTAACAACTATGTTTTCATTTTCTAAAGTGAGTGGGATTTTTGTGTGATTTTTGGACCTTTTATAAGAACTTGTGTGATTGAGAGGATTAAGGGTATCGTAAAGAGAGTTTTAAGCATCTAAATTTTATAAATATTTTCTTAAGACTTGAAAAAGACAAGTTGTGGTGATTTACTCTTTACCAATAGAAGATGAGTCATAATGGATTCAAAATTTGTTGAGTGGAACTTGGACAATGGATGTAGGTCACAGTGGCCCATAGCTAATATAAATCATAATTTTTTTAATATCTTTTCCTACCTCTTCAATTATTATTACTATTTGTATAATTAATTTTGTCCTTGTTATATATCTTATGTTTTTGTGAATTTTTGTGGAAGTATACTTTGTTATATGACTAGTCAACCAAAACTATAGGAGTACTAATTCAAAGAAAATAGGAATACCTTAACTTTTTTTATGATTGTCCTTGTTTTAATAACACTATATATGAAATTCCAAGAAATTTTTATAAAACAAATATTTCTTCCTTTTGTATTTTTTTTAAGCTTACAAAGTTATTTCTTTGCATAGTAAGTATTAAAATGGTAAAGGAAAAAGTATTTTAAACCGTAAACCTAATTCTGTTTGTCATAGATATATGAAACTGAGAATTGTGAAGTATGAATGTCAAGTCCTCATAAAGAATGACAAAATAAAATCCTAAAAAGGGGGAAGCCTATAGAATATGAAGGATATCTGAGCATACAGTGACAAATATGCTTTAAAATGAGGTGATTTTTTATATACAATGATAATTATGATGATAATGATATGATATATGATGAATTAATTGGAAATTTGGATATCACGACTAAGGAGGAGAAGACTTTATCTTCCAAGTCAAAGGAAGCACAAAAGGCTCTCAATTCATGCATAATAGAAAATGAGAATTTGAAGAAAGAGTTAGTCAAAGCACAAACACCATCATATGATATTAAAGATTGTAGAATAATGCACAAGAATGAGAAACTTAGTAAAGAGTTCATGGATTTGAAAGCTTCACTTGAGAAGTTTAATAAAGGGAAATAAAATATATATATTCGTAAGTGAACAAAGGACTCTAATTAATAGATACAAGATGTGATACATAAAAAGGTGTACCCAAAATCTTTTTTTGAAGTAAATGAATTTATTCCAAAAATGCAATTGAGCCATATGCCATTTTTATAATTGCTAATGAGAAATCAAGCACTAGAGCATAAAATCAATTACACAATGTAGTAGCTTTTCACTTTATTTTAAACATTTATGAGTTCAAAGAGTTATAAATCTCCTATCTTTCAGTTAATCATGATCTGCTCACCATTTCTCTAGGAATTGCTAAAAAACAATATGAAATTGTTAAACATGTCCTCTTTGTAGAACCATAAAGGTAATTGTATGTATGAGCATAAAGTGACTAGGGGTCAAACATGCCCTCTTTGTATAACCATAAATGCATCACATTGTAGAAAAAAGAGCTTTAGGCAACATTAAATTTGTAACACTTTAAAAGGTGTTGCTCAAAAACTAATCTAATACAATGATTTTTAAAATATTGCCTTTAGTAATATTAAAAGGTAAGATAATAGTGATTTGTTATCATATATTTAAAAAGGCATCAAATAAAATTTTCGTTGGAATTTTTTTTTATAAGCTACAATAAAATATGTTTGTACCTTAAGTAATAATTAAAGGTAATATTGGGTTGGACTGGACTTGGACTCACTTGGGCCAAACTTGGCATGAAATTTTTTTTTGAGTTTAGGCCCAGCTTGAGGCTTCCGGTTCAAGCTCGAGCCAAACCCAATTAAATATATTTTTAATTTTTAAAATAAAAATATCATCATTTTCTTTTAAAATTTTAGGCCTTAGGTCAAGCTAGTCCATATAGCTTGAGCTCAACAAGAAACTTAGAAACATTAAAAATATCTTAACACGACCTGAAACCTAGTCAACTCGGATCAAGTTAGATCTAATTGAGCAATGTTTTCAAAACTAACAACAATTAAGTATTATTATTATTATTAATGTTATTATTATTATTATTATTATTATTATTAGTAGTATATCTATTTTATGCATATATTATACCTATATAATATTTTAAGTATAAAAAAGAGACATATAATAAAATTTATAAAAGGAAATTGAACGTAAATGTCAAAAACCTTTTACTATTTTAAATTTCCCTCTGTTTTTCAAATGAAACAGTTCAACAATGGAGGTCCTCGACAAACAAAATTGAGCCCCTAGTAAGCATTCCCTTATATAGGCCATAAATAAGTGAAGTGCATAAGTATGATTTCTTTGGTTAATTTGTTAAGGTTATTTTCCATTTTCTTTTTCCACTCATCTCTTCCCTCATTGGAACTTCATATTTTAGCTGATAATTATAAAAAAAATTTGAGACGTATTGTCGACTTTGTGTAGTATTTGTGTAGCTACAAGACATTAAGAAACTTGATAATGAGATATGTCATGAAGTTGCACACTTTCTAAACCAACTATAATTAGATAATAAACAAATGCCATCATTTCAATTATGATATTATGAGGGTTTTATGATAACAAAATAATTTTATATTATTGAGAAAAAAATAGTTGATTTGAATATTGATTTGATTGCTAACATAGTTACAATTGTTTTTATATAAAATGAGGCTTTTTTTTGTTTTGATTGCTATTTTTAAGGTTTTGTTCGTGTGCATATAGAAACCAAAACTTTCTTACTTGTTTAATGGAAAAAGATAGTGAGCCATAAGAGAAATGTACAACATATAGCATAGTTCATGTTTCTAGTTAGATAGGATACTACTATTGGGCATAGGTTTTGTTTAATTTTAGAGATGGTTATTCCAATGGAATTATGCTTCATTCCATCCAAATAGTTAAGGGTAAAATTTTGATTATATAATAATAATGTTTAAAATTCCAAATTTAATTGATTTTGCAAGTAACTAAGGACATTGTTAATGTTAAACAAAGTTTTTTTTTAAGTAGTAACTTCTTGATTACTCAACTTTTAAATAATTCATGTTATCCATTAATGAGTTATAACTAAGTTCTAAATTTTTATGATAAGTATAAAAAGCTTCATGAGATTTGATAGTCCTGTTAGTTTCATGATAATAATAACATATAAGTCCATTGCCCTTTTTTTATAGAATGTAGATGTTGGACCCAGAACATTTCTTAGAAGTTAGAACTACTGAATGAGAAATTTTGGTGGTTAGTCATGAGTAAAGAACAAATGAATGAAAATTCTTGAATTAGAAATGATAGACGAGATTAAAGTAGTAAATGAGAAGTGTGGATAGATTCATGATTTGCTTTGGTATTATTGGTGGATAAGAGATTTTGAAATGGGAAGAATTAAGGTGAAAGTTATAAGCAAAATGAAAGCAAAAATGAAGTTAAATTTGTGTAGTACGTTGATGAAGAATATGTGCATGTGTGTACGTTCTGTTATCGATGTTCATGAATAATCATGGATTATAATTTCTTCATGGCTGATATTGATTTGAAATGAAGTTAAGAATGAGGAGTAAATGAAGAGAAAAGGTGATCTTGGTATGAATTGTGTTAAGGAAAGATTGTGAAACCAAATGGGTGGTTGATCTGGAAAATGTTCACAGAGTCTGATTCAATCTTTTAGCCACAACTTTTTCTCTAGTTGTCCAAACGAGATGATTCTTCATTTGGATTAAACTAGAAACATATGGCTACATTTTTTATGAAGACATCGAATTTAAATTCTATCTTTAAGAATCTCAAAATTTGTCTTGAAGTTGAGAACTAGGTGCAATACATTGGTGGATGAATGTAAAATTCGTGTTCTAAATTCAAGGGCAATTCTAGATTGTTCTAAGCTAATTTAGACAAAGTTATCTTCTAGAAAGTTTTACCTTCTTTTATCCTTCCAACGGTATATAGTATGAGAATTTTGAACATTAGAGTTGAAAGTTATGGTCTCTATAAGTGGAGATGTTCAAGAGTAAAGTTGTATCGTCTGTGATGACGTCATATCATCTATGAAGATGTATCTTCTATTTTTTTGCTTCTTCTGCTTTTTGCTATCTTCTGTCTTTCTGTTTCTTCTATGTTTGACCGTCTACTTCTTCTATGTTTGACCTTCTGCTTCTTCTATGTTTTGCTTCTTCTATGTTTGACCTTCTATTTCTTCTATGTTTGACCGTCTGCTTCTTCTATGTTTGACCATCTGCTTTGACCTTCTGCTTCTTCTATGTTTGATCGTTTGCTTCTTCTATGTTTGACTATCTGCTTCTTCTATGTTTGACCTTTTGTTTCTTCTATATTTGACCTTCTGCTTCTTTTGTGATTGACCTTCTACTTCTTCTATGTTTGACCCTCTGCTTCTTTTATGTTTGACCATCTACTTCTTCTGTGTTTGACCATCTGTTTCTTCTGTGTTTGGCCTTTTGTTTCTTCTGTGTTTGACCTTCTGTATACTATCATCTGTACCTATCTTTTGCTCCATTTTTGACCCTCCAGACGATAGAATCTATCTTCAAGGTCTTCATAAAAGTTGTAGATCTTGAAGTTCTCTTTCAAACCATCTAAAGAACATCCAACTCTGATATCTTTAGGGAAAGTTATAGTAATTTTCCTGATTTGTCTGCTTTTCCCATTCGTCTGCTTTTTGATTTGGTTTCATCTATACCTATTGTCTGCTCCATTTTTGACCCTTTAGACGATAGAATATGTCTTTGAGAGCTTCAGGAAAGTTGTATATATTGAAGTAATATTTCAAACAAGCTAAAGAAATCCCCAATCCAATATCTTTATGGAAAGTTATGACAATTTTTCTCATTCATCTGCATTTTTCTATTCGTCTGCTTTTTCATTTGGTTCGTCTGTACCTATTGTCTGCTCCATTTTTGACCCTTTAAACGATAGAATTTGTCTTTAAGGTCTTCTTAAAAGTTGTATATCTCAAAGTACTCTTTGAAACCATCCTAAGATAATCTTAATCCAACATCTGTAGAGAGAGTTATTCCATTCGTCGCTGGACAGGTTCAATATGATTGAGGACCAAATCTTGTTTGATTCATTCGGCCCTAATTTTGTTATCCGACCTCTAAATGAAGCGATTCTTTAACTAATAGTTTCTTAACACATTTTTCTGTCCCTACATAGATTTTGATAGCATTTGGTATTGATTTGAAAAAAATGGATTGAATCAAAGTAAGGGTATCGATAGGAAGAGTATGAATTGGATGTTTACTAGACATACTTCGGTATTTTGAATATATATGGATCTATGGGATTACAAATGAGATGGTTCTTATTTCAAGATAAACTAGAGACATGGAGCTACAAATGGTATGAACATATCAAAATCTAAGTCAGTCCTTAAGACTTCCAATTTTTGGGAGGAATCTAGGCATAGTGCACTATTTTAATAGAAGAATAGTCCGAAAATGTTTGGGGCAATACTTTTAGAGTTCTGAACCAAATGGAATGATTTTGGTGGCATTAGAAACTTAAGTCAATGGGGAAAATTTTTCTAGAAGAAAGTGTTATGTCAGAATGTTCAAGGATATTTTTGGCAAGATACTTAAGCATAAAAGACATAAAGCATAAATGGAAAAGCAAATGGGACATTTCTCGATCATTAAGGGCATAATTGGAAGAAGAAGTGTTGTTT
This sequence comes from Erythroxylum areolatum, assembly GCA_024520975.1. NCBI lineage: Eukaryota > Viridiplantae > Streptophyta > Magnoliopsida > Malpighiales > Erythroxylaceae > Erythroxylum > Erythroxylum areolatum. Next base: position 52,141,008 of record JANIJH010000002.1, read on the forward strand.
TGCATTTAAGAAGAGAGAAGAACAAAAATTGAAGAAAAAAAGAGAGAGTGTCATGAAGAAGAGAGAGAAATATGAAGAGAGAAAGAGAAGGAAAGAAAGAAGAGAAAACAAGCTAGGGTTTAACTTTTCTTAGTCTTCAAAAGAGATTTTGGAGTTATTCAAGAAAGGAAAAAGGAAGAGGAAGAAAAGAGCTTCCCTTTGAGCTAAAGATCCCTTCATTTGGTAGAGAATGAAGGTAAGATCATTTTAAATCTTTTGGATTTTTAGAAGGATTCTAGTTCATGGAGTCTAGAAAATGCTTGGGTTTAAGCATTCTAGAATCAATTTTAGTGAATTTTGCATTGTGGGGGTTTTCAATTGGATTCCTATTGAATGAGACTTGGTTTGTTTTAGGATATCAAGAGAATCCTACCCAAGAGCGAGGGGAAAAACAACCTTGACTTGGATTTTGCAAGCAAATTAGGTGGGTTATGTATTTACAGTTATTATATGATTGAGCAAATTCTTGCCTATATGTGAATGTGTTAAATAGTTTGAATTTTGACTTGTTGTAAATACATGATGATTTTGATTTTGTTATATTGTGGAAGAAGCATGATATGTTCATATAATTAAATTGTGATTTTGATCAATGTTATGCCATTGAATTGTATCGTGGCATTTTGATTTGAATGGAAAGAAGAAAGAGCATAAAAAGTATGAAAAGTACGAAAGTATTTAATTTTGATAAAATGATTTTGAACATTGATTATGTGCTTTGTTTGGGTGAGAGAGGAACCATTTCGTAGTCACGTGCATGTTGACGTAAAACCTTCTCCTGGTTGCCTGCTTGTGGCCCACGAGATCTGAAAGATGGACTAGTTTTGTTCACGGAGTAAACTTCGATTTCTTTATTTTGTTCACGGAACCCTCGAGCCATTTGTTGTGTATTACATCTTTAGATGATCAATAATGGTGCATAATTAAGTGTCATGTTTAATGGCTGAAGTTTATGTTGTGTGTTATAAGTTTGAGTTAAATTGATCGAACGCTTAAATTGTTTGAATGAAGTCAGAATGCTAAAATTTCTAGATATACATATACATATGCTTGAATATGTGGCCAACCGTCGCTATAAATATATTAGCCACTGAGCTGTGTAGCTCACCCCACGCTTCCCTCCTCAGATGCAGAAAGAGAATATTAGCGATCCTTGCAAGGCATTGGAACTCCAAGATAGTGAAAGACTTTTGTAATGAAGTT
>JANIJH010000002.1:52142349-52158618 GCA_024520975.1 Erythroxylum areolatum
AGGATGTTGCTCCCACACTGCAGACCGTGGGATTTGAACCTTGCACCTTGGAGCAAATCTACCCCTCCGGAACCAACTAAGCTACGCCCTGCGAGCATGCAGGCATAAGCTGGGAAAAGAAGAAGCAAATGACAACGCAGTGCAGATGTATGTAGGAGCAAGCCAAAACGCAGCCCATGCCACCTGAAACGCTTACCATGCAATTTACTAAACTCAAACAGTGCCTGCGTTTATGCAAGTGCGTTTCATGCAAACGTTATGCATGAAATGTAGATGTTTGGCTAAGACATGACAGAGTTTTAAAATATAAACGATGTGCGTGGCTAAAGAGTTAATTAGTCACATCAAGAATAGTAGCTTGCATTAGAGAACAGAGGGAGGCACGACAGAAAAACGCTGAAGGGGTCTTCGAGTAGAACAATTTTTACGGGAGCTTAAGCTTTTTTTTTGGAGAGATCTATAGAGGGCCATATATCCCGATATTAGTTCGAAAGTGACATCGATGTCAATAACTCAGGTTAAGTGTATTGCATATTTTTGTTGTTTTTTTCTCTCCTATTGACTTAATTGTGTTATCGGAAGCATATGGATTTGGGTTGTGTATGGATAATTGAATTTTCATTATTGTTCGGTTATTTATGCATGAACTCATTGGGTATTACGAAAGGATGATTTTAATGTGCTCATTGAATCATTTATTTGCAAACTCATTGCTAGAATTTTAATATAATCTGTAATTATTATGTTGAAATTTATGTGTAGCGACTAATGATTTGTAATCATCAGGGATAATTTGACCTAGGTTAAATGATGCATCGTATGTAGTTGTTGCCTTAATTAATCGGTTTTCCTAGTTTGTAAAGCTACTATCTAATTAAATCTAGAGATCATATTCTAGGTTATTCGATGGTTAAGTTTAATTAATGATCATATCTTAAATAAATAAAACTTAAGAAAAAACTCGGGATAATTATTAACCCACGATTAATAGTTACTATAAGAGGTTAGAAAATAACAAATTCATGAAATATGTTTAATTAGGGTGTAGGTCAAGATTGAACCAAAAAATTGAGTCCCTATTGAATTCTCCACTTTTATCATTTTTTGCATGTTTTCTATAATTTGTTTTCATTAGGTTTATTTTATTTTATTTTCTTATTCCAATATCCAAACCCCCTTTTTCCTAAACACCGATTAATTTCATTTCAATAACTTTTCACACAATATCTATGGGATCGACCTAGACTCACTGCTACTATAGTAATAGTTTAGTTATTTTATTTTGATTAGCATTACGACGCGTTGTCAACCAAGATCCTATAATAGACTCACAGGAATGCCTCCTTACTAGTAATGATAACCCCTCTACCATCTAGGAGAAAGATAATGAAGAAGAAGCACAAATGGATAAAGGATTATCACTGGAAAAGAAAATGATGAGCAAACCTTTGAGAAGGAAAATAGGATATTAAATATCCTAGATAAAGGGGTAGAGGAGGAAATCAAATTTCAGGAAGTTTCTAAGAGAAAGGCCAGTAGGATAAGAAAGAAAGGGAGCTCCTCCAATAAAAACAACTAATAATGAATATAGCAGTGTGAAATAATATGGGCCTAAATGGCCCCATAAAAGCAAGTTTTAGATGATTTTTTGTACAATAACATTATAGCAGTTATAGGAATTTTAGAATCTAAAATGATAGGAAAACTTTTTAAAGCTCAAAATGAATGGATCATGGTGGTATTTTGTCTCAAACAGCACCCATCATCACTATGGTAGAGTGATTATCATGTTTGATACAGGAAGGGTCGATGTAGAGGAGTTACACTCTAGCTACTAACATATCCACATAAGAATAAGTTTTATAAAAAGTGTGGAGATCACTTTTGTTTGTGGAAAAATTTTCATATTTCAAAGGGATGATGTGAGGCAAAAAAATAAATTGAGTTATGGTTAATAAGGAATGGCTAAAGAACTATCCATAAAGAGAGCTAATTTCTTAAATCCAAACATATTAGATCATACTCCTATGGTGATATAAATAATTTTTGATAGGGTAATAAGGAGGTTCTTTTTTCAGGTCTAATGATTAGTGAATCATCAAGGTTTCCTACAGGCAATTATAAGAGGCAGAAGTTGGATTAGAGGTTAAAAGCCTTTTCATGTGTTAAGAAGCTTGAATACATGGAAGAAGAGCTAAAACTTCTAAAAAAGAGAATCTATTGTGATGTACTTTTCTAAATTAAGCAGGCAAAAGGCTGCAAGAATGTTTAAAAAATGACTTACGATTAACTAAGTGATGAATCATGGTTGGAACAAGAAAAGCATACTTTGGAAAATTATACAAGTGTACTGGATGATCATTACTCGCTTCTAAGATAAAGGGCTATGATATCCTAGTTGCAAGATAGGGATAGATGCTCCAAATTCTTCTTCAACTTAATCATTTCAAGAAGAAATAATAGCATAATTAACAATATCTAGGATTGGCCTAACAATCATATTACATATTATGATCTGTTGAAGGAGAAAGCTCATTTATACTTCAAGAATATCTTAGGGAAGCAAGTGGTGATTAGCTCAAATGTACAGGTATTGAGATCCTTTATTTCTAACCAATTTTTCAAATGAAGTGAATCAATACATGGTCTCACCTTTTAAATGCATACTAAAAAAACATTTGGACCTAATGTTTTTAATGGGAAATTTTAACAGAAGGCTTAGCTAGAAATCAAAGATATGGTTACAAAGGCAATTATGGAAATATTTGAGTTTGGTAAGCTTCTTAAAGTCATTAGCAGAACCTTGATTTGTTTAACCCCACAAACACAAAATCCTAACTCCTTTAGTGAGTATAATCCTATTTCATGTTGTAATTTTCTTTAGAAGATAGTTACTAAGCTACCTGTTAAGAGATTAAAGAAAGTCTTGGATCAAGTTATCAATACAACTTAAGTTGCTTTCATGGAAGATTGATATATTGGAGATAATATCCTCTTATCTTAGGAATTGTTCAAAGGATACTTAAAAGGGAGTTCCCTAACTACTTGTGTGATTAAAATTGATCTTCATAAACTGTATGACTCATTAAGTTGAAGCTTTGTTGAGCAGGTGTTTAAGGTGTTCAATTTCCCTTTCAAGTTCAAGAATTGGTTAAGCATATGCTATACTAAACCATGGTATTCAATTTTAGTGAATAGGAAACCTTCCAAACAAGTCTAAAGTAAAAGAGCATTACAAAGGGTGATTTATTATCCCTTTATATTTTTGTATTGTATATGGAAGTGTTTTCCAAGTTGTTGAGCCACAATATGTCACAGGATCCATTTTTTCAATTCCATCATAGATGCAAGAAATTGAGAATTTCCCATCTCCTTTTTGCTAATGATCTTTCTTTATTTGCAAAAGTATATGATAAATATGTCTTTCCACTTATGCAAACTTTGCAGAAATTGAAAGATCTCTCTAGATTAGCAATCAACTATCATTCTTCATTATATCGAAGAGGTCAATCTTCTACTCCCTAGCTAGCCACTATAACTCGAATGTAGATAAAACATCCTCATTTTTTCTATGAATGCATACCCTTAGTACAAAAGATCCATAAGAGAATTAGCCTTGAAGTAATCATCCTCTATCACTAGTAAAAGAATCTTATTGATTAAGTCGGTAATTAAGTCAACGTAGGTTTATTGGAGCTCCCATTTCTACTTTGATAAGGGTCTAGTTAAAACTTTAGCGAAAATAATGAGACAATTCGTGTGGGGTTTTCCCTGTAACAATAGGTTTAAAGCCAAGGTTAGATGGACATAGGTTTGTAAGGATAAAGGGAAAGGTGGTCTGAGAGTGTTACCTATTAGACTATGGAATACAGTTTCAATGGGAAAAAAGAATTTAGAGAATCTTGAGACACAAGTAATTGTAACGGGTATAGTGGATACATAAGGATTATTCAAAGGAAAAACTATTAGGAACTTTAGGAAAAACCAGGCATCTCATATTTCTTCACTTAATTGTTGAAAGAAAGGAATTTTATCTCAAAGCACATATTATGCAAGATAGGGAATGGTAAATTGGCCTCAATGATATTTGGTTCAAGGTGGGTATTTTTAGTGACTTATAGATGTAAATAGAAGGGTTAGATTGGATTCCTAAATGCTAAAGTATATGTATGGATATAAGAGAATTAGTGGAGAAACTTCCCACAAAGGCTAGCTCACATCATCATAAACTACGCTCCCAATTATTGAGAGGATTCCTACTATTGGAAAACACATGCATCTAAGAGATTAATGAATGCATCATTCAGGGATAAGTTAAGAAGTAAAGGAGATAAAGTGGCTTGCAGTAAAATGGTTTGGAGCTAGAATCTCCCCCTATAATTTCAGTCTTCCTATAGCTACTACTGTTCTGTGGAGGAGTTCATATTATGGATAGTCTCTTATTCCTTAATATGGCAAATAGATGAGTTTTTTTTAATAAAAGATAGCAGAAAAGTGTGGATCTAATACTACTTTTGTCTCCTCTTTCATGTGGATTGTGATAAACATCTAATGATATGATAATTGGAAAATGTTGGTTAAAGCTTTAATGATTTAGTATCTACAAAGAAATGTACATAACCTCCTTTAGTTTTTTCTTCTTAATTTCAATCAATTTATCTTTGGAAAGAAGGTTTTGCTTATTTCTCAAACTAAAATTAGGACTTACTTTATGATAGGATTATTCGTAGTATGATTATGTATAAAAAAAAAAGTGGTGCAATATATTATTTAAAGTAATATTAATAACTAATTAACTTGTCACTTTTCCTATTTATAACTTTAATGTAAGGATAATTATATGTTTGGTTTATCTTATAAGACTATTTTAATTGCATTAAATATATGAGATTGGAGTAAGAAAGGACACTATTGTATAGAATTTATGATGTAATCATCAATTTAAATTAGATTATATAATAAAATATTTATTAATGATGATTACAAATTCTTAAGTTTCAAAAATTTTAAATTAAGTTAGTAATCTTTCTTAGTTTTTAATTTAGTTTCAAAACTTTGAAAATGAACCATTTAGTTTAAAATATTGTAATATTTTGTTGATATGAGTAATAGAAAGTACGTGAATGTTTACTTTCAATATCAACTTATCATAAATAAAGACCATAAAGAAACAAGCTTTGCTTTTATTTTGGCAAGTCTTGTCGTTTAGGTGAAAAGCAGATCCATCAAATAATAACGAAAAAAAGGTTCTTCTCGACTTTGGAATAGAGATTTGATACCGGTTCGTATCGGATCAAAATTAGTATAAAATGAAGAGTTAATTATATCGAATTTAAATATCGATTGAAAATGGTATATTTTAAATCGTATCGGTTATTATTGGCCGATATTTAAAATACTGACCGGTATTAAAAATTTTAAAAATAGATAATTTTTTTTGTAAAATTTTCAAAAAAATTTATACTCTTCTTTTTTGTCCCCCCACTCTTCTTCTCCCTCTCTTTTTCAAAGTTTTTAATTAATTATTTTATTTAATTCAATTTTTATAATTATTTTAAATTTTGAATTTTTATTTTTAAAAAATAAATATTTTTCTTACTAATAAAAATTATAAATTAAATAAACTTAAACGTGCATTTAAGTGTGCTCAATCTCTTAAGATCATTGCCTTTTTCATCACCAATAAAGGTGATTTTAAGTGTAACTTGATTTTAGAGGAGTTTTTTTTTTTGGTCAGAAAAAGAATTTTCATTAATAAGGAATATCTATGACAAGTACATCAATACAATCATAAAAGAAAGAAGCAAGAAGCACAACACACAAGAGCACTAACTACTGTAGCCTCACTAGCCTCTCACTTCAAAACTCAACAATTAAGGAGGAGCTGGTAATCCATCGCGACTCAAAATGCCAACCAGAGAAGATGGGGGTGTTAAAACCCAATTACCTAAGCACATCTTCTTGCGGGCTTGCTTTGCTAACCAATCAGCTGCCCTGTTAGCTTCCCGATTAATTAGCTCAAAGTCAATACCCTGAAAGTGTTGTAATCTATACAGTATGTCAGAAATGTATGAATGAATTTTCCATTGGCCCTTCCCTTTATTCTTTATTATTTCCGAATGCACAATATGTGAGTCCAATTCAATCTGTACATTGTGATAGCCCTTCCGCTCCAGAAGCTTCACTCCTTCATACACGGCCCTAGCTTCAGCCTCAAGTGCAGACCCTACCTTGCAATCTGAAGCTAAACCATCTACTATATTACCTGCAGCATTCCGAAGAAGCACTACCCAAATATTCCAATTGGATCAGGTCTAACCTTTTGAAAGACCACCTTACACTTCTACTTCCAAATATTCCAAAGCAAAATAACAATAAACACCATAGGAATATCACCAGACAAAGACTTCTTAAAAACCTCATTCAAAGCCAGCAGCCATGCATCTAAAGTAGACAACCCTTGCCTTGAAATTTGTAAACCCAATGCACTACCAAACCATACACATTGTGTCCAAGGACATAACAAGAACATATGCTCAATAGTCTCAAATTCACAGCAACATATAGGACACAAGGGATCAATATAAACTGATCGATGAACCAAATTAGAATTAGTAGGCAATATATTTCTAAAAGCTTTCCAAAGGAATACCTTAATCTTGGATGGGAGATTGAGTTTCCAAAGCCATTTCCAAAGAGACTTGTCCACCAAATGAGAAGTGGCAGCTTTACTATAGGTTGAATTTACTGCAGCTTGTTGCAATATCTGGTAGCCCACTTTAACAGAGTAAATGCCATTGGCCGCTACTGGCCAAATATATCTATCTGAAGTACCTTTACCACACAAAAGAATTTCTTGTATCTGGTTCTGCTGGTCATTAGTAAGATAGTCCCTCACAGCCTCAAGCTTCCATTGTTCCGCATGAGAATCAATCAAATCTGCCACTGTTTGAGGAGCATCGATAGGAAGGCCTTCAGGTTTAGGCACTGATCTACCCTTAATCCATGGTTCTTCCTAAATATTGATGCTTCGACCATCCACAACTTGCCACTGAATATGTTGCTTCAAGAAATCTCTCCCTTCCAACAAACTAGTTCAAATCCAAGAAGCCCTAGATCCCTTTTTTGCCTGCAAACAAGAGGTTTTAGGAAAGTACAAGCCTTTCAGTACCCTTGCCCATAATGCATTTGGGTGATTTTAGAGGAGTTAAGTCACTTTGTTTTTCTGCATGATGATTCCAAGTGGAAACCTTCTTAAATTGCTAACAACTTTCTTTTTTCAATCTTAATTTTGTTTCATCTTCTTCAATTGTTAGCTTTTAACAGTGGGATTTACTTGTCGATGAAAAAGAAGAGTTATGTAGCTTGTCCAAGTGTCTATATTCACTTATTTTATTAGTCATATCATTCAAATATTAATCGATATAATAATTTAAATCAAACCCAATAATATTATCAAATTAAACCTTTTCTAGTAATGTACTTACGGTGGGCCTTCTTCTGTAGTGGATCCAAATTAAATTAGCATTGCATACATAACAATGAAGAATCAAATCCAGGACCCAGCCGACCCAACTCGGATCATAATCCGACCCGATCGGCAAAAACCCTAATCCTTGCTTTTAGTATGGCGGACAGAAGCACAAAGTAAGGGGTGCTGGGAAGAGGATAGAGCTCGCTGAGAGCAAGGATAGAGAAAGATGGTGTCTCTGAAGCTTCAGAAGCGGCTATCCGCAAGCCTAGTCAAGTGCGGGAAGGGAAAAGTCTGGCTTGATCCCAATGAGGTCAATGAAATCTCCATGGCCAACTCAAGTTGCGTTCTCAAATTTTTGCTTTACTTTTTGGGATCAGTGTTATCTTCATTAAATGTTTCTTTGAAACGGATTATTGGATATTTGAAATAGTAATGGGTTTTCTTGGGATTCTGTTGTAGGCTGTTAAGCTGAAAAGTATGTTAAGAATGGGATATTATTTCCTGATTCTGTTCTTTAAAGTATGCGGTTTTTTATTTACTGTCTTTTGTTTGTTTGGAATTTTTTAATATCCAAGTTTCAACTTGTTTGATTAACTTTGGATGTTTAATCTGCTTAGTTCTTTTGAACCGGATGCAGGGCAGAACATTAGGAAGTTGGTAAAAGATGGTTTCATCATCAGAAAACCAACAAAGATCCATTCACGTTCCCGTGCGCGCAGAATGAAGGAGGCCAAGAGAAAGGGTCGCCACTCTGGATATGGTATGGATTGTGCGACCTAGTACTTGTATGGTGATTGCTAACAAGCATTAAGCTAGCTGACAATCTGAGGATTCAGGAACTTATTCAAAACATAACTTTCTTTCTTATTGTTGCCTCAATGTTTAGGTAAGCGCAAGGGTACCAGGGAAGCTAGGCTGCCCACTAAGATCCTCTGGATGAGGAGATTGCGCGTTTTGAGGCGATTGCTGCGCAAGTATAGGGAAGCAAAAAAGATTGATAAGCACATGTATCATGACATGTACATGAAGGTGAAGGGTAATGTCTTCAAGAACAAGCGTGTCCTGATGGAAAGTATCCATAAATCAAAGGCGGAAAAGGCTAGAGAAAAGAATTTGTCTGACCAGTTTGAGGCGAAGCGTGCAAAGAGTAAGGCAAGCAGGGAGAGAAAACTTGCTAGAAGGGAGGAGCGCTTGGCACAGGTAACTTAAAAGCTCTGACAAAATCTTCAATGCCATTCAATTGTTAAAATGGTACCATTGTTTTGCCATTGTATTTAAATTGTTGGCATCTCGCTTAAGCAAGTTATAAATGCTAGAAGTGCTGATGTCTGCCTCCTGCCACTGAATAGAATAAGTAGGCAGAGTGCTGTTAGCTTGAGCATATGTCAATTATAATGTAATGTATGATGCTTAAGGTATTTTGACATCTCAGATACCTGGATAGAAAGCGCAGCCAGTACCTGCAGCTGCCCCTGCTTCCCAAAAGGCTGAGTAAGATTGTAGAGAAGTTGACTTTCCTACTATCTTTTTTAACTACACTGTCGCAAACAATTTCGTCTTTCTGTAGGGGAACAAAAAAGGCAAAAAAGTGATTGCAGATTCCTGATGAACATTGAATCACAAATGTTGAGGTTTTGCTGATGCTTTTTACATTTTACTCAAAACCAGTATGTTTCAGTTCCTTTGGAAATTTTGACATATATGAACTTTAAAACTTCATTATCTGTGGCTTCTACTTAAATTTGAATTTTCTTTCTTTCCTGATTGTAATGATGGTTAACAATTATGAATTTGTAAAGGGACTTATGCTTGGAGCTTGAGATGAGTCAAAAACTCCAATTTGACTTTTCATTTTGTGAATGTCTTCTGCACATGTTGGAGTGAGTTGTTTCTTAACATGAGCCATTATGCAATCTACAACTTATCAAGTTTGAATTTTTGTAGACAAAAAAACTTGTTGCATCTACTCCAAGATTTTTTGTTACTGTTATGAGGTAGTTTACGTCTGGGCAACGTTTTTGGCAACTTACATGACTTATAAATCATATACCAACCATAAGGTGTGTCAAGGCCAACTTGATTGTATTTGACTTTTTGAATGTCTCAAGTTTAACAATTTTCTATTTAAGAGTTTTCATAACGTGAAGTAGGCTTGAATGGTAGAATGTGGAGTTTTGGTTAGATGGTATTGTCCTTCGAAATAACTGACATGTTTTAGTTCTACTGGCATTTGAGCACGCTAATCTGTACATGTTGTATAATTCAATGTCGGTTGCTGGTTGCTCAATGTCATCAGGTTAAACGTTACTAGACTCCTAGTACAATTGGAGGGATAACGTCCAGTTATTTGGCCTAGTGTTCGAGTAGATATGTTTCATATATCAATTGTTATAGGTTCTTGAGAAGGGGGAGAGGAATTTATTCCTATTAATTCTCTAGGTTTGGCATGGACAGCATCTATGGAAGCTTATCTTTTGGCATTCCATTTGAGGCGCTAACTTATGGTGTGTTGAGACATGGTTTCTCTTGCTAGTGATTTTGATGGGTGCATCTTCGACAATAAGTTGGCCCTTGCCATGATGAGATTGCGAAATTTATAGTACGCGCGTTCAATCATGTAATCAAGAGTAGGTTTTTTAACATGCTTAGATCAGAGGTCAAAACTACCCCTGCAGATTTACGAGGACTTTTTCATCATCTCATTCTGCGTATGCGTATCCTTTTCACATGGAGGAAAATCTGTGGCATCTCTGAGCCTTATGCTTTAATTTATTAATTAATAGATTTAGTTTAGTTCACAGTTCATATGACTCAAGCAATTAATAGTGTTAGTTTCTCTCAAAGTCTATAGGATCTTTCAGTTTCTGCGTTGATCATGAGAAAGATGGAAAGTAATGTAGTTGGTAGCAATAGGCTAGGATTTACCGCAAAACAAGTTATTGATTGGAGCCACATTTATCCTTTGTTTTTGTTTTTAAATTTAATAAAAAATTATCTATTTAAATTTTTTATATGCTATTTATACAAATTATGAAAACTATGAAAATGTGCTTTTTGGTTTTTTATTTTTTATTAGAATTTGATTTTATTATTAATTATATAAATATGACTAACACTAATTACTAGGAAGAATGATGTTTTTATATGTAATTTAAATATTTATATTGTGAAAATTTTGAGGTTTTTAAGAATAATTAATTTGAAGTTTTTAATTATTATTTGATCATATAATTGAAATTTATATTATCTTAAAATCATAAACTTTGAAACTTTTAAATAAAATGTTCTAAAAATAAACTAGATTAATTTAAACAAAATATTGATATAAAAATCAATGTATTTTGATAAATAAAATAAGTCGATTTATTTATTTAAAAAATAAAATACGGTGAACTTATTATTTTATTTATTAAAAAGTGTTACATATAGAGATCAGAATAAAATTTTTTAATTAATTAATCTATAAATCAACTTTAATTTTAAGTGTAGTAATTAATGACTAAATAGGTTTTTAATTTAATAAAAAAATAGAAATTAAAGTGAGCTTCCCCAATACTATTTTATGATGTCCTGGTTCGTTATATTGTAATCAGCATTATTAATTTTGTATTCATTTGGAAATAGTATAAGATTATACTAGTTCGTTTTGTGCATAAGCATTTATTATTGCTTTGCTTCTAATTTTATACTAATTTTGAAACCTTTTAACTTTAACTTTGAAAACGTTACTTGAGGTTATTGTTAGTAATGCATATCCTATCAAATACTATACTTGATATTACCGAACTCAACTCGATTAGTATAACCTTAACTCTAAGTTAGTTTTTCACCTCTTTGTCTCTATGGACGCTTCTTACCACTCAGGCTCTAACTTTTTGTAGTCATCATTTTTTAATGATCTTTTGCGTCACTTTTTTATTATCACATCTATATGTGAGTATATTGGAAGCAACCTCTTTATTATGTAATGATAATGTTTCATAGTATTAAACCTTCTCAGACTCTGTTTTGTTACAAAATTTCAAATTGGGTGTGATGTTGATGATAATGATAAAGCTGAATCAAAAAATTTAAAATTAGTACGATTGGTGCATTGAAATATTGAGTCAAATATATCAATTAAAAAAATTGAAGGTTAAACTGAAAGAATATTTTAAATTTTAAGTAAAAACTTTTAGTCTTTTAATTTAATAAACATATGAAATAATTTTAGTTTCTTATTTATTATTAAAAATAATTTGACAATGTTAATTAATAATAAAAATAAAAATTAACATAATTTAATTATTCAAGTCCTCGTTACTAATCTTAAGGTCCTTAAAAATTTTCACATAATGGAGGACTAATTTTGAATAATGTAAAATTGAAACATTATTTTATAATTTAAAAATATTATTTAAAATGATATCTTGTATTGATGATTTAAAAATATTATTTGAACTCGTATCTGATATATAATTATAATATGTTAGTATTGAGTTGTTACATCAATTTTCTAAAAAAAATAGTACATTATTTTTAAATATCTTACTAAATTGAGTAAACAAAAAGAGCTATGAATTTCTTAATAATTTTTTTCTAAAAAAGCTCCTATTTATTGTTTCTATTTAGGCTCACGAGGGTAAGCTTTACAGCAATCGGTAAAGTTACTCTTTTGTGATCAGAAGGTCACTGATTTGAGTTACGAAAATAGCTTCTTTATAAAATGTAAAGGGATTAATAATCCTTTGATGATTAATAACTATTTAAAAGATTTAGTTAACAAAATATTAAACAGGCAGCTAGTTTTTTAAAATCTATAATAAGGTGATGTTTAGTAATATTAAATAAAGTAGATAATTTTAATAAAAAGAAATCATTTGGCCCAAGCTTTAAATTTTATTTTAATAAAATATAATAAATTTATTGTTAATATTTATTAATAATTATGTCAATGAATATTAAATATTATATAAGATATTAAAATAACGTTAATTATTAATTAATTTAACTTTAAATTTTATTCAATATTTAATTAATAACAATTAAATAAAATTTGAAATTTGAAAATTAAAATTAAAATTAAAATTAAAAATTCATAAGAATAGTAATCTAAAGCATGTCTTGAAAATTATTGTAGCATTAAAATGTGCGAAGTGTTACAATTTAAATAAACTTCCCTATTATACAAATATTTGCTTTTGATTATTGTTAATTTAATCTCTTAAACTTTGTCACCAAATCTTAGTTAAGAATTAATAGCAAAATTGCATAATGTAAATATAACTTTTCTTTTTGATTTTGAGAACTCTTCTCAAACCTAAATTATGTCTAATAAATTTGGTTCACTAACAGTTAGTATTATTTATACTAAAGAAATATAATTTCTACATATAACAAAATATAAATATAAGAAAAATAAGTATTAGATATATGCTATGACTATCAAATAAGATCATGATTTTAATCATATATTTGGTTACTCTATTATTTTATTCAAAATAATAACACTCATTACTATTCATAAACATTACTCTAATCTCTCCAGTGAGCTAAAGTCTTGTTCAATTTTAGCTGATCTTGAGTTTCCTTAACAAACTAAAAACTTAAATTGGATAAATAACATCTTTATCAACCATGTAACTCTTAAATTTGTTAGTTGATGACTCTTATTAAAACATATCTCATATATTATTCCTAATTTTACCTTTAGATTCATGTGATCATAAATTTGCTCGTTTAAATTACACAAATTTAGTTAGTTAGGACTCGTTGTTATAAAATCAAATATATTTGGGTTAAAGCAGCCCTAAATTTGGTCAATAAGCCCAATGATAAATACAATACTGATTTGTTCTTATAATAATGAAAGGCAATAATCATATTCAAAACATGTACTTATTTTTTTAACAATCATATTCAAAATTTTATTCGTTTAATCAAACACAAAATTATATGTAAAATATCATACATATAAAATATGCAATTTAACTTGAATCTAATATTTATATTAAACATATAAATAAAGAATGGAACTTATGCATATATAATCATATTATATGTATAAAATATCAAGCTTTGTTTAATTATAGTTATTGATTTTCATAATCTACAATACTATTTCCAACTCTTAAAAAGTTAAACTAGATTTAACTCAATGATTCATAATTAAATTAAATTTTTATTTCAAATACGAATTTAATTTTATTTGAAAACAATTTTCAAATTCAAGTAGAAACTATTTCTAATTATCGTAACTCCTTTAATAGAATTTAATTAAAACAAAATTTAACAAATTATGCTTCTTACATATTATAATTTAGAAAAAAAATTCAAAACTTTATAAATAAGAGATTGTAATCAAATTAGAAAAATATTTCTAATCTAATTAGGAATTACTTTTCCTTATTAAAAAACTATTTTATAATATTAAAAGAAACTGCTTTCAAGATTAAATAGAATACCTAGTTAATTTAACTAAGAAAGTCCTTTATATTATTTATTTAGAGATTGATTTCTTAACTAATTAGAAAACTTTTTTAATAACTAAGAAATTTATTTTAAAAATATTAAAAGAAAGCTTATTTTTCTTATTTAATAAGTGAAAACATCTTTTCAAATTTAATCAAGAATTTTTATAATAAATCAAGAGACTTATTATTTATAAATAAAGAAACAATTTCTAAATAATAGAATTATAATTTTCTAAATAAATAAAATAAGAAATTTTTTTTCAATCAAATTAAAAATAAATTTAAATAAAAAATTTCTTAATTTTAAAGAATATAATTCATTATTAATCTTAATTATAATAAGAAAAACAATTAATATAATTATGAAATTGATTTTGAGAACTTAAAACATTTTTAGATCTAGTTTGGAAACATGTCTTGGATACTCTATTCTAAATCAAAGACAACTTTATTCATCTTGGAATTACTTTAATCCAATAACCAAACATCCCATATTCCAACACTAGAATAAGCATATCCTTGTTCCCAAACAAGCCTTCTTCTAAGTTTGAAATACTTTTCTCCTAAGCTAAAAAAAAATCCTAATTCTTTGTCCACGCACCCACTTTTCTAACCCTAAAATAGTTTTATCCTCATTGGTAAATGCCCCCTTCTTCATCTTTAAGAAGACCTTATCCACAATGATTACAAACCCTAAACACCACATTATGTTTATTCCCATCCTAAAACAACCCTAAATGTAAATCCAAACACCCACTTTTCTAACCCTAAAATTGTTCTTTCCTCAATAGAAAATGCCCCCTTCTTCGTCTTTTTTAAAACCTTAGCAACGAAAATCATAAACCTTATCCGCCACAACATGTTTCAGCATTGCCCTTAGTCCTACCCCCACTACTAGGTTTAGTAGTAGCTCATCGTTGGCAAGCTTCACATGTGTTGCATCGTCATCTCCTACATAGCCCTTGCTTAATGTTGCACCTCAAAGATAAGCAACTGCTTACGTCGTTTGTTTGAGTGAGATGCCATGAGACACCAATGTCTTTTGCTTGCTAGTAGTATGATGCAATCATTTGGGTCTCCCAATCCAACCACCATGTGATTACATTGATGTCCACAAGTGCCATCAATTTCCTTTCGAGTCACCAAAATATCACCACAAACTTATTAAACCTAACAATTAGCAAACTTTACAATTCAACTAGACCACGACAAGCAATCCACAACTAGGAGCCACTAATATTACAATCTTTCCATAAGCTTCCAATTGAAGGCCTTAACACCAATGAGAATTTTAGAACAATTATAGGTTTAGTATCTTTTATAGTTCTGTGGTTTTGGTCTCAGGTTTTTCGAATTCCATAAAGGTTAAGGTATTTGGATTTCCAAAATCAAAATTTTGGAATTGTCATCTTTGTTTCTATAATTTGAACTCTTAAAATTAAAATTAATTATATCTAAATCTGATTTTTTGTAAGGTATTAATATGAAAAATGTTCAAATTAAGTTGAATCTAATTCAATCTTAGATTAGGGTTTTATTTCAATTCCATAAATATGATCAATAACAATCAAACAATTTTAATCAAGTTACAAAATTAAAATAATCTCTAATACCATTTTTGAGAAATTGGAGCAGGATTTGATCTTGCTGGCAATAAAAAAATAACAAAACCTTTTTGGTTTTGATTTTTTGAAAGCCAAGACTACTTTAAACCTATAACATAATTAACATATAATATATAATAATGTATGAATTATAATTCATACTTATTTTGAAGCTAGATCATTTTATTGTCATTTCTCTCAAATCATTTCTAAAACTGGCTCATATTAACCATCATAGTAGAATAAGTGTTTATGTAACATCCCATCACCGATGGGAAGGGTAGAATAGTAATTTGGAACGAGTTAGGAGTGCTAAAAATTGATTTGCTATGTTCATGCATTCATATATATACGTGAATAGTAAATTTTGCACATGTAATGATTTTATATGCATTCATGGCATTTCCCGGTATATGTGTCTCTAATGTGCTTATTGTGAAAAATATGATTTTTGTATTTGAAAATTTAATTGGAGTGGGTCTTTATGTGTGTTGAATTTTGGGAGCATTTTAGAATTTTTTTTGGAAATTTTCGGGGTACTTTTCTAGAATGAAAAAAATTACCAAGTGGCTGACTGATTGGTTACCGGTACTGGAAATAACTGTCCAATGGCATTGGAAAATTAGATTCATGATTTTAGGATTTATTAATGTGAGCCATTGGAATTTGGAGAGAAATTGGAGTAGAAATTGGAATTTAATTGGAGAGAAAATAAATAGAGGCTTAAGAAGGTGACATG
>JANIJH010000002.1:52169628-52186001 GCA_024520975.1 Erythroxylum areolatum
CAAACAACATTATTGGTATTAATACAGAAACTCAAGTTACAAACCAAACATCATTTTTTATTTTTCATACCCATTCTCATTCCCTTCTACTATTATACCCATATCTATATCCAATCCTGTGCTCAAACAAAACGCCACCTTAGTTTTGACATTGTATATATTCAGATGGTTTTGTAAATCACAATGTAAGCTTGGATTTTATGAAATGAATGAGGAATTCGGTTATAAAATTTGGTGAATTTTATGTATAATAGATGATGCCATGTTTAACTTGGATATGTGTTTGCTTTAACATACCATTATTATAGGTTATGTACTGGAATGCCCACAGGGTGTTTCGGAATGTAATCTACGACAGTAGGGTATTAAACTTCTCTCAAACCCATCCACTTGCTTTTGAATCTCCTTTCTTTCCCCTAGATTAGCTTTAAAAGTTATTCTATTAAGGATTGTTTAACCTGGGATGAAATCAATTTGATGTTCAATGCCTCTAAGGTTGTTAATCCTTATGGCAACTCCTCAGGGAATAAAATAGCAAATTCCTACAATAAAGTTGCACAAGCAATACGCAAAGAAGGATTTAGGTCATTAATGAAAGATCATTACATATAAGATTAAGTAGCTATAGCCTTCTCTTGACCTCATTACTATTAGCTAAGCACTAGCCCTCAAAATTTTCCCTCTACTTTGAGGCTCACAATCTAATTTTCTTCTCTCATTGCTCATCACTATGCTCTTTTCACTCTTTTTTACATTGTCACTCTTTGTATCATCCTTACTATTTTCTTGAGCACTCACATGCTTTTCTTTCAAGATTTATTCTCTTGCTATCCTAATTTGATCCTCATATGCTTCCTATAATTTGAAAGGTGTTAAGTTCACATGTTGCTTGTTTATGAAAAAGGAGTAATTATTTTTATACCCTTCATATTGAAATTTTCTATCAAACTTTCATAGAGGCCTAAAAGAAGATAAATAGTAGGCGCTACATCAAATAAAACCTCATCATTGTAATTCCCAATGGAAAATGCCACTAGAACCTATTTTGTCACCCTAACTTCCCCACACTCATTCAACCATTACAACTTGTATGGTTTTAGATTCTTCAGAGTTTTCTACTTTAGTTTATCAACCAATAATGTGTTAGCAACATTAATGTAACTCCTACTATCAATGACCATATTACTTACTTTGATATTCATATAGCAGCGAGTATAAAGATCTGCTCGTGTTAGGCCTTATCACTTTCATCCTTAATTTAAATATTAAGATATCACCTAATGATTGGCAATTCTTCACTCATAGGTCCTTCAAAATCTACATCATTATAATCCTCCTATGGCAACATTGCGTTGTCACTTGAGCTAACATTCTTTACCTCACCATTTCCTAAAATAACCATAGTCCTTTTATGTGGACATTGAGAGGAACATGCCTAATCCCTTGACACCTGAAACATTTAAAATCATATGAATTAGAGGAGGATTTAGTTTTGATTTTACCTTTAGAATAAGAAATCAAATCTTTGGCTTTTGCATCATCTTGTGGTTTTAAGGCAACCTTGCTATCCTTCTAGTTTAATCTCTATAAAAAGTTAAAAATCGATATAGATTTAGAAGTTCCCCTAGATTTTAATTGACTCTCCACCTTAATGACCTTATACAATAAATCCTCCGTCTTTCATAATGTTACAAATCCACTACATCTGTAATCTCCTTATTTAAAACATTAATGAATCTAGCCATAATAGCTTCTTGGTCCTCTTTAACAACAACCATAATAATGGGCTACCTCCATCTCCTTCTAGTATTCCTCTACACTCTTGGAATCTTGAGTTAAACTTTATAGCTTCCTACACAAATCTCGATAGTAATAGCTAGGTACAAACTAATTACGCATTGCTACCTTCATCTCTTCCTATCACCAAATAGGTCTCTCTATTCATACACATACTAAGCACCATTTGATCCCACCAAATGCTAGCATAATCTATGAATTCAACGCTGCCAATTTGGGCTTCTTCTCCTCGAAGTATTTACAACAATCAAACATATATTCTACTTCTCTTTCCCACTCTAAATACAAATTCAGATCATTCTCACCCTTGAAAAGAAGGAATCTTCATCTTAATACTACCCAAATTATTATCTCGCCTTTAGATAACCCCTCTTCCTTTTATAAAACCAACTTTTTCAAAATCAACTTCCTCCTCTTCCTTCATATTAAGTCGTAATCTCTATAGTAGTTTGATCTATTTAATGTCTCTAAATTAACCAATATCATATAAGAGTCTTAAATTGATCTTGGATGGCTTTCATGAAGATCTTAAGGTTAATGTCAACATTTTCTCCAC
Organism: Erythroxylum areolatum; assembly: GCA_024520975.1. Lineage (NCBI taxonomy): Eukaryota > Viridiplantae > Streptophyta > Magnoliopsida > Malpighiales > Erythroxylaceae > Erythroxylum > Erythroxylum areolatum. Next base: position 52,171,982 of record JANIJH010000002.1, read on the forward strand.
TACTACTTATGATTAAACCTCTAAAGAAAAACTTAATAATAAAATAGATCAGGTTGTCCTCACTCTTTCCCTTATATGTTTATACTTTAACTGTTATTCTCTTGTGTTTTTTCTCAATCTTGACTTTTCTTGATGTTGGAATCTTTACGCTTTACTCTTTCCTTTTACTATTCAACTTTCTCTTACAAGGATCCATTGACAAACAACATCATAACGGGGAGGATCTTTGAGAACCATGAGAGAGAAACTCTTTCTTCTCTCTAGACATTCTCCTATTCTTTGAATGGTTCCTTTTCACTGTCTAATTTGCTTGGCCTCTCAACTCGTTCCTTTCTCTTCTGCTTTTACCCAGCTTCCTAATTTCTGGCTCTCCCCCATTTCAACCTGGATCTCTCAATCTAGAGTGCTTTTCCCCCTACTTTCATCTCATTCCTTTTGAGCCCTTATTCCTCTTTGTTACTCTATCAACTGGTCTAAAATTTACCCACCTTATTGAAATCAAACTTCCATTTTCTTAATAGAGTCCGATTTTCCCCTTTTACTTTCATCTTCCATCTCATCTCCTTCTCCTACTCTATCAAAACTAGGTATCAAAAACTCTAACATGCCAGCTGACACTCACTCTCCTTCCCTTTCAATAAAATAATCTTCTAAAACCCGAACCCTCTCAACTAGTGCTCCTACCCATCCAACATTCCACATCCCCAGTCCTAACTCACTCAACCTGAGAAGCAAATATGAATAAGAATCTTGTTGAAACTAGGAAAAGTGGGGGAAAACTTAAACTCTTGTTCTATAGCCCCCTGTCGAACTTGATGGAAAACTGATGGTAGCCCCAAGCATCGACATACTAAAGGAAGGTGGACAAATATGGGATGCAACAATTATAGGCCTTTTCGTGGAAAAACATCCTATTTTCACGTGATTCAAGCATGGACTCAAAAATTGGAAAGGTAAAGGCATACAAGATATGGTGTTAACTGAGAATGATAACATTATATTCACTTTTAGTTCAAAATTTGAGGCTCAAAAGGTGATAAAAGAAGGCCCCACGCATATCTCACAACTCCCATTATTTGTCCAAAATTGGCAACCAGGTATGGAATTAGAAAAAAAATCAAAGTAAAAACATTCCTTTATAGATGAACATACATAATATTCCCTTGAAATATTACACAACAAAAGGTTTGATCATGCTAGCAAGCTATTTGGGAAAGCCAATATGCATGATGAAAATACAGCTATAAGAAAATGTGTTGACTATGCTAGATTATGTGTGAGTATTGACATCTTAAAAGATATGAAAGATAGTATCCCAATATTGAGGTCGGCAGATGGAGATACTTTTAAAGAAGACAATGTAATAGTTACTTATCAATGGAAACCATCCTTACAAGCACAAGGTAAAAGTTGGTAGCCAAAGACAAAAGTATTTAGGAGGGGAGACTATTGGGAGTTATTGGGTTCGGATGTGGGCACAACAGAAGGAAACATATAGCTAATCGAAATTGTACCTCTAAAAAGGCTTTGAAGGATCAAGGGATCTTAGATAAAGTGGATAGAATTCTAAATGATGAGAATAATAGTGAGCAACATGAACCCATAATCGATCCCATACAATCAATGGAAGATCAACAACATTTGCAACCGGAAGTAGAAAACTGAATAGTCCTCGTAATGATGAAAAGGCATTGTGTAGAATGAAGTATCCTTAGGAGGCTTACAGTAAAATGAAGCCCAACAACCAGTAAATGTGCCACAATAGTTAGAAGACCAACAGAAATAGGACAATCAAGAGGAAAAGTTTGAAAAGGTGTTATCTAGAAAGAGTAACAGGAGCAGTAGGAAAGGCTCAAAAGGTAAAAACATTACTACCTGACCTTTCTAATATGGAATGTAAGAGGAATAACTCAATTCTTTAAAGGATTTTGTTCAGTATGAGAATAGTTGAAACTTTGAATAAATTAAGTTATTTTGGTAGTATTCGAAGGATACTAACAAATCACCATACTATGGGATAGAAGAATTGTTATTGTTTATAATGAGGACTTAATGGCAGTGGAAGCATTGGAGGCTAGTGAGCTGTTCATTCATACAAAATTGATGGTCAAATTGGAGAATTCTACAACTTTGGCTACTTTTGTTTATGCTTTATGGAACTCACTGAGAAAACTAAAAGGCTCAGCTAGAGGATCATGGATTATCAGTGGTGATTTCAATTCCACGATTCATAGGTTAGAAGCTAAAGGGAATTGTAATTTGCTCAACTACAATTTAGATTTATTTAATTAACCAAATGTATGGAACTTTTTTATTTAAAACTTAAAGGTCCCAGATTCATATAGAGCAACAAACAAATTTCTAAGTGGTTCATTCAGAAAAAGTTGGTTAGGGCCTTAATGAATGTTGACAAGTTAATAACTTTTATAGAAAGCCAAGCTATCTTTTTAGACCCAGAGTCTTCTGATCACTCCCCTATCAAGGAGGATAACCTCTTTAAAAAGGTTGGTATTAAACATCCCTTCAGATTTAATAGCTTTCTTACTCATGTGGAGGGTTTTCAAGAAGCCATTTCCAAAGGTTTAGAGTTTGAGGTCTACAGTACAACATATTTTATTCATACGTAAAAACTTAAGGCAATCAATTAGGAATTGAAGAGGTTGAATGCAATTAGTGGATAAAACACTTAAAATGAGGTTGAAGATGTTAGAATACAACTCTCATTCGCCCAAAAATTGATAGCAGATAATCCGACTAATGAGAATCTTACTAATAAGGAGAAGGAAGCTCTTAAGTACCATAGGTAAGTAGTGGACAAACATTGTTCATTATTAAGATAAAGATCCAGAGTTAATTAGATTAAGGATGGGAATAGATGCATCAAGTTTTTCTTCAATATAGTGTCAATAAGAAGGAATATTAACAGGATCACATTCGTTAAAGCTGAATTAAGGGACTTCATCTGTGAGAAAGTTGGGATTGCTAAGGATGCTATGAAATAATTTTAAAAGCTTCTAGGAATTCAAGGGACTGTTAGAATTCATAGAGAAGAACTAATTAGAATTTGTTTATACTCAAATTCCTGAAGATGCAGCTCACATCCTAACTAGGCTTGTCACTGATCAAGAGATAGAGGAAGTAATATTTAAAATGAATGGTTCAAAGGCTCCAAGACCAGATGGGCTGAATGGGTTTTTCTATAGAAAAATATGGGATAAAATAGGAAAATGCATTAAAGAAGTTGTGCATGAGTTCTTCATAAATAGAGTATTGCTCAAAGATATTTATAAGACCTCTTTGTGTTTGATTCCCAAATCTATAACCCTACAACATGGATTGACTTTAGACCTATTTCTTATACAAATTTCATTTATAAGATCATTGCTAAAATCCTAGGAAATAGGCTGAAATCTGTATTGCAATTCATTATTAGCAAGAACCATGAAGCCTTTTTGAGCAAATGGAATATTGATGACAATATTCTAATTTTGTAGGAGCTTTTGAAAGGGTATACAAAAGGTAATGCTCCATAAAACTACACCATTAAAGTGGATCTTTAAAAAGCTTTTGATAGTGTCAACTGGAGATTTATATAACAGATTATGAAAGTTATAAAATTTTAGCAGTTGTTTATCAAATTGATTCAAAAGTGCATCACAATTGCTTCCTTCAGGATTCTAATTAATGGGAGCCTAATACATATGTTTAAAAGAAAAAAAAAGGACTTAGGCAAGGGGATTCTCTTTTCCCTTATGTATTTTTGATTTGCATGGAAGTTCTTACCCTAATGTTGAAACATAAAATCTCTTCAATGCCTCAGTTTAAGTACCACTCCAAGTGTAAATTATTTTCACTAACAAGTTTATATTTTGTAGATGATCTGATCCTGCTAAGCAAGGTTGTACTCACTCAGCTTCTTTATTGATGGGTAACTTACAAAGCTTTAAGGAGATATTGGGATTGAGCATTAATTTGCATAAAAGCTTCTTCATCTTGTCAAAAAATGGAACACGTCTCTCTAATAATTTGTCACTTGTCATTGAAATGGAAAAACAAGACCCTTATATCCTATACTTTGAAATTCTTATATCATCAAGAATACTATGCTTTAGAGAATGTCTTCTCCTTGTTGAAAAGATACAAAAAAGATTGAGACCTTAGACAAATAGAATTCTCTCATATGGTGGTAAACTTACACTCTTGAAGTTTTTCATAATGTCCATGCATACTTACTAGTGGTCTCACAATTTTTTTATTCAAAGGGCTGGTTAAAACTATGGAGAAAATGAGGAAACAATACCTATGGAGTAAAGGGAAAGGAGTAAAAGCAATAGCTAAAGTGAGTTAGACCCACAACTGTCAACTTAAAGAAATATGAGGATTGGGATTGGAGATAATTAGTAGAAGCAATAAATGCCTAATGTTGAAATGATTATGGAGAATTTTAAGTGAAAAAGAATCATTGTGGGTCAAATGGGTACATAGCTACATATTAAGGGGTGGTAGTTTGTCAGCAACTAAACCTAACGATAGTCATTCTTGGTTCTTCAACCAAATCCGTAAGTTGGGGGAGGAGATTCAACAACATATCACGTGCAAAATAGGGTTAGGAGATAAAATCTCACTATGGTATGATAACTGGACAAGCCAAGGGGCACTAATCCATAATTCGAGAAGTAGGAATATCCTAGATAGATTCTAAAAAAAAGACAAGGTTCAGATGTTGGACCCCAAACTTTTCTTGGAAGTTAGAACTATTATATGTGAAATGTTGGAAGTTAAAAGTTGGAAAATATAGTTGAAACATGTTTACTGAGTATGCTTTGATGTTTTAGCCATAACTTTTTCTCTAGTTATCCAAATGAGGTGATTCTTAATTTGGATTAAAATAGAGAGATAGGGATACAAATTATCTAATGGAATTGAGTTCTAATTGATTCTCTAAGAATTTCAATTTTGGATGAAAGTTGAGCACAGAATATTGTTTCAGTATAAGAATAGTTCGGAAATGTTTGGGATATAACTTTCAGATCTTCAAATCAAATTGAATGATTTTGGTGTCATTAGAAAATTAAGACAATGGGGAACATTTTTGGATAAGGAAGTGTTATTAAATTCCTTCAATTTTTTCATGATAAACAGTTAAGGAGTTAGAAGTATAAGATGTTTGTTATAAATAGACAAAAGGGGTAAATAAGGAAAGCCAAGCTTAATGAAGGGCAAAATGGGGAGACAGCCTAATAAATGGGCTTAAAGTAAGAAAGAAGAGGGCAAAAACATGGAGAGAAGAGAGAGTGTCATGAGAACCAAGAGAGAAAGAAGAAAAAAAACGTGAAATAGAGAGAAGAAGGAGAAAATCGTGGGAAGCTTGGAAGGAAGAAGAAAAAGAAGAGAAATCATCTTGTCAAGGTAAGTTTATCTTCTTCTTGCTTTGTTAGAGAAAGAGTTAGAGAGAGAGAGAGTTTTGTAAAGAGAATGGGTGTTGGATTGGAAGAAGATGATTTAAGGAACCCATTTGATTTTTAGGGTTTCTAAACTAGGTTTTGGTTTTTCTAACCTAAATGGACTATGGGTAGGTTAGATTTGAGTTTGATATGTGTTGATTACATTTTTGTGATTATGGAAGCTTTAGGGAGAATTTCCATTTGAAATTGGATTGAATGAGAATATTGGTTTATTTGAAGGGAACCAAGAAAACCCTATTCAAGAGCAAGAGGAAGGGTACAATTGAGTTTAGATTTTCAAGCGAAATAAGGTGGGCAATTTATTTATAATTATTGTGTAATGAACAAAATGCCTTGTGTATGCATTATGTACTAAAATGACTTGCTTTGAAAAGTTGTGATGAGGAAATTTGCATTATGATGTATAGCATTTGATGAAATTGAATTGTGAGTATGATTATGCTATGCCTTGGAATTGTATAATGGCATTTTGATTAAATGGAAAGAAGAAAAACCATAAGAATATGAACTTGTGATTGATTAAATTGAACATGAGATTTAATTATATTTGGGTGAGAGAGGAACCGTTTCATAGTCACGTGCACGTGGACATAAAGCCTTCTCCCAACTGCCCGCTTGTAACACACGAGATCCGAAAAATGGACTCGTTTCGTTTATGGAGTAAACTTCGATTTCTCTGTTTTGTTCTATGGAACCCTCGAGCCACTTGTTTGTGCATTTGCATTTTAATATGTTAAGTTATGATAAAATTTGAGTGTTATGCTTTGATGTTAAATAACGTCCAATATGTTTTATGTGATGATGTATTGAACTATGAGTTGTGGATGTTGAACTTACATTGTTGGATCAAGATATGATGAGTATGCTTATATGAATAGATGCATATATGTTTGATTGTGTGGCTCATCGCTAATGGCTATAAATATATTAGCCACTGAGCTCTGTAACTCAACCCATCATTTTCCCTCCTCAGGTGCAGAACGAGAAGATTAGCGATCCTTGCAAGGCATTCAGAAACTCCAAAATAGCTAGAAATATTTTGTACTAAGTTAGTGACTAATTTGGATAACTTTATAGGCATATCAAACATTAAGCATCCATTTGCATTTGTTTTAAGTTTGTGATATGTATATTGATACGTAGATAAAGCTTGTTCAATTATTTACTTTACTTAGTAATGAGAATGTGAATTTGAGGATTTCCTTTTGTGTATGATTATGTCATTTTACAAGTTGAGTATGATAGTTGTGGATGTGGAATGAGTGTATGCATATGCTTCTTTGTCAAGATTGCAAATTGTTGCTTGCTTTAGAATAACACGTTAGAGATTGGAAAGGTTGTATGGGATGAACCATTTGAAGTGAGATTCAAGAGTTTAGCGAAAAGTATTGAGTAGTTGAATTGATATGAAGAGATATTACATTTTGCAAGCTTTCATAGGTGTAGAAATTATGTACTGACTTTAGGAGAAAAACTAGATTAATATAGGCTGAATTAGACAAAGTATTCTGCTTGAAAGTTGTAGTTTATCCTCTTAGCTTTCCAACGGTATAAAGTATGTAAATTTTGGATATCGGAGATAAGAGATATGAGCATTATAAGTGGGGATGTTGTATAAGATTTATACCCAGGACAACTATGGTAAATGAGGTGAATTAGTGGTTTTGATAAATCAAATGAGTAGGGATTAGATGATTTAATGGAGCAAAGTTGGTTTTTGAATGGATATGAAGTGGTATTGCAGTAGAAGAAGTGAATTTGGGAAGATTATGAGTGAAAGTAATGTTAGAAAGGATGTAGGAATCATTGGAGAGGCTTTGGAGGGGTTTGGGAATCCCCCATGTCCGTTTAACAGACATTAAGTCCATTAAATGGACCTTCTTAGGTCTGTGAGGACCCCTTGCCTTGCCAATGAATGTCCGTTAAACGGACCTTCTTGGGTGAAAAATGGCCCCCAACCCCGTGAATGTCCGTTAGGCGGACATGTATGTCCGTTTAACGGACATATACTGTATACTTTCGGGAATTTGCATTTTTTCCTCTAGATGGCAAAATCTCACTTTATAGGCTTTAGAAAAGTTGTAGATCTAGAAGTCGCCTTTCAAATAGTCTAAGAATGACCTCAATCCAAGGTTACTAGAGAAAGTTATTCTAATTCTCCCAAGAGAGGTACAATATGATTGCGGACATAAACATGTTTGATTCTTTTGAACATAACTTCCTCATCCGACCTCCAAATGGAGTGATTCTTTAAGCAATAGATTCCTAATACATTTTTATACCTCTCCTTGAAATATTGGTATCCATTGGTGTTTATTTGGAAAAGATTGATGGATCAGTTTTGAGGAAATTGATTTGAATAGCATGAATTGGTTGTTTACCAAACATACTTTGGTATTTTACTTATATCTTGAACCGTAGAGCTCCGATTGAGATAGTTCTTTCTTAAAAATAAACTAGAGACTTGGAGTTACAATTTTCCTGAACAGTTCAAGTGGTGATTTGGGTGTTTGACTGGGGTGGGCTCGCCCTTGTGGTTTGAAATGTTATGAGAATAAGGATGAACTAATGATGGCTAAAGAGATTCCATAGAATTAACCCTATAGGAAATACGCTCACGTCTTATGATATTCGGAATGATTGTTGGGCTCCAAAAATGGGGCCTAACATCTTGTGGTATCAGAGCTTAGGCTTTTCGGTTCCTAGGCTTAAAATGCATAGTGGTATTAATTGTTATGCTATGTGACTACTTGTTTGCATTGTGAAATGATTGACTGCATTAAGTGACATGCATATCATGCATACATGTAGGAAATAATATTCAAATTGAAGTAAGCTAAAAGATGATGTCTCATCGAAGGAGTAAAATGCTACCTCGTAAAAGAATACGAGGAGTTTTGCAGGGATCTGCTACACCTGATTCCTCACCATTAGAGAAGGGTAATAATGAGTATAGAATCCTAGTAATTACAACCGCATGAGTCCTATGTATGAACTTTCGTTAAGAGTTTGGACTATTAGAAACAATGAGAGGAATGGTGTTTTGTCAGAGTGTAAGATAAGAAAAACTGTGGATATTTAGAAATAAGAAATATTACATGGTTCGATATGTTAGACATAGATTCAGTATTTGTGGTTATGTTAGCAAATATGGTAACGAAATTTTGTTGTAGATATGTACTTGAATTGATATGGATGTGAAAATATTTTTCATGAATTGACTGAAAAAAAAAAGAAATAGAGACATAGATGGAAATGACAAGATTTAAGGTGTACATACAAAGTGGAATTGAAAAGTTGAACTCAAAATTTATGATCTAGTATAAGATTGTGCTCATGAATTGAGATTAGAATTTCAAGATGGCTATATGTCTATAATTCTAAATTGATTAAGAATGTACATATGGAAAAATGAAACAAATGATAGTGATATATGTAGAAGTTCTCAAGGTTATGTCGACCAGTTATTATGAGTACATATTTGATAATGTGATTACTCTAGTGAATAATGTGATTGAGTACATATGAGATTTATATTTGGATATGGTATAGGATGTAATCTATGATCCCTATAGTTAAAAATTATTAGATGAATCAGAGTAACGCAATGGAAGTATGGTATAGGTGATTATGTTGAAAAGGTAACTACTATGGAGGAGTAATTTTTGAATAGTCCTAGAATATACAGAGGTTGTTTAGAATCAATTGTGATTGATGTATCAATATAAGTTGGTGACCTGCCGGAAGTACTTTTGTACATAAGATGTAGTGATCTTGATGGTACATACTAAAATATAATAGTAAATGAATATGCCTCTTATTTCATTGAGTTTTATTATAAAGAATATTTTGATCATGTAAAGTGTGACAGAGATTGAAATTATTGAAATGTCATGAACAGTTGAAATTGATCATATTGAGGTGTTAAGAATAGCTGAAACAATATTAATGATGATAGCAATTGATTGATAAAGATTGCAAGAACAGTATAGATGATAGTAATAAGAAATCTTCTTTCGAAGAAGAATTTCATTGAATTAGGTTAAGCAGATCAGATAGTTTATCCTAAGAATGATCAATGAAAGAACAAATCATAAATGAATATGTAATGAATTAGAAGTGAATATTGGAGTCATATCTCTAGTGGAGACTCAAACATAAAAGGTAGAGTATGCTACTGAGAATGTATGTATTTTGTTAGATGTAAAGTATCTAACTCATCCAACTACATGAGTGGATTTTTGGAAATTAAGGTAACACTATTGCTATTGTGAGGAGAACTTAGATCCACAATATATTCTACGTGAGTATGCATAGGAGATATAAATTTGATTTTGATGAATGTGTTACCAACACAGGAAGTTAAGTTTGCAAATAAATTGAAATGTGTGGAGAAACTAGTATGAATGAGCAAACATTAGAATAAGTCAATGTGAAATGTAAGGAAATCTAAAGAATGGAGAAAATCATTTAAGAAAGGTAAGTAAATAGGGAAATTGAAAATGATATGAGATAATACTACCTCAACGAGGAATTAGTTATTTAAATAATTATGAGAACTAATCATGGGCATATGGAGCTTTGGAAATATTTATTCGAGTTAACAAATGCCCTAATAGTACTATAGTATTGAATATTAAAGCGATCCAAGAAAAATTTGATGATATAATAAATGTATTCGAAAAGTTGAGAAGAACAATTTGAATACCTGAAGAAAAATGTGTAAATCATATAAGTAATGAAAGTAAAGAGAATTTTGAGGAACTATAACATCGATATTGATTCTATCATCTGGACTTGGAGATTTTATAGTATACAATGATGTTGTATAAAAGATTAGGACAAAATCCAATGCATCATAATAAAGTGATTTTATATGCATGGAGACAATTGAAACTTCATGGGTTGACTATTTGATACATAAATTGAAACTTGCTGCAGTAGTGATCGTTTGAAAGTTGGAGACATTATATGTACAAAAAACATCTTGGATATATATAAATATACATATCATTGAAGTTTGAGGTAATTATTGAGATGAGAGAATGGAATACGATACTGAGACAATGGATATAAGTATTGAAAGATTATGATGGTATAAACGAGTATTTCCCAGTAAAGTTAATGTTGTACCTGATATATTAAGCAGAAATCCTAATAGTAGTGAAACATGAATTCAAATATTAAGGTTATCAGATCTAGTGCAAAAATGAGCATAGAATGTGGAGTTGAATTTTAGGCAAATTAAAGTATTATTTGCTATGGAATTAAAGATCAGTTTCATATAGAAGGATTAACAAAGCCCAAATTGAGGATTTAGAAATTATGAATCTTATTGAGGAACTGAAAACAGATCTGAATTTCGAGTTTGAATTGGAAAATGATGCTTTGTGATTGAAATGAGAAGTATGTATACCAATAAAGATGATTGAGCAAAGAAATTACTAGAGAAAGCACAAATAACAACCTATGATATACATCCTAGTAGGAATGCGCCGAAATGACATTTAGCAGCTAAGAATGTAGACTCAAGAAAAATGAATGAATTAGTTAGGTTAACACCAAAGGTATGGAATATGGTGAGATGGACATAAGAGTTAAGTGTACTGACACTACAGAGATGTGAACTATGAAGCAAATTATGAAATGTTTCTAAGAGTATCACGCTCCCAAGGTGTGCTTCGATTGAGTGCAAGATATGCTCAGTTTAGGATAAAGAAGCAACTAAGATTGAATTGTATTCGTCTATATAAAGTTATTAAGAACTGGACCATTGACTTATGAGTTAGATTTATTAAAAAGGATGTCTCAGATTCATAATGTGTTATATGTGAGTAAGCTAAGAAATATCGATATGATATGATATTGGTATTATCAATGCAAGAAGTAGAAATTTTTGAATAATCTGAAGCATATTGAGGAATTAGTTAAGAAAGGGAATGACTAAATGAGTGGTTGAAAGATCGAGTGAGTCTATTGACTATGGTCATTTGGAAGAAATTATTCGAGTGAATAAGTTACTTGGGAGACTGAGGAAAACATAAGACAGCATTACCTCCATTGGTTTGATCACTCAGGTAAGAATTTTAAGGACGAAATTCTTTAAGGGGGGAGAATTGTTGGACCTCAAACTTTTCTTGGAAGTTAAAACGATTATATGTGAAACGTTGGAAGTTAAAAGCTGGAAAATGTAGTTGAAATATGTTCACTGAATATACTTTGGTGTTTTAGCCATAACTTTTTCTCTACTTATCCGAATGAGGTGATTCTTAATTTGGATTAAAATAGAGAGATAGGGCTACAAATTATCTTCTGGAATCAAGTTCTAATTCAGTACCTAAGAATTTCAATTTTGGATGGAATTTGAGCATAGAATATTGTTTCAGTATAAGAATAGTTTGGAAATGTTTGGGATATAACTTTCAGATTTTCAAACCAAATTGAATGATTTTGGTGTCATTAGAAAATTAAGACAATGGGGAACATTTTTGGAGAAGGAAGTGTTATTAAATTCCTTCAAATTTTCCATGATAAATAGTTAGGGAGTTAGAAGTATAAGATGTTAGTTATAAATAGACATAAGGGGTAAATATGGAAAGACAAGCTTAATGAAGGGGAAAATGGGGGGAAAGCCTAATAAATGGGCTTGAAGTAAGAAAGAAGAAGGCAAAAATGTGGAGAGAAGAGAGAGTGTCGTGAGAACCAAGAGAGAAAGAAAAAAAAAGTGAAATAGAGAGAACAAGGAGGAAATCATGGGAAGCTTGGAAGAAAGAAGAAAAAGAAAAGAAATTGTCTTGTCAAGGTAAGTTTATCTTCTTCTTCTTGCTTTGTTAGAGAAAGAGTTAGAGAGAGAGAGAGTTTTATGTAGAGAATGGGTGTTGGATTGGAAGAAGATGATTTAAGGAACCCATTTGACTTTTAGGGTTTCTAAACTAAGTTTTGATTTTTCTAACCTAAATGGACTATGAGTAGGTTAGATTTGAGTTTGATTTGTATTAATTGCATTTTTGTGATTATGGAAGCTTTAGGGAGAATTTCCATTTGAAATTAGATTAAATGAGAATATTGATTTATTTGAAGAGAATCAAGAAAACCCTATTCAAAAGCAAGAGGAAGGGTACAATTGAGTTTGGATTTTCAAGCGAAATAAGATGGGTAATTTATTTATAGTTATTGTGTAATGAGCAAAATGCCTTGTGTATGCATTATAGGCTAAAATGACTTGCTTTGAAATGTTGTGTTGTGGAAATTTGCATTATGACATATGGCATTTGATGAAATTGAATTGTGAGTGTGATTATGCTATGCCTTGGAATTGTATAATGGCATTTTGATTAAATGGAAAGAAGAAAAACCATGAGAATATGAACTTATGATTGATTGAATTGAACATGAGATTTGATTGTGTTTGGGTAAGAGAGGAACCATTTCGTAGTCACGTGCACGTCGGCATAAAGCCTTCTCCTGGCTGCCTGCTTGTGGCACACGAGATCTAAAAAGTGGACTCGTTTCGTTCATAGAGTAAACTTCGGTTTCTCTATTTTGTTCCACAGAACCCTCGAGCCATTTGTTTGTGTAATTGCATTTTGATATGTTAAGTTATGATGAAATTTAAGTATTATGCTTTGATGTTAAATTACATCCAATATGTTTTATGTGATTATGTATTGAACTATAAGTTGTGGATGTTGAAATTACATTATTGGATCAAGATATGATGGGTATGCTTATATGAATAGATGCATATATGTTTGATTGTGTGATTCATCGCTAATGGCTATAAATATATTAGTCACTGAGCTGTATAGCTCAACCCATCATTTTCCCTTCTCAAGTGCAGAACGAGAAGATTACTGATCCTTGCAAGGCATTCAGAAACTCCAAAATAGCTAGAAATATTTTATACTAAGTTAGTGACTAATTTGGATAGCTTTATAGGCATATCAAACATTGAGTATCCACTTGTATTTGTTTTAAGTTTGTGATGTGTATATTGATCTGTAGATAAAGCTTGTTCAATTATTTACTTTGCTTAGTAATGAGAATGTGAATTTGAGGATTTCCTTTTGTGTATGATTATATCATTTTACAAGTTTAGTATGATGGTTGTGGATGTGGAATGTGTGTGTGCATATGCTTCTTTGTCGAGATTGAAAATTGTTGCTTGTTTTAGAAAAGCACGTTAGAGATTGGAAAGGTTGAATGGGATGAACCATTTGAAGTGAGATTCAAGAGTTTAACGAAAAGTATTTAGTAGTTGAATTGATATGAAGAGATATTACATTTTGCAAGCTTTCATAGGTGTAGAAATTGTATACTGACTTCAGGAAAAAAACTGGATTAATATAGGATGAATTGGACAAAGTTGTCTCTTGGAAGTTGTAGTTTATCCTCTTAACTTTCCAACGGTATAACGTATGTAAATTTTGGATATCGGAGATCAGAGATATGAGCATTATAAGTAGAAATGCTGCATGAGATGTATACCCAGGACAGCTATGGTAAATGAGGTGAATTAGTGGTTTTGATGAATCAAATGAGTAGGGATTAGAGGA
>JANIJH010000002.1:52186101-52201005 GCA_024520975.1 Erythroxylum areolatum
ACCAAAGGGATCAATCAAAGCAAAGGAAAGGGACAAATGGTGGGGAGGAAATCAAGCAAGAACTCCAAGAAGAAATCACGAAGAAGAAGGAAGAAGAAAGCATCGTGGGAGGCCAAATTCAAAAGGTTTAGGTTTTTAAACCAAAAGCTAAGGGCTTGTTTGGCAATTTTAATTACCACAAGTCCAAACCGAACAACCTCAATCTAATTCTGATTCTAATTTCTCCCGAATTTCAATGGTTCTAACCCTAATTCATCAAATTAAATTTCTAATCTTTCCATGCCATTGGATAATCAATTTCGGAATCAGAAATCAAATTAATCAGTCATCAGGTCAATTTTCCGGTCTGGACCTATTACTCCGAAAATTTCGAAAAAAATCCTATAATTCCTCAAAATTAGAAAACTCCTAATCATACACTCCAATTTCATATTTCAATTTCCTAACTCTCAATTCTTACTCAAATTCAATTTCTCCAAACTCAATTAACCTAATTCCTCCAAATTACCAATTCACCCAAATCAAATCGGGAATTGTCATACATGTATGTATGTACGTATGCCAGTGCAATAATTTTTCCAAATTATCAATTATACATATCTAATAATGCATGAACATGCCACATATGAATGCAATGAACTGTACCCATCCCATCGGTGACGGGATGTTATAGGTGATTTGGGCGTTTGACTAGTGTGGGCTCGCCCTTGTTGTTTGAAATGTTATGGGAATGAGGATGAACCAATGATGGCTAAAGAGATTCCATGGAATTATCCCTATAGGAAATATGCTCACGTCTTATGATATTCAGAACGATTGTTGGGCTCCGAAAATGGAGCCCAACATCTTGACATAATTGCAAATGACAATTGGTCTCTATCCCTAGAGGAGATTAGAGTTACGTCGATCCTATAGTACAGGCAAAATGGTAGAGAGGATGCTTAGCTATGGAATAGTCTATCAGTTTTGGAAATAACCAATAGGAAAGCAAAAGAAGTAATTTACAACAAACACAAGTATAGGATGTAGTAAGTTGTTCTGACGTAAAACTATCAAACTAAATGCCAGCTTCTTTCTTTGGTTAGCCTTGTTAAATAAACTCTGTACCATGACAAGATTAATGTTCCTATCCTATCCTATCCTAAACAATGAGTCTTATAGAATATAGAGGAAGAGGATAGAGATCATCTATTTTTCAGGTGTGAATATTCTAAAAAGTTTTAATAAAGAATCTCTTCTTTATGCACACTTAACTACAGTCAGAGTGACATCTTCCAAAATATTGCAGTTTCGTATATCTAAGCACGATAAGGAAGTCTACATGGTTGCAATTGCTACATGTATCTAGGAGATTTGGAAGGAAAGAAACACCATAAGATTTGCTTAGAGAGACAGATGCTTAAATTCTCTCATTGAACTCACAATTGCAAGTATAAGAGAGTAGTTGATTGACAATCATATGGAGAAGAAATGTAGTAGGAGGCTACTGGTTTCTTAGAGACTTTAATAAGTCTCTAGAAATTCTAGATAAGGGCACAAAATTCTTCTTTAGGTCTCCTATCCTATTGCACCCAAAAATAAGAAGAATTATAACAATAAAAAACTACTCTTAAACTTTTAGCTATCAACACAAATGCAAATAACAATATGTTTGTAATTCATTAGAGGGCAGTCAATCAAAACTTCTTGAAAGAGAGAAATTACCTGGAATGTTGAATGTAGATTGTGAATCTTCCAAAGATCTCCAAAAACCATTTGGCCATCAAGCTTAACATAAGGAGCGCGCAGGAATCTTAAGGAATTTTCAAATTTAGGGTTAGTACTCACCTTATGGTATCGATCCTTTATAAAGCTACAATATATCAATTCATAAACTCTGGTAATGAAGAAGAAGAAGATGCATGCCTCTAGAAAAAGACTTCATACCTGGGCAGCTCCACCAGTGAGTGGTAGAAGAAATCCCTCAACAATTCTACCCTAAATAAGAAGACCAGTGATCAAGAAGAAGAAGAAGAAGCATGATTCAAAATAAGAATTCTTACCTTGATTGAAATCATCAACACGAAGATGAAGAAGACACCTAATGGCTATACCCTAATTCGAAAGCTTCTGGAGTCCCCTTTAGATGAGTTAGATTTCTTTAACCTCTAAAGGAAAATCATGAATGATAAAGCTTTTGTCTACTTCTGCACTTATGTTGTCATTTAAGTATTAGCTTGTATAAGTGATTATCACGGTGTTGTTTGGTTGTTCCATAGATTTTCTATTGTTGTCATTTTAGCTTTTCCTATATGTAAGAGAAGCATCTTGAACTTGTATGTTTATAGCTCATTATATTTCAATAAATTTTAATTTTTCAAATAAAACTTTCTCCTACAAGCCCTTTATCTAGAAACCTAATCAATGATCTCAACTAGAAAACATACAGTGATTCAAACTTAATTACCTTGAATTCTATGTCAACAAGAAAGGTTAAAAAATAATAGAAAGAAAATTTAAGTAGGGTGATAAGAAAAGTAGAACTCAAAGAATTAGGTAATATTAGATATCTATGAAAAGAAAGAAAGAAAGAGACTTAAGAAAGAATAAGGAAAGTAAAGCGAAGGTTGAAAATGATTGCAGAAGGAAAGAAAATAAAGCACAAATAAATAAATAAAATTAAGCCAAAAAATGATTATAGAAGGAAAGAAGATAAAAGGAAATAATGCACAAATAAGGAAAGAAGAATTATGGCAGAAAATGGTTACGAAAGAAAGAACATAAAAGGAAATAATCTAAGGATGATAATAGAAAATTTGATTCAAATGGAAGGATTAACACCAAAAACATGTGTAATAATTAAAGATAAGCAAAATCTTACAATTTTTTATTGAAACATATTTGTGCTACAATTAAAGACAAATAATTATTTTTATATAAATAGTACGACTCAAACTAAAGGAAAATAGATGAATAGAACAACTCTAATGTAATTTTGGTTAAAGAGAAAAGAAGAGAAGGAACAATATACTGAAAAATCAAAGACTCAAGAATAAGAAAACAAAAGCAAGCAAGATTGAATAAGAAAATGAACACAATGATAGATGTAACTTGATTCAAAGAGTTTAGCATTGATATCAAACAATATGAACCTTGGTGAAGGAACACCTAACGCCTAAATTAGCGAGGAAAAGAAACTCTAAAATATTTTTTGAATAAAAAAGCCGACCCTATCCAAACTTATTGATTGGAACCAAAGTTATAAGTTCATCGCTACAAATTACCTTAAAGAGCTCACAACAAAGAAACCTTTAAATTTTATTGATGATAAGTTGATTTTTATAATACACCAGATTGCCTTTTTAAATAGGTGCCAAATGATGAAAATATTATAAAGAAATGTCTTCTTAACTATTCCTAAACATAAATAAATAGGAAAGACTTGACTAGGGAGGATTTCCTTAATTAATGGATAAAAATTAGCCTTAAATTTGAAATCCTTCCAAAAATAACTTGATAACTAATAATAATTAATGAAAGAAAGTCAAAATATAAAATTGCCATCTAACCCTACATTTTTACCCTTTTCAAAAGGCAAATATTTAGATTATTAGGCTTCATTAAAAACAAGAGTGTGAGTCATCCCTACATTTTGGGCTTCAAGCATTATTTTCATGGCTTTGTCCATCATTTTGAGCCTAAAGATAAGTAATTAATAATTCCTTAGAATCTCCAATAATAATCATATTGTCTTGAACGTTGATGATCAACCTTTGCAAAGCCTCCTTTATGTGCTTAGTTCTTGCTAATCTCCATATCAACACCTTATGTCAAAGGTTATTCTAGTTGATTAGAAAAATACTGATAGCCAAAAGATTATACAACATACTTAGCACCACTATTTCAACAATTTGGTTGCGTGATAATTTGTAACTTATCTTGTCTTAACTCTCCCCATAACTCGCTTCATTCGGTGCATATCGTTTCTGATGTGAGCTTGGACTTGACTTTCTAAACTCCTTTTTCTTTCAAAAACTTATACAAAAGATGCAAGACTAGTTCAATGTTTAGTTAACAAAATGTTCTAACTTTGATGTTTGCTAGTTCTTATTTTGTATAAGGTGATGTTTATTAATCAATTTTTATCAAAATCGAAAAAAATAAAGAAGATAATTTGAACACATAATCATTTGTCACGAATCTAGAAATATGGTTCAATTAAATATACTAAAAAATAGTCTTAACATTTACAAAACTACTCAAATTTACCACTTAATTGTAAATGATATTATTCTTTTAAATCTTCCATTTCTAACAGTTATTGGAGCTGAAGTTAATACTATACATCTTTTCAGCTAGCTCCTTTGATATGATTTTGGATAAAATATAGTATAGGCATCTTTACGTAAGTATTATGAAAACTGTGCAGTAGCAACTGTCAATTAAAAATCCTCTGTCCTGGAGATAGAATCATTTTTGGATCGAACTCAGCTTTCCTTGCCTGAAAGGTTGCCCATTTTGAGCCAAAATTTTTCATCCATCCCTCTTTGTTAGTATAATGGGCAAGATACTGCTTGGCTTCAATGCAGAAATTGTCAAGAAACTCCAATATTGCTTTATTTTGATCATCAAGGACCTGCCAACCATCTACTGTACCTGAAACCAGAAGCGCTAGAGTGTAGAATATATCTTCATCAGGTGTAGGCGCAGACATTCTATGATCCCATCTGCAATTTAGATGAGAAAATAGATATTAGGAATCTTTATATATGACAGTTATAATGTCTTTAAAGAAAATGTATTGTATATACGATCACACACTTGTTACGGTTCATTGGGTAGAAAAGAATAGGTCCTGTGGTGATATTTCTTTTAAGAAGAATGCCCCTGATGACACCTGAATCAAACTCTGATACCCTTGATCTCGGTATCATGAGGTTAAGCCATGGATGCGTCTCGTTGTTCAATGGTCCGATGTCTACCCGTGTCAAGAATTCCACATAGGAGACGTCTGTTTCGAACATGAAGCCCTGAATAAAGTTAAGGTCCTTGATGGTGTGCTCCAATTCCTGTGAGAAATGCTCGAAACATTTCAACTCCTCATAATAAGTTTTTAACCAACAAAACATATTCTTCCACTCTGTATGACTTCACAGTAATATTTAGGTTAACTTGCACTAGCACAAACAGACATGTGTTCAAAAGTAAACGACAAAATGTATATATTATCCACCACATGATGACTGATTTAGTACCTTTTTCGCTGCGATTTCTGTGAGATCGGTATAGTGCTTTGCCATCTCTATATAGTAGACAATGCCATGCTCTTTCACCAAGGATAGTATTTTGGGAACATCCGAAGGTGGGAAGAAGGAAGTGCTCCAAGCATTAGGGGTGCCGTTGTCTAATAGAATACCACCTTCTAAATAGTCCACTCCATTTCTTTCTTTTCTTCCACTAATTGCAATTAAACTCTCTTGATCTTTGGTGAAAGTAGAGAATTCGGTATACAACACTCTTGTCCACTTGACCTGTGATTGGAATCATCTCAAAACACATTTTTAAAAGTATGTCTTTTCAATTGCTAGAAACATTAAAAGGCAAAGGAAAGAACAAAGCAAGTAGACTACACGTATTTTCAGAAAAAAAATATATATTTCAAGAATATAAATAAATAATTTTTATTTGTAAGAGTATTTTAAATATCATAATCTTAATGATGATTAAAATAATAATCATATAACTAAATCTGTTCTCCAGCAGGTACCCTTTTTGGTGCCGGTGCTAGAGCAATCCTTGCCCTCGTGATGACTCCAAACTGCCCTAAACCTCCCAATACACCGAAAAACAGTTCAGAATTTTTGTTTGCTGAGCAGGTGATCAGCTCTCCTTTACCTGAAACATAGCGAAGAAACTTTCATAAACAATACAATTTTATTGATACAGACCACTCTTGACATTCGTGTAATTTTGGTATGGGTAATAATATAAAATCTTGGACTTCAGGAGAGTATGCAGCACTCTTTGTTACGAAATATAACATAAATGGTCCCCGTCTAACATAACTTAATTTCATAAGTTAAGCTGTATCCATCGTTGACTTTTGAGCCTTCTTTTTTCCTACTCTCTGGCGTGTACAATTTCTTATTGTGAATGATTTTTTTCTCCTGTGAACTTACGTCACTATTTTTTTGTCATATTTGTACGTGAGTTTATCGAAAATAATTTCTTTATTATGTAGAAGTAAGATTGCGTACTATCAAAACTCTTCAAACCTCGTTTTACTGCAGTATTTCAGACTAAATATGATGGTAACGACGACGATGATAATAATAAATAAATTATTTTTTATAATCAAAATAAAAAAGTAAAAGAGTTGTTTCTAAGATACTTTACAACTTCCCAATATATTTTTTTCTTTGACTTTTAAGAGTTGCTTCTAAGATACTTTACAACTTCCAAATATATATTTTCTTTGACTTTAATATTTTTCCTTATTTAATTTTATTAATCTCCTTGTTCATGAATTAAGGATCAGTTTGACCCTTCTCAAAGTCAAAGATTCATGACAAGTTCATATATTTTGCCCATGTCCACACACATGTATAAACGTCTAACGTAAGCTAAATTGCAGTAAAACACAGGAGATGGTTGTAATTATTAATTTTTAATCCTAAATTATTAGTATTATCTAATTGTCAACTACTTGTAATTGTGGATGTCTGCATTTCAAAAATAGACGATTTTTCCTCTTATTTGTTAACTAAATTTAGCCCTAACACAGGTGATATAGGTGGAGAGCATATGGAACGCACCAGTAACAACATCGAGTTCATAAACATTGCTGATTTGAGGTCCAAATCGAAATGTTTGCCCACTGATTCCTGCATTAGAGAGTGTACCACCAACGCTTAGGTACAAATAGTCAGTCCAAGACACAGGTGCATACCCTTCTTGAAGGGTCGCATTTAGCACATCAATCCACAACTGTTCGCCACCAACGTCGGCAAACAAGTGGCTTTTCGACACCACTACACCATTACGGCCGCCATTATTCAGCTCGGTCATAGCCACCACCACTCCATTCTCGGTCATGTCCTGTCCCCGGATGGAATGGCCAGCACCCCTAGTGGCAATACTGAAAGGATTAGCGCAATTGTAAGAAGATTTTATCAAGCTCGATATATCCTCGATCGATGATGGATATAGCACTGCCTTTGGCTTGTCATGAACAATGTTACCGTAGTCGGTAGAGGCCAATTCTATGACAGAAGGATCATTGCGAAGCTTGCTTCTCAGTTCAGTTACTTGTGTACACGACAATATGTCTGGTTGGGCTGCAGAAAGTAAGAGTTGGGAAATAAACAAGGTAAGGATCATTTTTGCTTCTTGGATTGGTACCTATTGGGTTGTGAAGAAATAAGAAGGGAAACGTAACAAGCCGAAGCTGGTGTCTTTATGAGGTGGTGTAGCCTGTAGGGTATAGGAAGGGGCTTATATATAGCAGAGGATAGGAATCATATACTTGTAATATGCCTGTTATAGTCGAATGTAGGAGTCCAAGGATATTTACAAGTATAGGAATATGTTGGTTTGTTTTACAACTTTTAACTATTTAGCCAAAACATTGGCATTGGCTTTCATGTGTACAATCTTGCTTCTTTTTACCTTTATAGTAAGTAATAAAGTATCTTATGAAATTTTCTTTTTTTTAAACATGGATGTTTAATATTTTCAAATACAATCAATTTTTTAATAAAAATTACAGAAAAGGGTTTCATGAAATGTATTTAATTATTTTTTAGAGACTTCATTTGTCGAAAAATTGTTAATCGAAAACAAGAGAAATAAAAAGCATAAATTAAATTTAAAATTTTTAAATTTTACAATACTAATATAAAAATAGTAATAAAATACTCAAATTTTTAATTTGTTACAAAATTAATTCATTGCTTCAATAAAACCCATTAACATGTAAATTTGTACATCAATAATTTTATTAAAATTAACTTAGTATATTTAATTCTAATTTTTAATGAAGATCTAAATGGGAAAATAAGATATGTTGGAAACAAAAATATTGGATAATTTTTTTAAAAAATAAAACATTTAGGTCTTAGATAAAAGTTAATGTCATGTATTAGTTTGTTTTTATCAATAAATCTTACTGTGTTAGGTCAATACCATTAATTAAAGTATTAATTGTAAATTTATATTATAATAAATTTAAAAAATAAGTTTTTATTTTAATTAATATTTTAAATATAATTTATTAAAAAAAACTTGAAAAGATTTTCTTTTTACCCTCTTTCTTTAATCATTACAATAGAGGCATTGCCTAAAATGACGAAACGCATCTCAATGGCGCATTGAATGTTCAAATCTTTGTTGGTCGATCGCCCTTTTTCTTTCTTGCATGTTCTGACCAAATTGAATCTCAATGGCGCATTTTTAACCCAAACAACGAAAGGTCTTGCACGTTCTTCATCTTCACTCCTTAAAAGAAGATTCATGGCACGATAAAAATCTTTCATAGTTTCTTGATGAATATATTCATGGCGAAACATCGATAAACTAAACTTAATTATGTAATCGATCCTTGTACCATTTACTCTTGCAATATGCATTACTAAATCAATCATCAAACGTTTAGAAACCAATATTATTTGAAGCTTCTTATTATATACGCTTCAATCACAGCAAAACTAGGGAGGGAGGGATGGTTATCATTTTGACTTCTTGCCGTCTTTTCCTCTTTCATCACACCCCAACTGTCATTAACTAAATTTTGTCCATTAAACAATTCAATATATTTTTTTATTAAAAAATTAAAAAATTCATTGAAAAATAACCCGTTGACTTAGTTAGAGGATCAGTGCCGCTCCTTACATGCTCTATCGGGAGTCCAGATCCTCTATCCAATTTTATTGTGTCCAATGAATCTCAGTCATTCATTTATGTGAGTCTCATGTGGGCTTCACATAAATAACGTGGAGTCCGCATAAATGAATGACTGAGATTCACTGGACACAATGAGACACTATAAAATTTGACAGAGGATTTGAACTCCTCCATCGGATGCTCCAAACCATCAACTAAAACCAGACGAAGAACAACAGTAAGGGGGATCCGCATTTCATTACTGTTCGAATTGTTTCCGATTTCTGATCTCACTTCATTCTTTGACAGTGCCCTAAGGTGCCATCCATCCTAGTTATTAGAAAAAATAATATAAGTATGTACAAATCATAAGGTCTAGCTTGCATTTAAATTTATCCGCCTAGCTTTCACACAACGCATAGATTAGGATGTTTACATAAAGATTAAAGAAAACGGTTCAGAGATAATAAATCTTGTAGTTAAAGAAACCATTGTGAAGGATCGTTGCCCTTAACTCATTCAGCTCATTTAGTCACGCTAAGGTACTGATACGTTGAACCGGATGTACAAGTTGACTTTGTTTATATGAAGATGCGTACAATGTGTGTTTATACCTAAGACCAACGCGAAAATGACAGGTCAGTTGAGAATAATTAGTAGTAATATACTTTAGCCCAAGGGACATGACGCACGAGTTTGACTCCTGAAACCCACGTTGAAAAGAATTAAACAATGCCGTCCTTTTGTATAGAAAATAGAAAATAGAAAAGGGATTTTGTTAAAATATTAAAGAACTGTGTAGTTTTTGTTCTTTTTTCAATTTTGATTATTTACAATTAGCTAATTTTATTAACAGCAGATAGATATTGTGTAGAATTATGTGATAAAATTCAGGTATATGTGTTGATCTATTCTAGAATTTATGACATCCAAATTTATATAATCTGGACTGCTAGCTGTTGGAAAATGACCAATTCATCATTATGTAACAATTAAAAGACTGACTTTATCTATAATTTTGATATATGCAAACATCGATACAATCAAAATCGAAATTATATCATGTCTAAACAAACATAACCTTATCTCAATCAGTCAATTTATGTTTGTAATCAAGTTAAGGGAATTTGATTCTTACATAATGCGATCTTTTGACTTGGATTTCGATTAGATTATTAGCCTTATGTAACTAAAAATAAGTTTTCTAACCAAGATGCTCAATAAAAAATTTTAATTTAGTATAATGTATATTGTTGGTCCTAAAGGGTACCTAAAAGGATGGTTAACTAGGTATTGATAAATTTAAATAATTATTTCTTATTTAATGAATGCAATTAATATAAAAAATCAATATATGATAAAAATAGCTTAACGTAAATCAACACTACACCAGTACAGAGCTTTGGCCACGTTTTGAAATTATCACCAAAGGTATATTCGTGGTAGAATGTCAAATTTTTGGCGACATTTTACGTAATCGCGCTAAACAAAGCTATTTTGCGACGAATTTCACAAATTGTCGCAAAATAATTAACATTTTGTGACGAGTTGCTTAACTCGTCACCAGTTCTGGAGCATTTTATGACGATTTACCATAATAGTAGCTAAAAGTATTATTTTTGGCGATGAATTAAAAAATCGTCATCAAAAATTAACATTAAAAATTTTATATCTTATTTATTTCTTCAGGAAATTTTGATGAATTTTTTTGTATTATGGTGTTCTTAAAAATAATAATGTTAAAAGAACATTTTTTTAATGATAAATATGCTTAATAATCCTAAGGCTAATTATAATTGACATTTATATGATTTTTCATATTTTTTTGTTAACTTTTTTATAAATTTGTTTAAATAACTAATGTATTCAAACTCTATAAATTTATTTAAAGCTATGAATTTATATACAAATGATTCTTTAATGATGCCTATTGTATATATTACTACACCTCGATCCGTTCATACAAAAATGTCATGAAAATAAAATGGAACATCTAAACATTACAAAATGTTTTCAAAGTTTTAAACATATTGTTGAAAACCATACACATGGTAGTTTATTTAAAATTTATAAAGTAAATATTTTTGGATATAAAAAGATAAACATACCTAAAATTTTAATGTTAATAAGATCAAAGTATCATAAATTTAAGTTAACTATTGTTCTTAATCATTAATATTTATTAACAATAATACATATAAATATTGAAATATGGTAAGCAATATAATATAATGATATATAGTAAGTACTACAAAATATTAATTAAAAGTTTAACAATTATTACAGACAAAATAATAAATAAAGTTTCACACCTAATATTATATTGAAAAGGAAAACAAATAAGGGGTTTATAATGTCCAGATTCCCATAAAGACTCCTTGCACGTTTCAACCCATCTATTGAAACAGTTAAAAATCTTCCCTTCGAGTCTAGTTTGTTGATACTCTCTTCCAACTTTTTTGCTTTAGCTAAATTTACAAAAGATGCAGTCAACAATTTCCTAGATGCAATATGGATGACCGTATTAGATAGACCGCACTTACCATATTAGATGCAATATGAATGTCAGTATTAGTTGACGTAGTTTAAGAAAGGGTGATGTTTGAAAAGTTTTGTTTGATTTCTTTTTAGGCATAAGTGAGCACATACACATAGATTCGCCCACACATGCTCACGCACATACACACACATATATATTCTTTTTCACCCTTTTTGCACTAAAACCCTATTCTTGGTTACATTACTAGTGTTGAAGTTAGGATTATCTTCAGCAAGCTTAGTCCGTTTGTTAACATTCATCCTTTTCTCCCTTTTAAAAACAAAACTTTAAGAAAATGAGTGAAATTCTTTTGCTAAGTTGGTTACATCCATCCACCCTTTCTCTAGGTTCTCCAATCCTTAAAAATAGAACCTATCCCTTAAGTTAGGACACTAATTAGCCTAAAGCTTTCTAATAGTGCAAATCTTTAAGGTTGTTAAACTTAAATGATACATTTTAAGGGAACAACCTATTTTTTCCTTAATCATTACCTTGTTTTTCTTAATCATATATATGGTTTTAGTAAACAAGGAGGTAACATTTTAGGTTTTTAAAATCCTATGACATTTTTTTAATCTTTTAAAGATAGTTCATTTTAAAACATGTTTATAAAAAATGTATATTTTAAAATTTTTTAGATTTTTAGTTTTCATTTTTAAATTTTTTTTTCATTCAGCTTTGTTAAGAACTTATAATTCATTCCACAATTTTTTATTTGACATATGTGGATATTTGTCTCTCAAGTTTAGCTACATGAATTATAGATCCATCATCTTAAAAAATTAAATAGAAGCTTACAATCCATCTCACAATTTTTTTTATTTAACATATGTGGTTATTTGTCTCTCAAGTTTAACTACATGAAATATGGATCTATCATCTTACAAACTGAAATGGGGACTCTTCATCAAAGACTTAGGTGGCAATTACATATGGGAGAAAAAAATGAAATTTCTTTTAAAAAGTATTGAGAGTCAAATATGTGATATAGATTTTGGGTAGGAATTTATAGTGTCAGAGAAATGGAGAGAATGAAGGGTAATACACGAGATTAAAGCTTTTTTTAAAATAAAATATTAAAAGAAGATCACAATTGCTTCACGGATAGCTTGGGAGGATCATGAATGTAGGGGAAGTCAAGATTTAGTGGATAGTTATATACGTAATGAAATCCAATGTACAGAATTTCAATTCTGAAAAGAAACAACCCGTTTTTAGTAAAAATTTAATTAACAATTTATTTAATTAATGAGGTCGTCACTCTCCCTTATTAAAGAGTGAATCTAAGTGTGAAGAATTGAACTCTCTTTGAAAGGAGATGAGTTTAAATACAAATGGTTATACAACTATTCTATAAGAGGATAACTTATTGTTTAGAAAAGAAACAAAATGGGTTAAACCGTTTAGAGAAATGTAATGGGCAAAAAATATGTAAAGAAAAGGATTAGGTTAAAGACTATTTAAAGGAAAAGGCTAAATCAAAAATATATATTAAATCAAAAACGAAGTCCTAAGTAAGTTGGGGGCTTATATGATTAACCCTTTGCTCCAATTGGATCTTATGTTGTACCAAATTGTTATCTCTAAGTTATTTTGTTAATTTTTCCCTTTTGTTCTCTCATAATCCCTTATTTGGGTTATTTACATCAAACAATTAATTAAACTTATATATGAAAACAAGAAAGATAAGGAAATTAATTTTAGAAAAGTCCATTTGATAATCAAGTGCTCTGATAAGTTTACTTATTTTGAAAACAAATGATTTCTAGAAAAATTCTTAAGTCCACGTAAAAATAAATAGGGAAGTACATTATAAATCATTTACAAAGATAGACCTAAAGCCTTTATAAACCTTTCTTCATGGATTGGTAGATTTATCTTTTGGGCTTCTCTCTTTTGAGTGCAAATTAGAATGTAAAAGACATGTCCCACTCCCCTGATACAATTACATGAAATTTAATGATCAGTCAAACCTAAACAATTAAATGGGCCTAACTAGAATAGTAAGCCTATGAAGTAATCTATTTCAATAATTAAAAAATGGACCTAAACTAAATAACAACTTAATTAATTACTTAAATTATCTAAGGCCCAGGTACAAAAACATAAAAAAGTCGATTGATTCGTATCACAAATGAGTTAAATATGGAATTTATTAAAATAATGCATCCCAAGAGAATAATAATAGTACATGAACCCCAATCTCTCGTAATATTTGGTAATAAAGTGGATTTGGTAAATTAAAACTAAGAAATTAGACAAATCAATGGAATACAACCTCAAAATTAAAATATAGTCCATAAAACTACTAAGCCTTGTAAAGATCTTAACAACAAAATGTAACTTCTATCAGTATTAAAAAAATACTTTGAATTAACTTCTAGGAAACAAATAGTAATCAATTATACAGGGAAGCAACTTTATATCTCAAAAAAGAAAAAGGGAAATGTTAAATTTGAAGAGTTTTAGGATATTTGAGGAGAAATTGAACCAGATCTAAGTGAGCTAATATATAACTAGGACATTATATCTTAACCCAAAGCCTTGAGACAATAAGTTATGAGTTCTATTCTTATATATAACTCACTTCATTCTTATGTCTCTTTCAAATGTGGGATTACTCCACTTGTGAATTTTCAATATCTCTCCGTTACAAGTGGATCCATCCATATCGAACTAGCTTCCTCGTAACCTATAGCTAATGTGAAGCCAATGGAGTCACTTCGTGAATCATCCATTCATTTGACACAAAGCAATAAATCTCTATTCATCGAACTTCACCAACCTAGCTTTGAAACCAATGAAGGATTTTGAGGGATTTAGGCAGAAATCGAACCAGATTTAACTGTGCCTAAATACAACTAGAACATCATAACTAAACACAAAACCTTAAGGTAATGAGTTATGAGTTATATCCTTGTATATAAGTCACTTCGTTCTTGTCTCTTTATGATATTAGTTACCCCACTTGTAAATTTCCAACAAAACTAAGAAAAGATTTCAGACAAAAAAATTAAAACAACTTCAAGATAACACCTTAGAGTTGACAACATATGACATATATATATAGTAAGAAATACAATATTTTTAGGGTGTAAGATTATTAGCACGATATAGAAAACTCAATGGATATGGTAAAACAATATGATACTAAAAAGGAAAAGAATTCAAGGAGTAGTGATTCTAAGTGTATATTTATGATGTCACTCTATATTCTAGGTGGTTGTGGAATTCTAAAATTTTGCAAGCAACTTTAAAGTATGAAAATGAAGAAGGCCTATAATTAGTAAAGATTATAATGAGTAAGAAAAATAAAGAAAGCAAAGGAAGGAAGTTTTTCCACCTTAGACTCCTTTTGATGCCTATAATTAGTAAAGATCATAATGAGTAAGAAAAAGAAACAAAGGAAAGGAAGGAAGTTATACCACCTTTGTAGCGCCCCCTTACCATAGGGTATCCACCGGAACGCCCGTAGGTCATTCCGACAAATATCCCACGACAAGAGA
>JANIJH010000002.1:52201105-52211851 GCA_024520975.1 Erythroxylum areolatum
TGCATGTATACTATGTGCATGTGCAACCAATCAGTAATTATAGAGACTATATGTTGTATGCGCATGCCGAGATATAAGTTAATATCCCGAACCCATCCTAATTACCAAAATACCCTTTCCTATAGGAGAGGGGATGTTACAACCTTAGACCCCTTTTGTGCGCATTCAAAAGAAAACCTTTCACTTAATTTAGATGAAACATAGTTAATTAGGAAGACGGATCAATGCTTGAATAATCAGAAAGGCAAGAATGTCATAATTTAGGAAGAGAAAAATCTGTTCATTCTCCTCTACTTATTGTTTTACATCCATGGCCTATATAGGCATATATACCCTTACACATAACTGTAAAGATAATATTGACAGAATAATATTTCCACAATATTGACTAAGATAGATAACAATATTCTATAGATAAGATTAGCTATTAACCCCCCTCAAGTTGGAGCATATACGGAATGAATGCCCAACTTGTGAGTCAAGAACTCAAAATACTTTTTGCTAAAGACTCTTATGAAAAGATTAACAAGTTGGAAATAATGCGAACATAGGCCATGGAAATGGTTCAAGAGGTTACTTTTTCCTGTACAAAATGGAAATCAATTTCAATGTGCTTTGTCCATTTATGGAAAAATGAATTAGAAGTAAAATGAATGGCAGCTCGGTTGTCACAGAACAAATGCATAAGTTAAGGATGAGAAACTCCAAGACAAGTTAGAAAAAACTTAAGCCAAAACAGCTCAAAAGTTGTTCAGCTATAAAATGATACTTAAATTCTACTGACGAATGAGATACAGTGAGTTGTTTCTTTGTTTTCCAAGATATAAGTGATAGCCTAAGTCCTTGAAAAACATTGCTTTGCCTATGAAAAACCTCTCAATTTGAGTACATTTCCTCCTTAGGCTTACTATTTCAATACCAGCTTCCCCACTTCCACATGAACAACATCTTTCAAGATTTTTTATGGGCGAGATCCTCCACCAATCCATCCATACCTTGCTAAGCTAAAACAACTTATTCTCTGAGATGACATGTTGAAACTCCTAAGAATCAATCTCTTAAAAGCTCAGTCACATATGAAAGTACAAGTTGATTCCAAACAAAGAAAACTAAGCTTTAATGTTGGCGATGTTATCTACTTAAGGATTCAAGCTTATCGCCAACAATCACATGCTAAACATAGGTATGAGAAGTTGTCCCTTAGCTAGTTGGGCCTCTACAAGGTTCTTCGTAATGTTGGATCAGTAACATACGAATTGGAACTTCCAACTTCTTCTAAAATCTACCCTATCTTCCTTGTTTCCTCTCTAAGGCTAGCTTTGGGACAACAACCAACATGTCCACTAGCTCCTTTACTGATTAATTCTAATTGAGAGATCACACTTTGTCCTGCCAGAATCTTGTATTGTCAATGGGTTAAAGAATCTAGTTTACCTACTTTGGACCTACTAGTTCAACAGAAAGATCAACAACTTGAAGAGGCTACTTAAGAAACTTATGACTTTCTTGTTGACCAATTTCTCTCTTTTCGACTTGAGGACAAGTAGAGTTTCTAGGGCGAAGTAGTGATACAATTCCAACACCTTTGCATATCTACTTGAGGAAAATTTAGAGAGAACATGAAGACCAATTCCAAAATTTATTAGTTTTTTGGTCCTTACATGGCTAAAGAGGAGTTCCAGTCCCTTCCATAACCACCAACACTTTCTCTAGAACTTTGCTTTTACCATTTTATCCTTTGTCTCCTGCTTTTTAAGAATTTACTGATATTAGTTAGCAAATAATCCTCCAAGATATCTACTATAAATATCCAAAGAATTGTTTTCATTTGGGATGTCTAGAATTGTTGTTTAAATGTCAAATTGTAGATTTGTCTTCTTGAATTGGACTGATTTATTGGCTGTATTTGTGTTAAGATTCTAACTCTCTTACAACTAATAAAAATTTA
The DNA here is from genome assembly GCA_024520975.1 of Erythroxylum areolatum. NCBI lineage: Eukaryota > Viridiplantae > Streptophyta > Magnoliopsida > Malpighiales > Erythroxylaceae > Erythroxylum > Erythroxylum areolatum. The sequence continues at coordinate 52,203,054 of JANIJH010000002.1, forward strand.
TATTTTCACTGAATCTTCTTATTCCTATTAGATTCACGAGTACATGACTAGAAGCTATTTGTGTCAATTGTGTTACACACATAGAACCATTAGCACTAAAAGAACCAACCATGGTAGCATATGTTGTTGCAGTTTTCTTAGGGCTCTAGTAAGACATTCCTTAATAATATGGCCATCATTTTTGCATTCATTGCAAAATTTTTAAGACAATCCAAAGCAGATGACTAAATTTTTTGTATCAAAAACACTAAACAATTATGATGTCCCTTTTGTCTTATCTTACCATATGCTATATAAGCCACATGAATTTAGGTGGATCTTTTTTGCTCTATTGTGGTTTGAGTGTGAAGACATTGCTCCCCACAGAACAAATTATTGAGACATACATTGAAATAGGGAATTGGATCTTGATTAGTAAGATTGGACTTGGTGCCTTCAAATTAAAATCTTAGTTTCTTAAGAAATTGATCACTTTTGGTAATTTCATGGACAAATTGAACATAGCTAAGTCCTTCAAGAAGCAATGTAGCATAAATAATATTTGTATTTTCATCTCGATTATACGTGAAGCTAAAGTAAAATAGAGAGACTTCCTAATTAGAGAGTGGTAATTCATGTTCAAATTAAAAATTATGAGCATTGTTGTGTTGGCTGTGGAATCTCTTTAAATAAGACCACATTTGGGTTGCATTCTTGAAAGATCGAAGATTCAGTGATGTTGGACTCAACCAAAACCAAAATCTAGGCCATGAGTTGATCATCCTTGACTTCCCACTTAACATGTTCATCTTTACTCTTGTTTTTATTAGGAGTAGGATTACTACCATCAATATGTTCATGTAAATCCTTACCTTTGACAAATATCTTGAAATGAAATGCCCAAGTTGAGTAATTCTTTTCATTGAAAAAAACTAAGAATTTTTAATACTTATCCAAAGATATGTGGCCAAGATAATAGAGATAAAAAAGATGGAATAATCAAAGACAAGAAGTTGAATATGTTGAGACTAGGAGCTAGACTGGTTTTGAGATAAATAAAGGTGGAACTAGAGTTGAGATGGACAGAAGGCTATACAAGGATAAGATTAGATAAAAGGCTGTGATATTGTAACAATTTAGAGAACTTTTAGCTAGAAAATTGTGTTTTTATCAATTGAAAATTCCCCATATATACATATATATATATACACAAAGTGCAAGCTGAATTTCAGCCCTTAAAAATAACTAAACTATTATCTTTCTACATCTAACAAATCTTACTTAAGGAAAGATTTTCAAATCCTTACAGTTGTATAAATGGCATAAAATCTGCCTTTAATGAGGTATGAATTCAGCTTTTGACAGGACTCTCAAAATCAGCCTCTGAAGGGTATATTAACGTATTAGCTGCCATAATTGACAGCTAATACTGTTTACATTTCTGATGCTTACCAAGCTTCTCACCCTTTTGAACCCGTTAGTCTTTGCTGTGTTTAACATTAATTTTGGCCACTAAGGTTTTATATGTGACACTGGATGACTGGTCTGATGATGAAATTGACGCCATGATTGAAGTTGGGGGAAACTCCTTTGCTCATTCAATTTATAACCTGAAGGAGTTTCAAAGCGAGGACCAGATGCCAATCTTGATCAGCGTATGAAATTCATCAGGTCAGGTCAAAAGAGGCTTTGCTCTGATACTGTACATATTTGGTTTCTGATTGTGAATGCTCATCTTCCAGCCACGAGCTCCCTTTGTGCTAATGCTCTCTTCATGCTCTTACTGCAATTGCTATTACTCTTTTATGATCCCTTTGGAACTGACTCACTTCTACTGCAGTTTGGACATTGCATAGTAGCTATGAAGTTGTTGCTTGTTCATAATTGGGATCTTATAGTGTTCACTATATTAATTCTACTTTCATGTAGGTCTAAATACGATTTGCAGGAGTTTCTGAAACCTAACTTGCGTATTACATCAGGAAAGTCATCTTCTGCTTCTCTACAAACAAGTTTCTCTCGAAAGATTTTGGATAGTTTTCGAACTTCCAATACATCAAAGAAATCAGTAATTTTTGTTCTCATTTCTCTTTTCTTGCTAACATTTTTATCTTGATCAATGATATTATCATTACTGATGGTGTTAGATACATTTTTCCATAGAACTGTTCCTTGTTGCATGTCTACTTAGATGATATTCCAAAGGATGTACTTTCTGACAACTAAAATTTGTTGGATTCAATTGATATTCCATCTCTATATATTCGCTTCATATATATGTAAGTATGAATTTCTCACAATATTAAAGGTATGAAGGGCGTACCACTTACTTTTAGTGGTTTTTGCTGATCAAGGTCATACTTATTATGGACTTGAAGGATATTTTTTTATTTTTCTTGATCCTTTACATTTTTCTAGCTTTGAGTCCTCCTGTGAGGATTTAAAATCTTGTAGAAAGTAATCGAGTATGTAATGAAAAAATATAATACTGCAATAGCGGTTGTTCTTCTCGTTATATCCTTTTATTATACTCTTATAACCAAATTACTTTTAGCCTAAGCGGAGTATTATCCAGTGGTGTAGTTTTTTAATCTGTCTGTATTGTATGATAATAATACCTTCTCTTCTGATGACATAATTGGAGAAGCAGAAATTGATATCCAGCCTTTGATAACATCGACCATGGCATTCGAGCGGTATCTAAACTCACGCAGTGGAAGAAATGTGAATTTTTATGTTTTATTTCGATAAGTTTAAATTATATAATATGATTAATGCATAGACATGATAATTATACACATAAATTGTGTTTTATTATGAAATTTGATCTTTTTTCTTGCATTTTCCTTGAACCGTTTATGATATTAATTCATCGTAACTACTGTAGCCACACACATAATGTAGAGAAGAGTAAGAAAAAAAGTCCTAACTTATTTACTATTTATGCCTTATTTATAATAAGATTTGCACCTTTTGATAATTTAGATAAATTTTAGTTTTATTTTCAATTAAATTTTAATTAAACTTACAATTTATTTAAATTAAATATCAACTGAGTTCAAATAATATTCAATATCTAATATTAGTCTTTACTTATCAATTATCTTATATTTGAAACTAAATTTGTTCAAACTTTAACATCAAGTTTAATTTGATTCAATTATCTTTTGCTCTCATCAACCGCTCTTCGTGTCTGACCCACTAAGTTTTATGTTGGTGATGAATATAAATCATAACCTTAAATTGTATTTAAGATTAAACTCATTTAATTTATCTTTAATTATCTAATTAAACAATTTATATTTTCAAATATTAGGAATGTCAAAGTAGTTTTAACTAACTTTTTTGTATATGATTTCGGTATAATTCAATATTTTCATCATATAATTTTCAATTTGAGATATATGGAATTAGTTTCTACTTTATTTGAGTCCAATCTTATTAATTCTTCACCATTAGCAATTTATTTTATTAATGACATTTGAAAACTATTTTCAAAATACCATTCCATTTTTGCTAAAGATTTTTCAAATCAATATTTATCAAAAACGAAATAATATTCTCCTTAGTCACTTTAGGGTGATATATCATATATTAATCACTCAACTACTTTCATATAATTTACGTTGCATCCAATGATTATCAATTAAGTTATCATTGACTATGATAGGTTACAAGTTGTATCAACACATAGTAATTTTTATACAGGATGCTCTAGAGATCTCAAGTCAAATGATCACTTACACAATTATTATAATAAGAATTTTTATACATATACAAATAATAAACCAAATGAAATTCTTATATCGTGCCAGTTTAGTAAAATTGTTCTTTAATAAGAACTCACAATTTTGTTTATTTCTGTAATTTAGTCTATGAGATTGACTATTTTCTTTATAATAAAAAAACATAATACGTATTAGTTTTTCTACTTTATTAATATGCAATTTCAATCCAACAATAATTGGAATAATTTAGCAATAATAAATAAATGTAATATGAATTTTATATTTAAGATCTCATCATAATTTTATTTACAGCGTAGATTTATCCTATAAAGTCCAATGTTTTAATTATCAATTGATTTTAATGGTTGTCTTTTTTAATATTAAGATCATGTAAAGATTAATTTTTTAAAGAAGTAAATAATTGTATTATAATTTAACATTCCTAAAGGTCTTAGTTTGATATATAAAATTTAAAATTTGCCTATAACTTATGTATTAATTTTTGACCAGTGTCATCTTTATGCTATATATATATAATTGGTCCACATAATTTATTCATTTTTTTCTTAACCATTCATTTTTATCACCCTGATAGTTGCTCGTTTCTTTAAAAAAGAATTAGTGGGTCAAATCCGTACTGCCATTAGCAAATTCTATAATCATGTTGTTTTGTTACTGTATGCCCAACTTTTAAGGACAACTTTTATGTTTTGTTATTATATATCTAACTTTCAATAACAATTGTAGACAATTGTTATCATCTTCTCTGTTCTCCTTGATTTATTTTTTTTTTACTATTTTCGCCCTTTTGCTTCATCTACTCTTCTCTCTCAATCTCTCTTATTATCGTATACATGGATCTAGATTAAGATCTCACCCTTTTTCTTGATTATGCTAATATTATTTTGTTCTCACTTCCTTCTTAGTTGTACACTCATAAAATGACGCATATCTATCACATTGGCCATGTCTTTAGTCGCCATTGGGTTTGTGCTTTACTTTATTGTATAACGACTCCCAACCTAGATACTTCATTATATGACTAAAAGTCTGTTTATTTTGATTTTGGGGGTTTGAGTTGGAGATAATACGTACATACATAAAGAAAGATAGAAGAAGAACCTAATGCCTTTGGTGATGTGTGAATGGGTGGTTCTCTTTCTCTCTCTTTTTCTCATAAGTCAAAGTAAATGTCTTCTTTCCCTTAATAAGGTTTTTTTAACTTCAAATTCTTCCTTGTGTTCATCCATCTCTATTTTGACTTTGATTTTCTTTGTCTTTATTTTATCTGAAACTAGGTTTTCATTTTCATTTCCATCAAATTCTCTAACATTCAAACTTTCAACCCCTAGACATAATGGTTGGTCTAAGCGTCAACTCTTGCTCTCCTTCTTTGTATGAGGACAGTTCACGGTTTAGAAACCGAACAATTTATTATTGAACTGACCAGTTTTTATTTACATCGGTCAAAAGAACGAACCAAAAATTGGTCTTATTTATGCCTAACCCGGTCAAATCGGTCAGTTCGATTCGATTTTTACAACATTGCTATAAAGTTTATCTTATATATTAGTTAATAACAACAACAATACCACCCAATAGGATTCCCGTTGATAGGTGAAATTTAGAGAGGCCTAGTAATATACAGCTTTATCCCTAATTAGTAGAGAGATTGTTTCCATATCTTATATATTAGTTAATTAAACAAATTTGTAGAAGATTAAAAAAATTAAATAATTATGTCACAAAAACTACAACCGACTAATTGGCTATAAGGTATAAAAAATTCAAATATTTTTGCAATAAAATTTTTTTATTTTTTTATTTTTGATACATAATAATCAAAAGGCCTACTTAATAATAAACTGCCACAAATTCAAATTTTAAAAAAATTGAGACATTAAAATAAAAATTAACTATATATCATTAATACATAATAATTAAAAGGCCTACTTAATATTAAATTGTCTCAAATAAGATAATTTCAATTCAAAAAATTATATTCAAGGAAGTCAAGTCACACCTCATCCTTATCAACATACGTTTTAAGAATGTGATCACTCATTTACTAATTAAAAATTATTTTATACATTACTATTTATTATAATATTTTGAACTAAATTATTTAATTTTTAAAATTTTAAATACTAAAATGGAAAATTTAAAAAAAATATTTTTATACTTTTAATTCAATTCATTATCCCTTCTTTCGATGCATGTCTAATAATATATAATCCATAGTTAATTTGTCCATTATTATTCCATGAGAGTGAAACGACGTCAACATGAACCCTAAGTTTCTCCATTAATCGTCTCCTTTGTTTCTCATTTCTCACCCCCACTACTGCCACTCAACTTTTGCACTCTTTAAAGCTGTTTGGTTATATGTTAATTAATGGAACGGAATAGAATGGTTTATAATGGAATAAAATATAATATAGTAAAAAATTGTTTGTGAGAGATAGAAAGGTTCATAATGTAATATAATGAAATGTTGTTTGGAAGATGAATGGAATAGAATGTAATGTATAATAAATGACTATTATACCCTTATATAACATTTTCACACAACCTAGAACTGAAATGGCACAAACACTCGAATGCTATGGTTTTAAAACAACAAAAACCTGTGACTTTCTGACAAACAATTAAAGTCACTATTGTGACTTGAATAATAATTTTTTATATTTTTATTTTCATTAATAAAAATTTTATTATTTTATTATTAATTATATACAATTTATTATTATTTATATAAAAATAATATTAATTATTTAATAAATTTTATTATATTCTATTTGATTTATATTTAAAAATAATTTATTTTTATTTATATAGAAATATATTTGTGACTTATCGAAAACATGTCATGATATTATGACATACAATTAAAGAATAAGTTTTTATATATTTTTCTATTTTTATTAATAAAAATTTTATTATTAATTATATACATTTTATTATTAATTATATATAAAAAAATATTATTGTGTTGTGTTGGTTGTTATTATGGTAGGGTAAGCAATAATTCGTATTATGAAAAAAAATATTGAGGGTATATTAGGTAGTATATATTTATTAATTTACGTTCCATCCTAAACCCCCTCCCCCCCTCCCCGAATCGAAGGATTCTCATTTTTATTCTTTAGGATGAAATGGAACGTAACATGAAACCCTCCGCCTCATTTTATTATAAAACGCTCAACAGACCCTAACTATTAAGAAACTTGGATTGGTGTGGAGATCATTGTATGGTGTCTCTCAACATAGAGTATGTTTACTTATTGTTGCATATGATAGGCAGGTTAACTCGTGTTTTCTGTTTAAGTTATTTGGTGAGGTGGTTCTATATTCCTCTTTCTTCTTCGATTAGTTAGCTTCTTAGTTACTATTTGTTGTTCTAGCAATCGTTTTGGCAAGTTCGTTGAGATTTAGTTTGATGCCAATGGTAGAATTTTTGGTACTAGAATTAGAACTTATCTTATAGAGTAACCTCATGTAGTTCATATTAGAGATCCTAAAAGAAATTATCACTGCTTTTATCAACTTTGTGCATCTGGAAGTGTAATTTCCCACTTTCTCACCCTACACTCAAGATTTGACAAGTATTGTTTCCATTTTTGTTGTGGTGATGAGTATTTGAATTAGGGTTCATGTGCATACCTAGTGTTCAGTTGTTTATCTATGTGTGCTTATTTGACCTGGATAATTGAATTTCAAGTGTACTGATGCTATAATTTGGACTGTCTCAATATGTCTAGGATGCAAAGAAGTACTAGTTGGATCATCCAAGCCACTTTCACTACTTAAATCAAAGTAAGACATGTGAATTAGTTAGGGTATGTAATGCAGAGGAATACTCAAAGACAAGAGGGCAATGGATATTGTTGGTATCAATGATGAAGATCATGTTTGCCAATATTAAATCAATTGCACAGAGTTCCTGAAGGATCGTATATGCAGTGGAAATAAAAAATACAATCATATATTCATCTATTGCGTTTAACAAAAATATTAATAGTAAAAATAAGTAAAATTAAATACCTAAAATTTGTGAGGAATAATCAATACTGAATTTCGAAAATACAAAATCTCTATGCATTCTACACCAAAAAATATATCCCACTTTCAACATTTGATATGGCTATGGTTAAATTTCAAAGAACTCTTTCTTCAGGAATAGAACAAAACAATTTTGTCTCTTTTCTCTTGCTTATCTTTCACTTAAAAAAATGAAAAAAAAGTATCTATATCACTTCTCTTCACATTTTCTTTCAACGTTAAACAAATGAAGAGTATCTTTCATTTTAACCCTTGTCTTTGTAAGACTCCATACGTTTGCTAGTTTTCAAAACTTAAAAAACTATTCACAACCCAAGTTTCATTATTGTTTTGGTTAAATATAAAAACAAAACAATAACCACCAAATGCAAATACCATCTGACGCCTTTTGCTATACTTTTTTTAAGTAATTATTATTATTTATAAAATGAAATAAAATAAAACTATTTTATTTTATTCATTTATTTTGTACAACAGAATTTTTAATATTAATTATATTTTCTATGCTAGCAAAAAAATGATAATATGTCATATAAATTATTTAATAAATTATCTCATAATAAATTAAATAATCATAAACAAGAAATATTACACTTGTAAGTGTATGACCACATAGGTTCATCACTAAGTCGGTAGTAATTAATCCAATTAATTACTAAATAAGGTTGACGTTTAACAACACTCCTCAACGACCGGATTGTGTGAAGTAATAATCTTACAAGGACGGAACCTAGTTAAGGATAATATATTATTACCTTCCATCATTATAACTCCAGATTATCCTAAGGTATGGTTTAATTGTCAAATTCTATTAGATAACTAACTATGTTACATGTCAATCATTAATGATTGGCGACTTAGAAAACTCCTTTTCCTCACTCATTTAATCACCTTAGCCAAGGTCTTAAAACAACCATTAAAATTAATAACAACATAGAGCTCAAACTCATTACCTAGAGTCGATGGATCCCATCGTGACTCACCACTAACCAGATAGGTACTTAATTATATCCAATGATCATTCAACTA
>JANIJH010000002.1:52213473-52248065 GCA_024520975.1 Erythroxylum areolatum
AGCGAATATTCCAACTTCGTGAAGCTTGCTTCAATCCATAAATGGATATTTGTAGCTTACATATTTTATTAGGAGCAAATGGCAATGTGAAACCTTCAAGTTGAGTCATATAGACATCTTCCTTGAGCTCTCCATTAAGAAACGATGTTTTCACATCCATTTGTTATATCTCATAATCATAATATGCAGCTATAGTAAGTAGAATTCGAATAGATTTAAGTTTTGACACAGGGGAAAGAGTTTTTATCATAATCAATACCTTCTTTTAATTATATCCCTTGGAAATAAGACGGGCTTTATAGGTTTCAACCTTCCGGTCTACTCCAATTTTTTTCTTAAATACCAATTTACGTCCTATGGGTTTTATATCCTTTAAGGGATCAACCAAAATTAATACTTTGTTGATTCTCATGGATTCTAACTCGAATTCTATGACCTTAAACCAGTTCTCACGATCTGGACTTGCCATAGCCTCTTTGTAAGTCTTAGAGTCATCATCAATATGTGGGATATCATCAGTATGATTATCCTCGTTACCTTGCACCTTTAAGTTTAATCTATCTGGTGCACGAGGATCCTAGTAAACTTTCTAAGAGGCTCATGTTCAATAGGTTCTTCCTCTACTTGATCTTATAGTTGCACTGGTTCTTGGACAGGTTCACTAACTGGTCCATTCTTCTCAACAGTTGAGGTCGGTACCCTATGTGTTAATTTCAAGACATCAAGTAAAGGCTTCTCAACATGTATCTAATGCTCTTGAGCTTGTGTTGATTCGTCAAAATCTTGAATTTCATCAAAATCTATTTTTACACCATGACTTCCTCCGTTAAGAAACTCCCTTTCTAAAAAGGTTACATTTCTGGCCACAAATACCTTGTTCTCAGAAGGATGATAGAAATAGTATCTCAATATCTCATAGTTTCCTTGGGATAGCCAACTTATCTACACTTGTTAGACCTCGCTTCAAGCTTATCTGGCAGTAATCTCTTGACATAAGCTGGACAACCTCAAACTTTCAAATGTCTTATGTTAGGCTTACGTCCTTTCCACTTCTCATATAAAGTTTTAGTGACTGCTTTAGTGGAACTTTGTTTAATAAATAGGCAGTAGCTTCTAAAGCATAACCCCATAGGAAGATAGGAAGATCAGTAAACCTCATCATGGATCTCACCATATCCAATAAAGTTCGATTTCTCCTTTCTGAAATACCATTGTGTTGTGGTGTTTATTAAGAAGTCCACTGAGACAAGATTCCATCTTGCCTTAGATAATTAACAAAATCATCACTAAAATACTCACAGTCACGGTCAGATCTTAGTACCTTAATACTCTTATTAGTTTGTTTTTCAACTTCACAACAAAATCTTTTTAACATTTCAAATGATTTAGACTTGTGCAACAACATTTGTATTAAACCATACTACACAACATCATTTGTACAAAAGGTTTTAACCAAAAGCTTTTGAAAACCTTTGCAATAACCACACGTACAACATCTATTAAATTGGTCTTTAATAGTTTTTCATAAACAACACAACATCTGTCAAGGCTTTTACCTAAAACCTTTTAAAACAACCTTCCATAATCCACTAAACTCTCTTCTTTTAAACATACAACATCTATTAAATGCATTTAATGGTTTTACTATGCACAACTTTTATGAACAACATTCGTCTAATGCTTAGGTAATGAGTTTGCCTTCGTACGTTAACTGTATATATACTACTAATTCTTCATTTTTTTGACGTAAAATGAAGAAAGAGATTATATGCTTAAAGAACATTAAATGATTTTTTCGATTTCGGCGAAACCAATTTCAGTGTAAACCCAAAATGTTCTCATGCATATTAAATGAACAACTTTGAAGTGTTAAAACAAAGAACACAACAAAATACACAAATTATTGGTCTTTGTCCAATATAATGTGAACGCAAAACTGGCTCTGATATCAATTGAAGGATGGCATACACAATGGAAATAAAAAAATGCAATCATATATTCATATATTGCGTTTAACAAACATACTAATAATAAGAACAGACAAAAATAAATACCTAAAATTTGTGAGGAATAATCGATACTGAACTTCGAAAATACGAAATCTCTATACACTCCACACTAAAAAAAATGTCCCGCTTTCAACACCTGATATGACTATGGTTAAATTTTGAAGAACTCTTTCTTCAATAATAGAACAAAACAATTTTATCTCTTTTCTCTTGTTTATCTTTCACGTACAAAAAAATGAAAAAGAGTATCTGTATCACTTCTCTTCATGTTTTCTTTCAACATTAAAAAAATGAAAGAGTATCTTTCACAACCCACGTTTTGTTATTGTTTTGGTTAAATTTTAACCAAAATAATAACCACCAAATGCAAATACCATCTGACACCTTTTGTTTTCCTTTTTTAAGTAATTATTATTATTTATAAAATGAAATAAAATAAAACTATTTTATTTTATTCATTTATTTTGTGCAAGAGAATTTTTTATATTAATTATATTTTCTGTGCTAGCAAAAAATATAATAATATGCCATATAGATTATTTAATAAATTATCTCATAATAAATTAAATAATTATAAATAAGAAATATTACAGTCGTAAGTGTATGACTACATAAGTCCATCACTAAGCCGGTAGTAATTAATCTAATTAATTACTACTTAAGGTCGGTATCTAAAAACACTCCTCAATGACCGGATTATGTGAAGTAACAACCTTACAAAGACGGAACCTGGTTAAGGATAATGTATTATTACCTTTTATCATTACAACTCCGGATTATCTTAAGGTATGGTTAACTATCAAACCCTATTAGATAACCAACTCTGTTATATATCGATCATTAATGATTGGTAAATGACTTAGAAAACTCCTTTTCTCCACTCATTCAATCACTCTGGCTAAGATCTTGAAACAACCATTAAGATTAATAATAACATAGAGCTCAAATTCATTACCTAGAGTCGATAGATCCCATCTTATCTCACCACTAACTAGATAGGCACTTAATTATATCCAATGATCATTCAACTAGCATTTTAACACACTAGGTCCGACATCAAAACATAATAAGTGACCTATTGATTACTATGATAATCTCAGGTCAAAGGAAAAATATACATTTAAATCCTTATGAGAATATCCCACTTGATAGTTCTTAGGTAATATTAACTATTGGGAATTCTCAGTTTGGTCAATTCAATGATCATATCTCCATATGCATCATCTATATATATAACTTAGTAAATGAGATCTACTAATATCTATCCAATAGATACTATTACATACATATTAATTTAATCGGATCATTAAAGTCCTTATTTGATGATCTTATGATCAAGAACACTTTTAGATTAGATCCTAAAGACTTGACTCTTATTATCATAATCTCTATTATGGTAGCAAGTGTATAAATTTAATTAAGGACTTATCATATTAGAATTAAAACAATAAACATAATATGATAATGTAATCATTTTGCATGTTATTAAACAAAGTTAATAATCACAAAACAAAAAATATTCAATATATTACATAACGATTAGGTCATGGGCATAATTCCAATAATTCCCACTTTTCTAAATCATCACTTTTCTTCATTTCTATTTGAATCTTTATGTTTTCTTATGAATCCATTATCAGGAAGCTAATTTTCAGACATTGGCCGCAATTTTGCATCTTGGAAATATAGAATTCTCTCTTGGAAAGGAGTACAATTCTTCAGTTCTTAAGGATCATAAATCTAGCTTTCATCTTGAGATGGATGCCAATCTTGTATGTAGGTTCTCCTATTCGGTAATTTGTACTAATAACTTTGAAGAAATCATTGATAACCACACTGTTGCATTTTAGTTTTGAGATCAATATTGCTCAACCCTTTATACTTTATATTGACAAAATGTATGACTCAAAGTCTAAGCATAGGGATTGCACCTCTTTCTATTAGTGTAAGAATGTAAAACATGAATGCTAGATTGTTATTATTGAACTTGTTGAAGATGTTTTGTATAATTGTCTTATGATTTGTGGGTATGATTGTCTTTTCTTTTTTTTTCTTTTTAGAAAGATAAAGATTTTGATGAGTGGTCTGGCGGGTTAAGGTTTGAAAAATATCACAATAAAAGACAAATAGAATTTAGTCTGTTCCAAATGGAGAAGAAATAATGATATGGAAGTTATAGTCAAATTAGTTTATTTTTTAAATTAATTAACTAAAATTTCAAATTCTATCTTAATATGCAAAATAAACTTTAAGAAGAGGGAGAAAATCAAAGAAAAGAATTTATCTAGACCTCTACCTCTCATTGAGCATTTTGGTCTTGTCTTAAAAAGAAACTCAAGTTATTCACGTGATTTAGGTGTTAAAGGGATAACATCTAAGTCCTAATAAATAAATCAAATTCGAGCTGAAGTTGAGACTGCAAAGAAACATGCAAGTGATTTAAATGATGAAGTTGCAAGACTTACTGAAATTACGAAAACATAAAATAAAAAGATTCAAACTCAAAATAAGAAGATTCAAGCTCAAGATGCCGCTATTAAGAAGCAAGCCACAAATAAATTGCAGTTGTTTTTACACATTTGACAAATATTTGAGTAATTCTTAGTTTATTACTCAATGCTTCAGCCTCAATTGGAGATCCATCAAATATCATAACATTAAATATCCCAAGTAGTCTTGTGAGTTTATAAATTTATAAAATCTAGAATTGTTAGTATTACTTCTTATCATTATCATTATATTATTATAAAATGTTAGAACTAAATTTATAGCTTAATATTTTATAAATTAATTAATTAATTATATTTTTATTTATTTTATAGGAAATAAATCAATAGTAAATTTCATCTAGAAGAATAACATGGAAAATTTACCTTGGAGAGTTTTAGATTAAATTAGTAACGTAGTAGTTTGGGATAATTGTAATAAATATAACTGTCTTGGATATTAAAATTTTCATATTTATACATTAGAAATTAGAATTTTGTACATTTTGGTGATTTTATATATTTTTATATAAATATAAATAATTTTTATATAAAAATTATTTGTTTCTGTGACAATATCTTAGCACTAAAAATTCATATCATTTGTGACAACTTCTATTTTATGGCCACTAATGAAAATTTATTTATTGATTAAGCAATTAAATTGTTAAATTTAATAATGTTATTTGTCACAAACACGAACACATTAATGATAAATTTATTGTAACATATAATCTTTATTTAGTGATAACATTATTGTAACATATAACTTTCATACTTGTGATGAAATCTGTTAAATAATATGGTTACTGATGCAAATTTCTTTTACCACTAATACAATTTTATTGTTGAATTGATAGTTTTATTTATGACAATAATAAATACATTAGTGCCTATATTTTTTTGTACGAACAATTTTTTATTTTGTGACAAAATGATGTTGACACTTTTTTCTTAAAATATTAGTGATGAAGAAGTAATGAGTAGTGATAAAAAAAAAAGCAGGAGTGACAAATATTTTGTCACTATTTTCAATTATTTTAGCAGCGATGATGATGTCATAATAAATGAAGTACTGTTACGACATTATTCATTACTTCTTTATATAGTTTGTGTCAACAAATTTGTCATTAACATGTAAAGTTATTGTAACTAGATAATTTTGTCATAAATATATAAAAATGATTTGTATTTTATTATTCGAGTTGTTAAATTATTAGGATCCGATCAGAAATCGTAAAAATTTTATTATTCGGCTGCATCTGTCCTTCGATTATGGTTGGTTTGTACCAAATAGAGGGAGAGGGGCGACTATGATAACCATATTGGAGGTTAATTATCTAAAAAATAAAATTAGATATTGCAATTGTAAACGATAATGGACTAGAGGAAGAGAGACAAGAGAGTTTGTGGAGATTGGGGCGACATCATCAGAACTAGGTTACAATAGATTAGCTTGTGTCCAAAACAACATGGTTTTTGAACTTTGAACTGTGTTAGTAGATTAGCTTGTATCCAAAACAACAAGGTTTTTGAACTTTGAACTGGGTTATTGTGTCCAGATCGACTCTGAGCTACTAGTCCGACCCAGGTAATTTGTCCTTACCTACTCCTAGTCCCACCAACCAACAAATCACATGCAGCCTATTATGTACCTGACCTCCTAACATTATTAGCTAAAATGGGAATCATTAAGTGTGCAATGCCAAAGAGACACAAATTGACGGACTTGAACCTGAATTTCAATGGGGTAGGGACATGACAGCCATTCAATGCCTCAACTTTTGACTATTACAAGAAACTTTAGATCACTATTGTGCATAATTTTAACACCAAGTCATTGGATCCAATCCACCACCAGACAACTCCAGCTTAGAAGGAGAAAAGGTTTATAGTCACGGTTCATTTGTCTGTTCTGCCGCATTATCTTTTGAGGTTAAAGACAAAATTTCCAGTTTGTAATAAGAACGAAATTTCTTTGTCAAAAGTACTATGTAATATGTAAGGTTCCAATAATTTGGTCCCAGTAATGAAAAATTACACACTGCTTACTTATTAATTAAAAGATATTTGCAAAATCTAAATACTAGAAGATGAAAAAAAAGAAGAAGAGCATTTTGCCATTTAGATTCAATTTAATATATAACTCATGTAATTATAAGTAAACACTCTGCTTTGTAGATATTACCAGAAACAGACTTTACTTGCGAGCATTAGCTATAACAATACTTTGAGAAGGTACCGCTTGGGTTTTATGCCAAACAAGATAAATGGAAACAGAAGCAACTAAGAGGACCACACCCGTGACACCACACACCAAGCTGGCCACCAGCAGCACGTGCCTAGCGTCATTTGCCTTGCCATCACCGGCGTTAACGCTCCTCCACCATACCGTGTCGTTGGAGTTGAGTGCTCTTGGAAACGGCACGTTGGACGACGAGGATGTTGTTGTTCCAAAGAAGGCTTTCATTTCGGGAGACAAAATCTCTCCCGACGGTGGACTGCTCTGGTAGTCCAGACCATGATACGACGGCCGTAGCTCTCGAGCTATGGAGTCTCCCACGATCGTCATCGCTAAAAACAAATGCATAACAAGCAGTTTCGCCATTTTGATAATGTTGTAGAAAAGCCAAATGTCAATATATATAGCAGCGCTGATGCTCTGGAAGAAGGAGCTCTATATAAACGTCGTAGTTTGGATGGATAACGGCGTCGTCCCCAGTGGTTTGGGTTATTTATGCCTGTGGAGAGAGAGCGCGTGATTTCTTGTCGGGAGCAGTTGTAGGGACCAGCGCTTTTAACTGGAGAACTCCTCTTCTCCACAGTCCCCACTGCTTTCGTAGACCTGTACTATAAATAGTAACTAAGTTCAACCAACTAAGGTTTTAATCATGTAAAAGTTACATAAAGTGATAGTTTATTTCTACATTATTATCTGGTCTTATTCAGACCGACGATTCAGGACTCTCCATTCCATTGTTAGGAGTATTCATCTGTTGCTTACAAAAAATTAGACTATTGTTTATCGTCATGTATATCAAAAGAGTAGTAGATGTGCCGATTGGCTTGTTAATTATGCCGAGCACTTAACAAGTGTTGTTATTTATTTTATTACTACATCTATCGGGTGTCATATGATCCTTCTAAAGGATTTATTGAGAGTCTATTTTTCTCGTTTTGTGATGTAGTTTATACTAGATGTTTCCTTTTTATTAAAAAAAAAAGAATTTAAAGAAATGGACTGATTGTATGCATACTCATGTCCCTGAGATGCGAATATTTCGACTTTTCCTGTTGCTTTAGCTTCTTTCCAATGGCATTAGATTCAAAGCGAGGGAGTAAGAATAGGGGTTTTGGTGCTTTTGTGGAACCAATATAATAGTCATAGGCTTTGTAAGATTTAAAGTGAGCCTTCTAACCTTTGGCATCTTCGCCTTTGTCCCTTCATTATATCGTTAATTTGAGTCATACTTATTTTATTTATGTCTCTTCATTAATCAAAAGGAAGTAATTATTTGGGGGGCTACCTTTTAAAAAAACACTTGTGGATTTGAGTCTAGCTCGGCTTCTATAGTTTACAAGTTATTGAAATTAAGAAAAAAAATTCATTCATATTTAACATGATACCATAACTCAAAGTAAAATATAAATATTTAACATTATATTTTTATTATTATTAAAAATTTCAAAATTATTTTAATAATTTTTCAAAATGACTAAATTCAAACTCAAAAAATTAAAAACAAACACAAGAAATCTTCGTATTATAAATAAATTAAGTATTCATTACTTATGATAATTTTTTTAAGTAAACTAACACTAAATTAAGCACATAATAACAAAATATCAAATGAAATCATCTTAAATTTGAAAACATTAAAACTTTAGATATATCAAAGCCTTTTAGTCTTCCAATAATGCTTGAGAATATACATGAATAACTTTTGACCTTAATTGTGGTTCTCCAGTCTAGGCCCGTATAACTTTTGACCTTAATTGTTGTTCTCCGGTCTAGACCTCTGAACCACTTTAGAGTACATAATAATCTTAGGGGTGCTTGGTTTAGAGGTATGAGAATAAATCAACAAGAATGGAATGAATGGTAACGGTTAGTTGATTATTATGATTGATTGAATAGTTTTTTTATACTCAAGTTTTAAGTAATGGTCCATACCCTCTATTTGTGGGAGAAATAGGTTTGATTCCTACCGATACTAATTTTTTTTAATTTTTTAATTAAATATAATTAAAATATATTTAATTAAAATATAAAATATAATTAATTAATGATTAATTAAAATATAATTAAAATCTAATTAAATAATTAAAATCTAATTGATTAAAATATAATTAAGATGTAATTAATTAATTAAAATATAATTAATTAATTAGTTAATTATAATTTAATTAATTAAATTATTATTCATTAATTACTTAAAATGTAACATCATTTGTATTATCAGAGGAATGTAAATTGTATTAAACTATATTACTTGATTTTACTATAGCAATGGAATGGTGAATATTATGTTTATGTCGATAAATTGCACAATATTTTGAATAATTAAACTATATTTTGAGGATATTATGTAACTATTGATATGTTGATGCAAGAAAATACTACATTATTTTTTCCTTCAAGAGCTATTGGAAAGGAAAAACTACAATATATTTGATTTTAAACATTCTGTCATTATAAGTAGGGTGCATAAATTAAAAATAATCATATTGTTAAATTTTGATTTAAAACAAATTTTTAACAAATTTTTATTTCTCAACATTTTTAACAAACCAATCATAATGATAATCATTCCTTCATCTTAACCAACCATCATAAATATAATGATTATATCAATTCTTATTCCTCAGTATATTCATTCTTATTCTCATTCTCATTGCCCTCTGTGAATCAAGCTCCCCCTTAGTTGAGGAATGAAACTCATTCCTTAATAGTGACTCTTTTTTATAAAATATTTTTAATACTAATTAATTAAATAATTACATTATAATCAATTAAAATATAATTAATTAATTACATTATAATTAATCAAAATATAATTCATTAATTAATTAAAATATTGTAATTAATTAATTAATTAAAATATAATTAATTAAAATATTATAATTAATTAATTAATTACATTATAATTAATTAAAATCTAATATAATCAAGTAAAATATAACTCATTAAAATATAATTATTCATTAATTAAAATATTGTGATTAATTAATTAATTAATTACAATATAATTAATGAAAATATTATTATTAATTAATTACAATATAATAAATTAAAATATAATTCATTCATTAATTAAAATATTTTAATTAATCAATATATTGTAATTAATTAATTACAATATAATAAAATTTTATTTCTCAATATTTTTTACAAACCAACTACTATCAATGGTAATGATAATTATTCCTTTCTCTTAACCAACTACTATGATTGCAATCATAATATCCATTCTCATTATTCACTATATTCATTTTCGTTGTTATTACCATTCCCTCATGCGAACCAATTGCCCCCTAAACCCATACAAGTTGAAACTTAACATAGAATACCGACTAACCATATAAGGCATGCAGAACGTGACATCATATCAGTCCCACCAATCGTACACCAACACACATCCAATGTAGGAACACACTTCCATTAACATAGATTACCCTTTTACTATAAAAAAAAATTGGAGTCATTGCCACTCAAATTTAAATTGCCATTGCTAAGGTCTTACACTAAGATGATTAATCCAAGTGATCTTATAATGTGATTCAAAGAACTAATAGATTTATGTACATCAATATATGCAATTTAATTTTACGCCTTCTTATCTACGTTGCTAAACCTCGATAAAGAATTGCACTAAACCCTTCTTATAGACTCTATAGCAAGTTTAAACAATTGAAGAACTATTTTGGGGCACACATTGTAAGCAACAAACATAGTCCACGAGTTCAATGTCCTTATTCGAAGTTACACTTTTAAGAAGGGAATGAAAAGACATCAACCACTATAGAGAATCATTTAAATGAATAAACCCCCTATATTTAAAGAGCTTTAGGTGAAAGGCACAAAAATAAATAACCTTGGAAGAAGCATAATTGGTTATAAAGCTATCAAAACACAGACCTCATTATATATACAAAGTAAGGGTATTCTTCAAACCTATAACATATAAAATTGAGTAATTATATGGGGTTGAGGTCCCAAAGATATGGAATGGTCAACATATCATCAAACTTCATTATTCTTCAAATTGTAAGCATTATAATTAATATATAGTTCGGTGTTAGATTTGCTCAATCTACATATTCTTTGAAAAAAAGTTTAAAATGAATTAATGAATGAGAAATTATAAACCACAAGCATTCAGAACTAACTTGTAATTAAGCTAACTTGATCATACAAAAACTCCAACATTGAGAAGTTTCATTACTAAAGAGAATCTAATATAAAGCCAACACCAATATCTTTGAAATTCCGCAAGGAAACTAGCCTAATCCATTCTATTCAAATTTTTTGAGAGTAGCAAATCTAGCCTAACAACTTTTATCGATTTCTTTTTGGAGTAATTGTTCTCTAATCCATCATATACAAACTTCTAGAACTAGTTAAGAAATTCAACACCCTTAAAACATATAGATGTTCTTTCTCTTTAAATCTTTTGCATACAAGACTTGAAATAAATTTGATACATAGAATAGTCACCATTACATGCCTCTTTATCATTAGTTCAAACAAGATTTATTGAGGAAGCACAAGTCTTAAATAAACTTTTATACCCTAACTATGAAATTGCAGTAAAAAAAAATGCACAAAGACTTTGGTGCTTCTTTGCATGGGAAATAAGTATTGGGCATGTTTAGGAAGCTTAATCTACTTATAGTAGCTAAACTTTGATTGGTTGATAACCATAACAGAAAGGAAGCTTGAGGAGCCATGTTTGAACTTCATACCACCCTATGCCATTATTTAATTTCACCTATTGTCCTAAGCAATTCCTTGTATGATTGATTATTGAATTTACTAGATGAACTCCTAAGTCATTAATACATGTCCTCCTCTCAATATTGGGATAATATTAAGGTATAATATTCTCCAATCAATAAAGATATCAAACCATTGATTAGAATCAATCACTGCTTTGATATTAGCATAAGACATTTTTTAATGTTTTATACTAATGTCATTTTTTAAAGGATACTCATCTTTTAATTTTTTAAAAAAATTATATCCATATTTGTTTAAATAGTACAATTTAGATTTACTGTTTCATAATGCTTTTGAATTTGCCAAACACATAAGATGTTCTTATGCTTTAATTAGTAATAAGAGTCCTATTCCTTTTATGATTATTCACTTTGATATGTAGGTTCCTACTCTAACATCTTCCTCATCTGGTTGTAGATGGTTTCACCTTTAAAGACGGTTGTACTAGGATGACATAGTTTTACTTATTGTGAGCTAAGAATGAGGAAATATCTTTACATAAAATCATTAGCACACAATTTGATTCTAAGGTTAAGATTTTGAGGACTGATAATGGCACATAGGATATGACAGGTAATTTTCATGACTATCTTGATTTATGTGAAATACTGGACCAGAATAATTGTGCTAATACAAGTGCCTAAAATGGAGTTTCTAAATGGAAGAATAAGCACTTATTAGAAGTGGCTAGCCCTCATGTTCACTATGAATGCCCCAAAAGTCTACTAGGTTGATGTAGTACTTTCTGTTGCATTTCTTATTAATAGACAACTCTAAAAATGTTAGACTTTAAAATTCTTTAGGATATGTTGCTAGGTACAATTCTTTGAATGTATATATTTTGTTCACAAGAAAATGCAGGAAAATTAGATACTCGTGCTCTTAATTATGCATTTGTTGGGAACTCTAGAACTCAGAAAGGTTATAAATGTTATCATCCACCAACTCGATTTTTTTAAAGTACGGATGTCACCTTTAAGGAATTAAAGCCCTACTTTTCTTCATCGTAATCAACTCTTAAATGGGAGAATAAGGAAGAAGAGGACTCACCAAATTAGTGTGCCTATGTAAATTTTTTAATCCAGCCATTAATAGTGAGAGTGAAAAGCCTAAAGATGAAAAGTTTAATAAGTCAAATTTGAAAACATATGCTTGAATAAAACATGTAGATAAAGTCATTGAGCATGTTATACCTAGTCAAATGTCATCTTTGAATTTAGCTCCTGTGAAATCATCCAATGAATCTCCTTTATCTCTTAAGCCTTTTGATTATGATTCTACTACTGTTAATTTTGATGTGATTAGAAAAGGTGTTCAAGCTTGCCCTAAACACCCTATATCTAACTTTAACCTATATCTAACTTTATTTCATTTGATTCACTATCTCCTTCCTATAAAGCCTTTATATTTCTGTCATCTTCTGTTTCTATCCCATAGGATTGGTAGGAAACTCCTAGTGAACCCAAATGAAAAGAAGCCATGGTTAATGAGATGAAAACTTTAACAACAACAAAAAAGTGGAAACTTCTTACTCTTTCATCAAAAAAGAGACCAGTAGGTTGCAAATAGGTGTTCTCTATTAAGCATAAGGCTGATGGAACTGTTGATAGGTTTAAGGCATAGTTGGTGGCAAAGGGGTTCATCCAAATCAGTGGTGTTAATTATGATGAGACATTTGCTTTAGTGGCAAAGACTAACACGATTAGAATTATTTTGCCTTAAGCATCTAATCTTGGCTAGGATTTAAAATAACTTGATGTTTAAAATGCATTTTTACATAGGTAGTTGAAAGAAGAAGTTTGTATAAAAATTTCCCTCAGATTTAATACTAAAAAAAATGAAGGAAAGGTTTATCGATTAAAAAAGGAATTATATGGCTTAAAGTAGTCTCTTAAGGCATGGTTTGATAGGTTAAAGAAAGCCATGAGTCATTTTGGGTGTCATCAAAGCAATGTTGATCATACCTTAATGGTAAGATCCAAATACTTATTATCCATGTTGATGATATAATAATAATACGGGATGATATGGAGGAAATGATTCAGTTAAAAAGATATTTAGCTTAAGAATTTAAGATTAAAGATTTAGGCAAGTTGTACTATTTCCTTGGAATTGAACTTGTCAGATCTGATAAAGGAATATTTATTTCCCATATTAAATGCAATTTAGATATTCTTGAAAAACTGGCATGTTGGTTGCAAACTAGTAGTCTTTTATAAAATCTAATCCTAAATTACGAGGACTTGATAAATTTAGTGACATTGGTAAATGTTAACGACTACTTCAAAAGTTGATTTCTCTCCCACACTAGATTTGATATAACATATGATGTAAGCGTAGTGAGTCAATATATGCATGATCCTCAAGAGTCACATTTAGATGTTGTACTTTGTATTTTAAGATATTTAAAATCTACATTAGGAAAAGGATTACTCTTCTCTAAACATGGTCACCAAAAAATAGAAGATTTCTCAATGCAAATTAGGCAAGATGTCCTAATGATAGAATGTCTACAAGGTTATTACACATTTATAGGTGGTAATTTAATTACTTAGAGAAGTATAAAACAAGCTATTGTGGCAAGGTCAACAGCAAAAGTTAAATATAGAGCTATCACCCATCGTGTGTGTTGGTTATGGCTTCAGAACTTAATGCATGAACTATAGTTGTTGGGTGAATTTTTTTTCTTTATGCTATGATAAAAGGATGCTATTAGCATTGCTCATAATCAAATTCAACATGATATGACAAAATATATTGAGATTGATCGACATTTCATCAAGGAAAAGATAAAGCATGAGACTAAACATTTCTCATGTATCTTCAAACAATCAATTGGTTGACATTTTCTCCAAGGGACTTTACAGTAAGACATTTCATGTCTGCGAGATATCTATACACCATTTTGAAGGGGATTTTTGGCAGTTGTATATTCATGATCTTGTGGATTAAGTTTTTGCATATTCCTAGTTTCGTGGGATTTCTTTATATAGGACCTAATTTATAGGGATTATACTTGTATATTCTATTTCCCTTTTTTAGAATTCCTGTATATATAGGACTGCTGTAAATCACAACAATGTATGAGTTACTATTTCAACAATTATCATCTACTCTGATTCTTTCCCAAATTTTAGGGATTTGTGTATTGAATTGTTCATGATGCAGTTTCCTTGTAGAAAATGTTGCCTTAGAACTTGTGCATGGGGAATAGTAAGATTATATGGAGTGCTATCGTTTGGTTGGGATGTCTCAAGTTACACCAAAAAATCCTGATTTTTTTTATATCATTTTATTTTCTGAAAATGCCAAAGTTGTTTAGTTTTCTTTTGGGTGACGAAGTTGATACTCTTGTTGGCCTGCTTGAAACGATATAGCCAGCATTAGATCACTACTCCATCCCCAGCCTTGAAACATTATCCTGGAGTCAGATACTTCTCTTTATAAAATACAGTGATATATAGAAGTTAAATGTGCTTGCATCAGTGTGAGATAGATATAGATAGCATCACCTTTTTCTCCTCCTTGTTCTAAGAGATTGGGGGTTGGGGTGGATCGTGAGGCACAATACTTGCATATTTTTAGGTCATTCTATTTCATTTATCCTTACGCACCAAAAGAATCCCATTAATCGACTTGAGATGTAGTACATCATCTTTTGATGGTGAAATCTCCTCAAAAGATACGAGTTGTGAACAACTTATTGAAGATCCCAAGCTTGTTGAATGTAGAAATAATAGTCTTTTATGTATGTGGTGATCTTTTTAAGACAATTTCTTTTTCTGGGTTCGTTACTTATCAAGGATTTTCCAAACTTTTATTGCAGATTATTGAAATTTTGAAACTGGTTATAAGGGAACTGAGTGGAGAATCTATTGAATAATTTTGAACTACTTTGACGTCTCATTATGCAGCTAGATTTTATGGTCCAGTATGCTAACGGTCTCATTCTCGGTTATCTATCTTAGCATTTTGTTGTAGCTTAGAATTTAAACGGACAACTTGTTACGGGTGTTTTGGAAGCTGATTTCCTGGGCTTACGATTTAGAATGTGAAGCCTAAATTTCCACTGCTGATCTGTCCATTGTCTGAATACGTTAATGATTTTCCTTGACTCACCTTAAACTCAATTATTACCATGCCTTCCCTCTTTGTGATCTTTTTTGCTAATACAAAGCTGAAATTACTTGTGATCGAACCACTCCAAAAACTTAATCCTCTAAGATATCTTGACAAAGCTTTCAGAGGCATTCTTGATGCTTTGTACTTAAGTGGATCTTTTCTTTTGCTTTTGTTGATAGATAGTAATAACATCTTTTAAACATCATCATCATTTACATGTCGGTGCAGTGGAACATTTCAACCAACACATGTCTGAACTTGCTATGAGACAATGAAATTGCAAAATCATGTGGTTAGATGACTTGGGGCACAACTTTTGATGTATGAAAACAGAGGGGTGCCACGAAGGTTTCCGTTAAGAAAAAAGATGCAATTTGCTTGTCCCTATCAAAGACATTTTTGAAGAAAATTGACGGGATTCCAATAGGGACAAAAGTGCAGGTAGCACAAGTCAAAGAGTTTGCTTTTGTGGTGCAGTTCAGGGCCTTGGTTTCGGAGCCCCTATTCCCTTAATTCACCACAAAAATGCAGCAATTAAGCATAGGAATGTTCACTCACCTATTAGGGAAGCCAATTGCACAGCCCTTTGTATTGGGTAATTTGTCCTGTATTTAGTTCATAGCCTGGTCTCTTATGAAGTAGGAGTGATGAATGATTGGTCAAACCATTTTGTTGGCACGAACTTCAGATGGTCGATCACAAATGCATTCTTGGTAGCTGACAATCAAACAATTGTCCCATCATTAATTCAACCTTAGAAAAGATTATTCAGGTGAACACCAAATGAAGGCTTGTCTTTTTCTCTGTTTGATCAAATTGCACAGATGCTTCAAACTCAATTTACTCCGTCAATTGGTCTAATGGCAGCTTTTTCAAGCATTGTGCGCATAGAAGTCCTCAGAAGTGAACCCCTTTATCCGAGCATCACAGGGTATACATTAAAAATAACTTATCCCGTAATTTCACAAGAAAAATTTTGGGGATTGCCATGGTCAGCTAAGGATGTTTTCTTTCTGAATCATTAATAAAGAAGTTTCGTGCCAGTAAAGCTGCTCCAACTGCTGGTTCCACCTACAAATGCAAAATTAGATGACAGAATAATCAAACTTCTTTAAAAGCAAAGATGCATTAGATCAACTTCTTGACCATTGACTTGAGAACAGATGAGTGAGTAGTAACCTGTGGACTAATTGGAGAAGCCCCAGGGAAGAGCTCCTTTATACACTTCACAACTTCCTTTCCAATATCCCAACTCTTATTAGCTTCAAGGACACCACCAACCATCACAAGAGGAAAATAACCATTTCCATCTGCAATAAGAAGTCAATTTGCCCTAAAGAAGTTGAATAAGCAGGTAAAGATAAAGTCTACGAGTTCTACACAAAAATTTGTTCAAGAGATTCATACTTGCATTTATTTAGATAAATCATGCCAGTAGTAGCACACTATAATACCAGGAACAAATATCTATGTTGTCCACAATGGGTGACAAAACAAGCTTACACTATGCACATCATAAGCAAGATTTCAGATTAGTTTACCACCTTCACCACACAAACCAAGCCTCTTGACAACGGCTTTCACGCTTAGAGCCAATTCCTGGACAGCATCATCTAAGATCTTATTTGCCACCTGATCTGAGGCTTCTGCACAAGATATAACCTCTGGAACAAGGGCTGCAATGCGTGCCCAAGATGGATCTGCATATGTCCACCTAAAACCCAGTGATAAAATATCACTTCATCGAGTTACATGCACCACATCAGGAAAACACAAGCTATTGCTTTTCAGAGCCATAGCATCCCACAGGTTTAACAATATAATTCAATTCGAGTGCTTAACATCTTAAGTAATCATGTAAGACACCTTAAGATCTTCTATCAAAGACCAAAAGTTAAAATTGTTGAGGATTCGCAACACCAACACCTCCAAGTTCCATGAAGAGATTTATGTGCTTTTTCGCATGTAGAAGATGACTATTGTCCTCTTCTTTGCTTTTGTCATGGCAAAAGCTTTATTCATGGACAGTTCCATGTGCATGTTCCATAGATGATCTCAATCACAGAGAGATATTAATCTAGCCAAAGATTCATAGAGAGAATTGACACCATACTGTTCACATTTTATAATAATGCTTCAATATAGAGATTTTATTCAGGCTCTTTAATATCTTATCCTCTCAAGAATTTTTACTCTTTGTTTATGGGCCTCACGATCACTTGGATTTCAAAAGAATGAAGTAACAATAATCATCCAAAATGAGAGCAACTAAAATCTTTTCAGCTTGGTTCCATCAATTCAATTTTAGGACTAAAAGCCAAGAGTATGCTGATTTCACTTCTAGAAGAATTAATGTGCAAAAATGGAAGCACAGATAAGTCAAAGAGCAACAAGATTCCATATAAAGGATGGTAGAAAACACTTTAGTGGGTGTGTATGTGTGTGTGTGAGTATATATGCATGTACAAGGAAAAATGAGCCCATACCCAATTACTTCATCAGGAGAAGAAAGACCAAGCACCTTAAGAATTTTGTTTGTAAGCATTGTCTGTGGACCACGACCATCGTAAGCCCTTATAACTGAAGTCAACGCCCGAGCAGCAATGCCATAGCCACTGTAAATTATCAAAATTTAATTTCTCAATATGAAGTAAAAGGACTTGCGAATGGAATAGATGAACCAGGCCATACAAAAAGAATTGACAGTACATAAGAACTCTAAAAGTGCAACAAAAAAATCAATGAGAAATAAATGAATCATTTTGGAAGAAGTTTTGTTAGAAAGGTAACTAACAATTGTTCAACTATAATAGATAAATAACCTAAAAATGAAGCTCCAAATTTTAGACATTGAGGCATGAGGCAACTACCTTCCCCAGTCTCCTAATACTGGCCCTACACCTGAGGCACGAGCTTCTCTACCATCTTTCCCAACTCCATATGCGATGCAACCAGTACCAGCAATTAAAACACAACCATGAAGCTTGCCCATGGTTCCGCTTGCCAGAGCAGCAATAGCATCATTATGGACATATAACTTCACATGGCTGGGGAATATGTCCCTGGATAAACTTGAGCTAATTCAAAATCCAATTCCAAGGAATCCCTACCACAAGGGTTCTTAAGGCTGCAAAATCGCAGTATTTAGACAGCAGTAAAGCAGCCAAACTCTCTCATGCCATTTTGGTGGAGAATACACAACAGAAAAAGCAGACATATTTACAGTTGAACAGTGCAGCAGTTATTGATAAGTGGTATAGAGAAGTCCTAGACATGAAATCAAACATTTTCTGTTCGCTGGTTTATGTAAGGGCTATACAACATTATAAATTATATAATCGACCTTAATTTTCACTTTGATTAATTATAACCTTACAGACAGATATAATTTATTGTTCGTTTCCACTAGTCATGTTGATTTTCCAGCATTACCAAGCTTCACGCTACCCATTATATCGGCTAAACCATATTCAATAGTTTGATATATATCTGAACACACCTTAGCCAACGCACAATCTTTTCTTCATCAGTTGGATGGTTAACACCAGATATACACAGGCAAACAGCACAGACAGCAGATAGTTTTGAGCCAGATTTTGAAAGGGCTTCACTCATAACCTCCTCTAGTGTAATTCTAGCAGCTGTTTCTGTAGATACACAAAGAGAACAAATTGCACTTTCTAATCTCTCAATTTAGTGGATAGAAATAGGTGATTACAAGCAGATATAGCAAATGAGAGATAAAAACGTAAAACATAAGTTTAAGTAACAGCATCAAAAGTGTTTTCTATACACATTTTTAGACAATAAATGATTTGTTTCACTCCTTTGGAGATAAGATGACAAATAGGTTTAATCTTTCTTTAAACCTATACTGAAAAGGGTGAAATCCATGAAAAATTAGAAGCAAAATGGTACACTAGAAACTGATCTTCTATTTCATAGAAAAGGAACAAGGGTTATGGAGGGGAGAAGACAAAAGGCTGTACGTTGAACGGTGGTTCCAGCCACTAAAAAGCAACAAGAGCTAGGCATGGCACGAGAAAGGATGTAAAAGAACCAAACTTTTGAAGGAGAAAATGTTCAGAGAATATTGATAAATACTGCAGATTTTCTTAATTGTGGCAATTTGCAGAAAGAAGTCTGGCGCATCTCTGTGAAGTTTTATGAAACTTGATGTTCTTAAAAGGTTAGTTCCGACCTAATGAATTTTCGTAATCATCATGGGCCTCAAAACCTGTTAAACATAAAAGCTAAACAGCTGCCCCCAACCGAAGGATAAGCTGATCACAATTGCTCAATCTTAAAAAAAAATCAAAACTTCCAATTTTTACATCAGCCAGACAATATCATCATACCTCCCTAAATGAGAAAAGAGATCTAGTTCAGTCAGGAACAAAAGAAAAATACCTCCTATGCTGTTGTGATTAGAGCAACCAGCAACTGCACGAGCGAGAATCCGAAGAGGCTTAGGAAGACTCTCTGAGATAGGGAAAAAAGGCATACACACACACACTGTTGAAGTAGCACCCCCATCCAACCCCAAAACCACCCCATCATCAGTGCCATCTCCCTTTTCATAATGATCTACAACTCCTACTCCGATCTCTCCATTTATTTCCGCGGAATTCTCCATGGAGATCATTCAATGCTTGCTGTTATTAGAGTGTGACAGTGGACAGTGAAAAAAAAAAAAAAAAAGAGGAATTGGAAAAGAACCCAAAAACTATAATCTTGACACCAAAACGATAAGAACGAGACAACAGATTAAAACAATTTTGATCTTTGGATGGCAATTAACGACGGAGTGTTGGACCGGCGAAAGTCTGCGGGCAGTTGGTCAAATGGTTAACTTTTTTGGTGGGTACCCTTCAATGTTATTGACGTTGGATGACGGCACACGTTAAGATTTAATATTTATTAGTATTAAAAAATTTTAATATTTTAAAAAATATGAATTGACCTTAGAAAGAATCCAAATTTTCATTATAGTTTGTCAATAATATTTAAGAGATTTAGAACTTTTTGAAAAAATTTTAATTTAGTGTCAAACTTTTTAAAATTTTTAATTTGAGTGTTTGTTTCTATTTTTTATTACGGTTTCTGGTATGCATTTATGCATTTCTAGTTTTCTAATTTACATTTTTACGTTTTTGGATTTCTGGCTTGCATTTTTGGTTTTCTAGTTTAAGTTTCTGCATTTCTGGTTTTTGTGGTATGCACTTGTGTATTTTTTTTCTTGCTTGCATTTCTGCATTTCTAAAGTGTTCTACGTTTTTTGGTTTATTGTTTTCTTAGATTGGATATAAAGTTCAATGGCCAATAAATTCTATTTAAACACATGATGAGAAATTCAGTTAGTTTCAAGGTTACAACTTCTGCAACGTGGCCGGAGATTGTCACCAAAAGGAATCCTCGCTATACGTGGTGAGAGATTGTTCTCAAGCCTGCTCCTTATGGCGGCGGTTTCCCTCCAAGTCATCACAGTCGCCTTCTTTTTTATGGATCACGAAGACTGGCTTATTTCGAACCTAATCTCGCGTAGGGTGCTCGGAGGACTCGATTGGGCTATCGTATTTGGCACGGCATGCTGGTTTTTATGGTCTTTGAGAAATCAGGCCATCTTCGACGCCTTCTTCTCCTAGCCGACCTCACCGGAGTAACCTGTTTTGACCTATGTTCACTACATCTACTTGGCTGCTACCTGGCAACATCGGACCCAGCTGCCCGCGGTCACTCAACGAGTCATTCCTGTAGGCTGACGCAAACTTGCTCTAGGCTGGATAAAACTTAATACTGATGATGCAGTCAAAGGTTCCAGAAATTCTGCCATTGCAGGAGAATTATTGCGCGACAGCTCCGACTACTGGTTGAGAGGCTTTGCCCAGAACATTGGCGGATATTTTCCGTTGACAGTAGAATTTTGGAGAGTGTTTTCGGGCCTTCAACTCGCTTGGTCTCTGGACTACCGTCACATAGTCTTGGAAGTGGATTCGCGCACTGTGACCGACCTGCTCTCTTCTCTACAAGCGCGGGCTAATTCCTTAAATCCTCTTTTGTTGGGTATCCATGAACTGCATTCCCGCAACGGAATTGTTCTGATCCGTTATATTTACCGCGAAGGTAATCGTAGTGTTGACTGGCTCGTAAATTTTGCAGGCCAACTCTCTTTATGCATCACTACTTTTGACCACCCATCTAAGGGTTGCATCTCTCTCTTAGTAGAGGATGAGTCGGGGGTATGTCACCCACGATATGTCATATAACTTGTCTTTTCATTCCCTTATTAAAAAAAACAATGTTTCAATTGATATTTGAGTTTTTAAACATATTTTTATTTTTATTTTTTATTACAAAATTCAACCAATCATATTTTTGTTTTTCGATAAAATAGAAAAAAAAAACAAAAGTTGAATTAGAATTTGATGGATATGCTACATCCATAAAAACAATCTTTTAACGTGATTTATACAAATTTTAAAATGTTAATCACTAATTAAATACCTTAAAAAAATTTGATACTGAATTTAAAAAATCTAAAAAAATTTATACTTTTATATTTGTTATCCTTTAATATTTAGCTAAACTATTTTTAAATGTGAAACCATGTTAAGCTATATAAGTAGCTAGCGTAAATCCCAAATTTCCTCTTTGAACTGGAAGGAAAAAGGATTAGCCCTTGTAGATCTAAAAGAAGTTAGAGTTTTATCACCTTTCATGTTTCAAAACTGATTTATGCCTTATTTGGCCGCTTACATATCTATTTATATGAAAAATTAAGTTTCTATAAAGATATACATTTTGATGCATGGTCTTGCACCCTACTATGCATCTCTAAAAAAATTCAAAATTATGCACGGTCGTGTAAGTGGATACATGGCCATGCATCTTGTAGGTCATGCCAAATTATTCATTTTCTTGCATTTTTTTGTCCCATCTTCACTTTTACTCATCTCCTTTTTATTTCACAAAGACAAATGAATTTGAATATTAAGAGGATGGTTTAAGGAATATGTTTTTAATTAATTTTAACTGTTATGCTTCCAACTTTTACCTCAAACCAAATGTGAATCAAAATGAGTATTTTAAACATTTCATAATATTAATCACTAAACATTAAGGAGTGAATATATAAATAACCAAGACAAACCAATAAACCGACGTTGTGAACCCATATTGGTATGTAAGTTGGGGTTCTCTATTGTTATGAAAAATATAGGCCTAACACTGACTTATACTAGACTTGTGTTAGGTAAGACAATTTGAATTGTTAAGGTTTCGTAAGAATAAAAGGATTTTGTAGAACTAAAGTAGGAAGGGGGGAGAGAGCACTCACAAAGGGTTGAAGTACAACGACTTAATACAATTAAAAAGTCAAGTAAATATTAATTTCACTAGAAATTATTAACTATTAATGTAGTTAAAAGAAATACTTATTTACGAGTACTCCCAATTAAGACCTTGTTTGACAATCAGCTAATTACATTAGTTGTTAGCTGATTTTATCAGTTGATTTGACTAATGGATTGTATTAGTTGTTTGTTAGAGATGTTTGATAAAATTAGCTATTTAGTATTAAGTGTTTATGTGTAAAATGACTTATGAAGACATGACCTAAAAAAATTATAAAAAACCAATTTACCTTGTCTTTGCAAAATTAATTTTTAACCCTTCCCATTAGTTTAAGTATATTCAATCATGTCTAAAAGGTCGTGTATTGGGGCTGAATGCATCAAAATAAAAGTTATCAATTGATGTATTAATTTACATATAATTATTTTTAATAGAAGTATAATAATTTTTAAGCATGTAAAGGTAATTAATTTTCATTAATTAATAAATATATGTTTTTATTTTATTAATAATTAATATGATAATAAAATAAAATAAATTAAAATTTTATTAATAATTAACAATCAATATGATAATAAAATAAAATTTTATTCAGTTTTTATTTACCACATAATAATACTAATATATAAGATGATCAATTACTCATATTTTATTTATAAACATATTTTATAACTAATTATTAATTAAATTTTATTAATAAATAAAATTTATATTTCTACAATTTATCATAATTAGATGTAAATATATTTTTAAGTATATTAATTTATATATAAAAAGTTGTAAATTTTTTTTTCTAACTTTTTATCTTTTTATTAAATAGGAAAGGGTATAATTGATTTTGATAGTTAAATTATTTAACTGTTTCAGAAACACGCTTTTTTAAATAAGTATTTCCCGTAAATGAGATGGCGGGGACCACAGAATTAGTTGATGGTCAATTGTCGTCGTCTTGATTTTCTTACTGCCGCACACTGTGCGCAAGCTGACTTGGGAGAAGATGGGTGCTGACCATGATGGTTCATAATGGAAGACAAATAATAACTACTGCGATGCCTGATTGGCTGGAGCCTCAGTTCCATTGACCCACCTCATCACAGTTTATCATAAACACCGTCCGTCATCAACTTCACCTCTAGTCAGTTATCGGTGCGCTTGAATTTGGTAACTGAACTGAAGTGACTCAAAGAAACAGGGAGAGATCAAACGTGTATGTCTATGGAAGAGAAACCTGGTCAAAGGGGCAGAAGTGGGTCGTGAGAAATCTTACGAGGCACAAACCCCTAGAAATAGAATTTGGATTTTGTTGTAAATCCAAAAATGCGAAAATATTATTAAATTAGATTTGATAAATCGTTTGACGTCCACTATGCAAATACGAGATTCCATGTCTTTTTGGTGGGTAAATCCCTAATTTATGGCGTTTAAGCCCAAAAAAGCCCTCACATTTTCCCGCTATCTTTTGCCCACGAGCTGACACTAAAAGCCTTAAAAGAGCAAAAGATTAGACCTTTTTTAAAATGCTTTTAAGTTTTAACCATCCAATGCAAAAGCTTAAGCAAAACATGTTCACCTTGGCAAGTGAGTTACATTGACGATTGCTGAGGACAAAGCAATGTTCTAGTTAGGGTTTTGTTATGGCTGCTTAACAGTTTAATCAGCTATATGTGCGGTTACAACTCGTTTTTATGGCCAAAGTACTTTGGTTCCATTCTCTCTTCATTACATGCTCTCTATACAATGGCCCATTTCTTGTTCTTCATTAGTTTGTTCTGTATTAATGTAGTGTAAACTGTTTAAAGATAAGCTAAAACCCATGTCTAGTTAATAGTGAACCCTCCACTCCACTAAAGGAAGAAGGTCTTTTCATTTTCCTTTTTAGTCTTTTTTGGTCCTCTCTTTACTTGCTTCTCGTCATCTTTGGCTCTTTGCCCTTTTTGGCTTCAAAGTTTGAGTCTTTCTGTAGTTGAGAGGTACTAAGAATCTGCATTGTTGATGAAAGTTGAGATCTTGATGTGAAGTCCAGCGGGCTTCTCTGCTTGAATGTCAAAACTTGTTAAATTTGTTTGTGGTTCATGTCTTCCATTTAATGCTTTGACGCCACTATAAACATTAAGTTTCCTTTGTTGAATCCCAGTGTTTGTTGCCGGAAGCAGAATCAATCCCGTGAAGCTCTTGTCCAAAATTTGGCCTATTGCCAGGTAAAATCCTGAAATATAGAGCTCTTTTGAAGATTTCAGTTAAAATGTGAGATTTTGGTCCTAATTTTACGAGCTCTAAAGGGTTAAATGATTTTCCGCTTGATAATAAAGGCCTTCCATGCACTCTTTTTTCTTGAGACTCAAATTTCTTGTGGTTCTGCGTTGATTCTTTCTTGTTAAACATTTCATGGTCTGAAATTTAGATCTGCCTGCTAAATATGGAAGCTTTTCTTTATTTTTCACTCAGATTATGTATTAAACATTGGCGGATCATTGGTAGGAGGAATATGAAGCTATTTAGGCTTTTAATATTATCCTTATTTTGTCTCTGCGCACTGGGGCAGCTCCCTTCTCAAGAAATCTTGTCATTACTTGAATTTAAGAAAGGTATCAAGCATGATCCTACAGGTTATGTCCTTGAATCATGGAATGAGGAGTCTATTGATTTCAATGGTTGTCCCGCTTCTTGGAATGGTATAGTGTGCAATGGTGGAAATGTTGCTGGTGTTGTCCTCGATAACCTGGGGCTCTCTGCTGATGTAGACTTGAGTGTGTTTGCTAGCCTTACAAAACTTGTGAAACTCTCCATGTCGAACAACTCTATATCGGGTAAAATTCCTGAAAATATTGGTGACTTCAAAAGCCTTGAGTTCTTGGACTTGTCTAGCAATCTCTTTTCTTCTGTACTACCTGTGGGGATTGGTAGAGTACAGAGTCTAAGGAACCTCTCATTAGCTGAGAATAATTTCTCGGGTTCAATTCCTGACTCAATTTTGGAGCTTTTATCCGTCCAATCCTTGGACTTCAGCTGCAACTCCTTTTCTGGCCCACTTCCAGCATCATGGACAAGGCTGAATAGCCTTCTGTATCTGAACCTATCTTTAAATGGATTTACTAGTAAGATACCTAGGGGTTTCGAACTGCTTTCAGGTCTACAGGTGCTTGATTTGCATGGGAATATGTTCAACGATCATCTAGATGGGGAGTTTTTTCTCCTAACTAATGCCAGCCATGTTGACTTCAGTTCAAATTTGCTTGCAAGCTATAGTTCACAGACAGTACTGCCTGGTATTTCTGATAGTGTTAAGCACTTGAATCTTAGCCACAACCATCTTACTGGGTCACTTATAGGGGGAGGTGAGCTTCACTTGTTTGCAAACTTGAAGGTGTTGGATTTGAGCTACAATCAGCTTTCTGGAGAGTTGCCAGGATTTGATTACGCTTATGAGCTTGAGGTCCTTAGGCTCAGTAATAACAGGTTCTCAGGCTTTATTCCCAACGACCTATTAAAAGGAGATTCTCTTCTTTTAACTGAACTGGACTTGAGTGCCAATAATCTCTCAGGTACCACTTTAGTGTTTGTTATAGCTTTAATCATTAGGGTTAAAGACTTGGACCTCCCCTGTGGTTTGCACTTTCCCAAAATGCAAAAGGGAGGTCCAAGTCTTTTACCTAAATATTTAAAAAAATTTGATACTTGTTTTGAATTTATGCTCATTAGTGAGTCATTTAGCTGCTTGTAGAACGTAAATGGGTTTATCATAACACCCTTTTTCAGGGACTGTAAGTATGCTCCTGTCAACAACTTTACGTGTCCTCATCCTTTCTTCAAATGCCCTCATTGGTGAACTTCCCTTGCTTGCCGGAAGCTGTGCTGTGCTTGATCTATCAAACAACCAATTTGAAGGAAATCTAACCAGAATTTCCAAGTGGGAAAACGTTGAGTATCTTGATCTTAGCCAGAACCGTTTGAAAGGGTCGATTCCTGATGTATCACCCCAACTTTTGCGTCTGAATCATTTAAACCTCTCTCATAATTCTCTGAGTAGCTTTCTCCCTAAAGTTATTACTTGGTATCCAAAGCTTAGAGTCCTAGATCTCAGTTTCAACCAAATATCTGGTCTTCATCTGGCTGATTTGCTAGCTTTACCTACTTTGGAAGAACTCTACCTTGAGAATAATTTACTTCAAGGTGCTATTGAATTTTCTCCCCCTTCAAACACTAAATTGAACCTTCAAGTTCTTGATCTTTCACGTAATCAGCTAAATGGCTATTTTCCTGATGAGTTTGGATCATTGGTTGGACTTCAAATGCTCAATCTTGCATGGAATAATATGTCTGGTTCCCTGCCAACTTCCATGGTTGCCATGAGCTCCATAACCTTGTTAGATTTATCCAAAAATCATTTCACAGGACCTCTGCCAAGCAATTTATCCAACACCCTTTCAAACTTCAATGTTTCTTATAATGATCTCTCAGGAGTTGTACCAGAAAATTTGAGAAGGTTTCCTAGCACTTCTTTCTACCCTGGAAACAGTGGTTTAAGTCTTCAAGGTGGTCCTCCTGGATCGAGCAGGTTTCCAGCTCAAAAGCCTAGAAGAAAACCTATCCATACCATTGTGAAGGTGGTGATAATAGTTTCTTGTGTGATTGCAGTTATTGTTCTTGTCATGCTTGCTATCTTCATACACTACGTTTGCTTGTCAAAGCGATCTCCTCCTGATTCTTTGACAAGTAAAGCTATCCGCAGGCACAGTCCTACGGATCCTTCCAGTGCCAGTGGAACAGGCAGTGGAGGTGCCTTGATGGTCTCGGCAGAGGATCTTGTTGCATCAAGGAAAGGATCATCATCTGTTGTAATCAGTCCTCATGAGAAAATGGCTGCAGTAACTGGCTTCTCACCATCAAAGAACAGCCATTTATCTTGGTCCCCAGAATCTGGGGATTCATTTGCTGCTGAAACACTTGCAAGACTGGATGTGAGGTCACCCGATCGACTGGTGGGCGAGCTGCATTTTCTTGATGATACAATCACATTGACACCTCAGGAGCTGTCAAGGGCTCCAGCTGAAGTGCTAGGGAGGAGCAGTCATGGAACTTCTTATAGGGCAACACTGGATAATGGATTGTTCATGACTGTTAAATGGTTAAGGGAGGGGGTTGCCAAACAGAAAAAAGAGTTTGCTAAAGAGGCTAAAAAATTTTCAAATATCAGGCATCCAAATGTGGTGGGGTTGAGAGGATATTACTGGGGGCCCACACAGCATGAGAAGCTAATTCTTTCAGATTATATCTCACCTGGAAACCTCGCAAGCTTTATCTATGGTAAGTTCTCGACCCTCTATTTGTCTGTCCCAATCATCTTCTTGTTATGTATTCATGTGAAATAAAATCATTGCAAACCAATGCATTTTATACCATATTCAATTTCACTTCTTAGGAATGATAAATTTACAGATCGACCGGGAAGAAGAGGCCCACCATTAACCTGGCCTCAGAGGCTGAAAATAGCAGTTGACATTGCACGTGGCCTGAACTATCTCCATTTCGACCGTGCTGTTCCGCATGGTAATCTTAAAGCAACAAATGTGCTGCTGGATGGGCCAGAACTGAATGCAAAAGTTGCAGACTACTGCCTCCATAGACTCATGACTCAGGCTGGCACTATAGAGCAGATACTTGATGCTGGGGTTTTGGGCTATCGCGCACCAGAATTGGCAGCCTCCAAGAAACCACTTCCCTCATTTAAGTCGGATGTTTATGCTTTTGGAGTGCTTTTGCTGGAACTTCTAACTGGCAGATGTGCAGGTGATGTGATTTCTGGGCAAGATGGAAGGGTTGACTTGACAGACTGGATCCGGTTGAGGGTTGCAGAAGGCCGTGGTTCAGAATGCCTTGATCCTGCACTGAATCCTGAAATGGGTAATCCAGCAGTTGAGAAGGGAA
The DNA here is from genome assembly GCA_024520975.1 of Erythroxylum areolatum. Lineage (NCBI taxonomy): Eukaryota > Viridiplantae > Streptophyta > Magnoliopsida > Malpighiales > Erythroxylaceae > Erythroxylum > Erythroxylum areolatum. The sequence goes on from JANIJH010000002.1 coordinate 52,242,369, forward strand.
TGAAGGAGGTCCTTGGAATAGCTCTAAGATGTATAAGGTCTGTGTCGGAGAGACCAGGCATTAAGACCATATACGAAGATCTTTCATCCATATAAATTTCTGTTTCTATGGAACCTGAATATGATTAGGTTGGAATTGGAAGTTTTATGGGGTTTCAATGTCCCATTGGCCTCACTTCCGTTGGATTTTTGTTTTAGAGGGGATTATGGTTAGAGGTGTTAGCTGATTTACTAACCATTGCTTGTAAAGATCGAGGACAACCTGAAGAATGGATGGGAAAATGTCATTTAACAGATGTTTGCCTCTTTTTTTCTATTTTCTTATTTTTTGTGAAAATGTCGTATCAGGCATGTTGGTTTTTAAGCACTAATTTGTCCAGAACAAGCCAAGGTCTTGACTGATTCACATGCATTTATGTAAAAACGCTGAGGCCAAAATTCATGAATTTATAGCATTTGCGAATAAGTATGGACAGCATATTTGTTCTTTTCCATTAGAACACCAATGGTCTATTCCTTGATGGCCCACTTCCCAAATCAAAGCGTCTTTTCCCTTGCTCCTTTTCACTCGACAATCAACATTCAACTCTCAAGCACCAGTAACTGAAGGATTTCAATGGCTATATAATAAATTTTCAATATGATGGTGGTTAAGTAGAGTCAGGGATAGGCTAGTTGAAGGTATGTCATTGACTAGCCTCTTATATTTAAAAGTTAATAGTTTTAACGCTAGTTTGTGTGTTTAGCAACCTATAAATACATGGCCTTTTGGTTGTTGGATATCTTTACGATAGAAGAGTATATAACTCTCCTGGATCAAATGTTCATGACGTTCATTGTAATTTGAGAATAAGCTCTAGAATATTAAAATGACAAAGGTTTATTTGTATTGTATTCGTTGTATAATTTGGGTTTACAAAAAGCCTATGGTTCTCTTCACTAATAAGGAAGATATGTAAAAGGATTCCTCTTTACCTAGAGGAACGAAAGAGCTTTTAAGAATGTTTATCTTCACCTAGTTGAGAGAAGAACTTAGTGGAATTTCAAGTGAGACTTAAAAGAGTAGATGTAGGTAAAGTTTATTTTTCAAACCATTATAAAATCAATCTGGAATGGTATTGGTAAAATTATTATACTGTATCATGTTTAATAATGCCACAATGGGCACTCTCTGCCTTTTATGTCAGTACTATCTTTCTTCCTCTTTTATGGTTCTGTCAACATATGTGCGATAGGGAAATGAAGGTTTCTTCTTATGGACTTTCTTTGAGTGGTACCAATTATCAATGAGATGGAGGACTCAACTCTCACAAGTCACTAAGGATTACATGTTATGAGAGACTCCATTAGAGAAGCAAACTACTCGATGCTTCTTTGTCCTTCGTTGACTATATAACACATCACTTGGTGGATTCATCTAGTTTAAAAATCAGGTGCATTTATAACATACCTCAGTTCAATGGCCAAGATATAAGGAAAATGTCCTTAAAGGCCTCAAGTACTTTCTTAAGGATCTAAATTGTTTTCCTAAATATGCACTGCCAATTATTTGTACATCTATTAGACGTTGCTTAGGGGAATTCATTCCTAGAGAACTTCAAATGCCAAACATTGACATTTCAGATAGCCTTGTAAAATTAGGCCTAGACACTATTGGACCATCTCAAACCCAAACTTCATTCTTCTAGTATGCTCAAGACTCAAATGATAATATTCTTATAATTGATAAAGAGGAGTTAGATAATTTTTTTTTTAAAATTAAACACAGACGAAGCGAGTCTTAGTATAAGGTGACAATAATAATGGAAGAGCTTCCTCATTAAATTTGCAATTATTGCAAGAACTTAGGCTATCTCCAGCTAGCACACCAAAGCACCAAATTTGGTGTTTTGTTGCAAAGAAATCACTCCAAAGAAGATATCAAATCTTACACCAAAATGGTGCAATGAATAATAATGCACCATTTTAGTGTATTACTATTCATTACACTAAAAGTACAAAAAGACAACATTGTCTATTATCTTTTTAACATATTACTTTTATATATTTATCACAATTTAATTTATTTACATAATTTACTAAGTAATTAATTTTAAAATATATATTACTTTACACAAACTATATCATTATAAAGATTTCATTGAGACATTTAAAATTACACTAATATTGAATACAATATTAAAATTATTTTTAATATTTATTTATAATTCTTATTTATAGGTGTTATACATTCATTAATAGAATATGTTATGAATAAAAAGTAAATTTGAAATAAAAAGTACATAAATTTAAACCACAACATTGATTTAAAAAATTAAAACTCAACAAAAATATTTGAAATTACAACTATATTAAAATAAATTACAATTATAATCAGATTTGAGATTACAATCAATCTAAATTACAATAATCAAATTAAATGTAAAACTAAAGTACTTGAGAATATTAATTTAAAATAAATAATTAATAGTTTGGAAGGTTATCCACATTTCCTCCAAAATCAAAATATTGACTAAAGCCACTAAATGAGCCAACTCCTCCTTGAGGTTCTCCTTCTTGAGTTCTTTTTGTATAAATTTTTACTTGTTTGTTTATGAAAGCCTCACATATTACTAGATCTTTGATGGAATCCAAATCTTTGCATGAAATGTTATTATCTTCCCATCTTTGTCGTAGCTCTAATTTTTTGCCTAATTTTGAGCTCGTAACAACTGAAGTTCATAATTTTTTTCGAGAAGGGATTGACTTTCATAAAACATTCCTTTTATTTCTTTATTCATGGACATAAAAAGTTTTTTCATTTCCTCAATTTGTTCCTTTTTCATTTTTTCTTTCTTCCTCTCAATAGGACGATCAGCTTCCACATTTCTTTCAGTAAATGGATCTTCAACTTCAAAATTATTATTTAAATCAATACAAAATAATGATGATCCTATTGACTTATCTGATTTTTAAGATTCAAATGGTGACATTTCATTGCACTTAGATCGTTTTTGATGACCCGACGCTTTTTCTTTGCTAGTATCCGTATATTTCTCCATATTTTTTTAGGATTAGCCATACATGATCAAATTTGAAACCTTTTTGAAATTTTGGATCTTGAATGAGTAAATCTTTTACTTGCTCGAACTGTAAGACAACAATGTAACTTAAGTTAGATTTTAGGGTATAAATCAAACGTATTTCAATTTATACAAAGAAAAAAACAAATAAATAAAACACTTACAATATCTCGCTTAGAAGCATCACTTGGATTCAAGTTCTCAATTTATCGAACACATCCTCTGAATTTTCCAATAACTGTCATTATAGTTTACCATCGAGTTTGTAAAGATCTCCAAGATCGAACAATGGTGATATGAGTCGACAGCATTTAATAATACTCAGTTATGATACGAGACCAAAATTGAGTCATAGATTGATCTCTACTAGTGACTGAATCTTGTGAAACATTAAGATATACATGGCACAGGACTCGATCTTCTTCAACTGAATATAACGTAGTTCGAGAGGTATTTGATAAAGGTTTTACACCAAAATTGGAGCTTGCCATTTTTCGGTTAGGTTTGAAAGAGTGTTATGGTTTAAGATTTCAAAGAGTGTTATATGAAATGAGGGATTCAATTTAGTAGAACAAATAAACTATTTATAGAGATATTGTGAAAAAGATAAGAATACCAATGAACGCTTGAGATGAATGCAATTTAATCCAATGGTAGGGAAGAGATATGGTTAGATTTTTGCAGAGATTCTTTAACTTATCTTGGATATTGTATGGATAGGATATGAATACTAATTAACGGTTGAGATGAATGCAATCTAATCCAACGACTGAGAAGAAATAGAGTTAGATTTGTTGCAGAGATTCCTTATCTTGTCTTAGATATTGTGTGGATAGGATATGAATACTAATTAACGGTTGTGATGAATGCAATCTAATCCAACGGCTGGGAAAAGATAGAGTTAGATCTACTGTAGAGATTCCTTATCTTGTCTTAGATATTGTGTGGATAGGATATGAATACTAATTAACGGTTGAGATGAATGCAATCTAATCTAACAACTGGGAAAAGATAGAGTTAGATTTGTTGCAGAGATTCCTTATCTTGTCTTAGATATTGTGTGGATAGGATATGAATACTAATTAACGGTTGAGATGAATGTAATAATCTAATAGTTGGGAAAAGATAGAGTTTGATTTGTTGTAGAGATTCCTTATCTTGTCTTGGATATTGCATGGATAGGATACGAATACTAATTACTAGTTGAGATAAATGCAATTTAATCCAACGGCTGGGAAAAGATAGAGTAAGATTTGTTGAGAGATTCCTTATCTTATCTTGGATATTGTGTGAATAGGATACGAATACTAATTAACGGTTGAGATGAATGCAATCTAATCTAATGACTGGGAAGAGGTAAAGTTAAATTTGTTATAGAGATTCCTTATCTTGTCTTGGATATTGTGTGGATATGATACGAATACTAATTAACGGTTGAGATGAATACAATCTAATGCAACGACTAGGAAGAGATAGAGTTAGATTTGTTGCAAAGATTTCTTACCTTTTCTTAGATATTGTGTGGATATGATACGGATACTAATTAACAGTTGAGATGAATGCAATCTAATCCAACGACTGAGAAGAGATAGAGTTAGATTTGTTGCAGAGATTTCTTATCTTATCTTGGATATCATATGGATAGGATATGAATTCTAATTAATGGTTGAGATGAATGCAATCTAATCCAACAGTTGGGAAGAGAAATAGATAGATTTTTTTTGCAGAAATTCCTTATCTTTTCTTGAGTTATTTACTATATAAGGGAATGAATCGCTAACAGATTTTTCTTTGAATCCTTCACCATATTTGTCTACAGCTATGAGTACTAATACTAGTACTTCTTATATATCATCCTCATCATCGAAGGAAGAATTGGATCTCACTTCTGCAATATTAACCTAAAACAAAGCGTTACTATCTGCATAATAACAACCTCACAATGGATTACTATATGAACAATATAGTGAACTAGCCAAAGCACAAAGGCTCAATCTCTGGTCAAAGAGTAATTTATCGTGATTGTGCTGTAGCAAATCAAAGACTATGAGATGATTATTTTGCAGAAAATCCAAGATATAATGCAGTAATGTTTCGCAGGCAATTTCAATGAGTCAGAATTTCTTCTTACGACTTATTGGTGCTGTTGAAGGGCATGATGACTACTTTATACAACGGAGAGATGGATGTGGTAAACTAGGATTATCTAGTTTACAAAAAGTAACAGCAGTATTTAGAATGTTGGCGTATGGCGTATCAGCTTATTCAACTGATGAATATATTAAAATTGGAGAGTCAACTATAATTGAAAGTACAAAAAGGTTTTGTCGAGCCATTGTGGAGGTCTTTGGATAGATTTATCTAAGAGCATCGGATGCTAATGACGTTGCAAGACTGCTTAAAATTAATGAAGAATCTGATTTTTCAAGGATGCTAGGAAGTTTAGATTACATGCACTAGTAGGGATGGCAATTGTACCCGAACCCGACGGGTACCCGATAAAATTACCCGAACGAGGGCCGGTATGGGGAGCAAATTTTTACCCGTGGGGCGGGTATGGGGGGTTAGCAAAAATACCCGTCGGGTATCGAGGCGGGTATGGGGATACCACCCCCCATACCCGTTTACCCGTTATA